>OX940965.1:14461408-14842213 GCA_954870475.1 Euphrasia confusa
TGCTTGTGGGAATATTTGAACAATAAATTTGTTGTATATTTGCATAGTTATATAAATTTATTTATAATATTCTAAGATGAATATTTCACGTGAATAATTAATGTATGTTTAGAATTTATAATATGTATTAATCATGAATTTATTGTAAATATTGTACTTTGATTCACTCTGGTAGGAGTAACTATCTACTGTACTTAATCACAAAGTGATTTCATAATTGTATTATTTGTATATTAACATTATGTTCACTTCCGCCTACAAAAAGTGATATGCATTTTATTTTTAAATGTTTTATTGCAAGTAAAATACGTAATTTTAATTTATTGTTAATATTTTACTTATTCTTTCGAGTAACAACCTGCTTAACTCAGTGATTCATAGTTGTATATTAACACTATGTTCACTTCGGCCTACAAAAAGTGATAAACATTTTATTTTAAAATGTTTTAAATGTTTTTAATTTTTACTTTAAAAATAAATAAAGTTACAATGAAGCATGGAATAATTAGATTAACCAAGCATCACAAATTGACACAATATATACTCCATGTGATTTATGCCTATTATAATATAAGAAGCAAGGAGAAATAGATGTTATTTATGAAATTGACAATAATTTGAACTTTATATTTCTCAAAATACATATCATGAGCACATTTAATAATTCTTATAATTAAATATATTAATTTTTTTTAATTATAAATTAGTATAATATTCCAAAATTAGACATGAGTTAGTAGTTACTCCCTCCCCATAATACATGATAAACTTTTTTGGCAAAAAAATTAAGATTTTTTTTTTTACTTTTTTTAACCAAAAAGTAAAAGTAAAAAATTATTATTAAGTTAGAAAAATAACTTACTTGTGATGTGAGTAGAGTTTATTAAAGTGGGAATACCACTTTTCATATACAAATCTAAAACATCTACTCTTTTTGAACCCACGTATAAAACTACAATCATTCTACACAAAATGAAAAGGAAAAGTCTTATATACCCTTACTTTTCTTTTCTCTTTTTTAATAACATAAAAATCAATTAAAATACATTAAAAAAACAAAAAGAATTTCTGTGGGGCCACTCCTAACAAAATTCAGATTTTTTGAGGTTGGTGGGGTATAAATGCATGCATGAATGCATATCTCCCCTACCACCTCTAACCTCATAACTCAAACCAAACCCATTTCAAAAAAAAAAAAGCTCTCATTTCTCTCTAAATAAAAGCAAGCTCGATCGGAATCTACGTGAAAATAGCTGCTTTTGACGGGAAAAAAGTACGTTGCACGCAAGGATTCCCCGTCTTTTTTTTTTTTTTTAATTTTTTCGGACTGTTTTTATTGCCCTCGGTCGAAGCCCTCGGTCGAAAATGTGACCGAGGGGACGACCGAGGGCTACTGGGTTCTTGAGCCCTCGGTCGAGAATTTTGGCCGAGGGCCCTCGGTCAACCGGCCAAGTGACCGGGAATTTCTCGGCCCTCGGTGACCGGATAGCTCGGCCAAGTGACCGAGCAATTCTTGGCCCTCGGTCACCGAGCGGCCAAGTGCACTTGGTCAAATTTTGACCAAGTGCAGAAACAATTTTTTTTTTTTTAAATTGAATTGTGCCCTCGGTGACCGGATAGCTCGGCCAAGTGACCGAGCAATTCTCGGCCCTCGGTCACCGAGCGGCCAAGTGCACTTGGTCAAATTTTGACCAAGTGCAGAAACAATTTTTTTTTAAAAATTGAATTGTCTATTAAATAATGGCTTGTTTTATACGTTTGGATGTATATTTTAGATTTTTTAATTGAATTCAATTATTATTTGTAATTGTAATGGATATTTTGGATTTTCTAATTGAATTCAATTGTTATTTGTAATTGTAGATGTCGAATCAACGAATCACGGTACGTTACGGTGGTCGTTGGGATCGAGAGGGCTACGTTGCCGGAGTAGATATGTGCCTCTTCTTTCGTAGGGAAGAAATTACACTCGACACTCTCGTGAGCCGGATTCGTATTTCCCAGGACTCATATTTCTTCTCCAAGTTCTTTCTCCTTGCATGTGATGTCGGCACCTTAATCCTAGCGTACTGGGTCCTCAAAGCGTTTTGTTAATTAAAAATAAATTTAAACGATTAGTATTAGGAAAATGATAAAAAAAAATGTGTATTTGATAGGATGATTGGATCTTACGAAGAACTCGGTACACAAGAGTATAGTCTTCTTTGGAGTGACTTCATCTTTTAAACCTTTATTCTGCTTTATCTTGTCCCGCATGTACGTAATGTACATGTCAATCTCCTGAAAAATATACATATCACAGTTAAGCACAATTTAATAAACATTATAAATTTCAAAGTTTAACTACAAATTAACTTACCATGTCCGAGTACCAATGATGTAGTGACTCAATCAGGCCGAAGTACTTCTGGTCCAGAGTGACTTCGTTGAAAGGAATATAGACACTCAATCCATGCCCGTCACGACGGAACATCGAATAGAGCCCCCTAACCTTCTTGCTGCCAGACGGTGCGAACTGCGCGATGTACGGGCTCCGAAGATCTGCCAAGGGCCTCCTCACACGGGGTCCGAGACTACTCTCGGCGACATCATCCTCCTCCTCATCAGCCCCAAGTTCTTTTTCCTCATCCGACAATGCACCCTCATTTTCGTGTTCATTTTCCACGGGAGATGTCATCTTGAACAACTCGACCTGCGACGTAGTCGGAAAAAAACTCTCTGCATCAATGATAACCTGCGGTATATCAGCCCCAATCGGTACAGTAAAATCAGGATCATACTCTGGCCGATAAGCAGGAGTCGGATGGAAGATGCCTTCGGTGGGAATCGATGGGAAGGGAGCGAAGACACCCTGAAAATCACGCAGCGCCCTCGGTGGCGAAGAATGACCGCTATCTCCCCAGACAGCCTGAGTCTGTGCCGGTGTGCGATAGCTATCGCCAACGGTCGGCTGCTCGAAATGGGGCTGCTCGAACTGAGGCTGCTCGACATGGGTCGACTCGGCATGGGTCGGCTCGACAAGTGGCGACCTGCGATAACCATCAAAATCGTGTGCCCAGTCCCCACACGAAACCCTGACATCAACATCCACTAACTCGGGCTCCGAGTCCTGAAAGCGAGGAGGCGCGCTGATAGAATGCCGAGCAGCCGGAAAACCGCTCTGAGAGGCATCAGCAGGACAAGGGCGACTCCGAGAGTATCGTCTGCGACCGAAAAACCCCCGAATCTGCTCCATCAGACTGTCGTGACCCTCTTTCTGTGTCCTCCTGACACTCTCCAGGAGTCTATCGTTGCTCTCCTGATGTGTCCTCGTGATCCGGGCAGACAGTCGAGCCATAAATCCCGTGTCGGACTCGTCATTCAGGATTTTCTTGAACCGTCGATCAATCCGTCGATCGGTACTGTCATCAGACCCCTCGGGAGCAGGAGAGCCCTCTCGTCGGGGTCGCTGAGAGGGACGACGCTCTGCCGATGAATTAGGTGTGATGGCATCACGACCCCGTCTACTAGGCCCAGAGTAACCCGTCATCTTGTCGACGACCTTGGACACGCGTACGGCCACGCGTTCCATCAAATTCTTCTTCTTCGGTGCCTTTGCCTCGTCTGCGGGCAATCCAAGTCTAGGAGGAGGACGGTACGTGATCTCTTCTGCTCTGTCACGCACCAAAATGAAATGCGGAGCAACCGCCTCCTCCTCCGTCGGCTCTAGATATCGGTGAACTTCAAGCTGAAAAGAAATCAAAATTATATAGAGTTAATTAATTTAATTATTTGATATAACCATTAATTGAACATTAAAACAAGCTTACCTCCGGGTCCTCGTAGAAATCAGACAAATCGGCGTGGCTAGTAATCGAGCTCCACCCTAGTAGCCGAGGAATTCTCGGACGGTCGTCTCTGTACGCGCACGCCCTCCCGAGACTAGGTATAGCCTCGTACGACCATAGCTGATAGGTCCAAATGGGGCCATAAACGTGGTAGGCCGGCTTCAGTACCTGATCGGGATGCATGGCAGCTATGCTGAGGTAGTAGGACATGATCTGAAATGTGTGGGAGCCCCAGAGAAACGTCTCACATCCCTCCTCGTCCTCTACCAAAGTCCAAACTGATGGAGTTATATTCTAAATGTCTAGTTTAGTGACAATATGGAACTCCTTGTCTGTGTTTTAATATCTATTAATCAAACAGTCTGCATTTTGTTTATTATATACTCTATGCTATAGTCCTAGATGTATACGTTGTAGACAGTATGGCGTGAGGAGACACGCGGAAGATCATACTGTCAGTTACTCGTATACTATCGAACAGTGGCTCACGACTTAGATGGACAGGGACAATCCATCGGTACGTCGCAGTGTGACTGGTAGATAGTCGGTCTTGACTATCATGTTACACTCGTACACTTGGTGTATTGAGCAGGACCACGGGAGGGCGTTCGATTTGTACTAATCAAAGTAATCGAACTAGACCTCAGATATTACGGATATACGAATTCCTAATCCCTATATAATTATAGGTGCGTGTGTCCAATTCACGGTTCTTGAATATGCCAATAAGTGAGACTAATTGATTAGTCAAGATACTTGGCAAATTGGGAATTGGAATTGTACACACGGCATGCTATAGATTATAGACAGGAAACCGTGTCCCGTTTATCGGGTTGATGATGTCCCCGAGATGAGCTCATAAAGTTTATCATGTAAACCCTGCAGGTGGATTCGTTCCACATGATAATAAGGATGAGTGGTACTAGTCTCGGATAATAAGAGACGAATTAATTTAATTGTTAGTAATTAAAGTTAATTCGTGGACATTCGATATCTTAAACACGGGGAAAGTCGTATATGTAATTTCGGCGGAATTATTATTGTTGAAATAATATTAAAATTAATTTCGGGAATTCAATTATTATTTTTTTAGTGGAGTGAATAATAATTAAAATTGAAATTGATTAATTAATGAATTTCTTTTTAAGGATTCAAGTTAATTAAATATTTCAATTTAGCCCTTAATTAATTTTACCTTAGGTCCCTAACGTAGCTCTATATAAATCCCCCTCCCTTGCCCTCTCAAAACCTATCATTCGCCGCAACTATTATTTCAGCAGAGAAAATAAAAAGCTTAGCGCAATTATTTTTCTCTGTTAAAATAAAAGAGTTAACGCAAATAAAATTATTCTCATAGAATAATTCATACGGTGGTTTGAGAAAGAGAGAGTATAGACGGGAGAACTCCAGCGGATCGTTGCCCACACAACGGTTGGAGACGGAGTCAGAGATATACGTTAGAAGCTCTAAGGTCTCAACAATTCGACCGAGAAGGTATGAGATCGTAAACCTTTTTCCGCAATTTATTCGATCTCAATTACTTCGTTAATCATACATTGAACGAAGATCGGGTTCCGGGTGTCGTGGATTGTATTCCTCGATTACTGGGGGGTCTAGGACCTCCAGATCGGTAGTCGGAAGAGGAAAAACGACCCGGAAACGAGCCCGGAACAGCAGGTCGTGCTGCTGTTCGCGCCTGCTGAAGGACAAACGGCGACCGCCGTTTCGCTGTTTTTCGGGCAGCCAGCTCCGGTTCGCGCGGTTGTCTTTCGGGGCAATGGCTGGGCGTGAATCGGGACACGGGCTGGCACGTGAACGGAGTAACAGACCTGGAGGTCGACTGGGAGCGTTCGGATGTTCGAGTGATCGAACGAACGCATCCCGAGTAGTCGATTTCCAACACAAACCCAATCATCGATGTAGATATTGCCTCGGCATAGGAGCATCAAGTAATACATCAGCACATTGGCGGCCTTCACGTAGTCGGCCGGGTCTAACCCCAAGTCCCTACCAGTGAATCTCGTGTTAAGCTCTTGCACTTTTATAGCTCGTCCGAATGCGAAGTCCCTATGAAAGAAAGAGCCGGGAGGAATAATGTGCGGGGCCGAAGTATCAAAGGCGTGGTTCCCAAAACGAAGCCCGGTCACCAAGGCGTACTCCTGTGCTCGGAAGCAGATGATCTTGCCCCCGAGCGAAAACCAATGCTCGAACGGAGGTATCGTCGGACCCACGATCTCCCGAGCTAACAAGTGGTGCATGGCCGCGTTCGATCGCCCGTCTCTTCGAAGGTACATCAACCTTCCAAAACACGAACGACGGAATGTCCGGTGAGCCTCGTGCGTATCGTCAACGGCTCTTAAAATCCCTTTTATGCTCTTCAAAACGGGGAACCGGTCGTACAAATTTAATTCTTTCGACGTGTGAATGAATTGTGGCCTCCTCCACCGGAACCCATCCTGCAAAAACACATTTAATTAATAAACATAACATTGTAAATATCAAAAAAAAAAAAAAAAAAATTCTGCCCTCGGTCGAGCACTCAGTCGATCGACAAAGTGCACTTGGTCGACCGACAGAGTGACCGGATAGCGCACTCGCCCGGTCACTTGGCCGGTCACTTGGCCGGGCACTTGCTCGGTCACCAAGTGCCCTCGGCCGGTCATCTTCTTCCCCGCAGCCGAGGGGTCGACTGAGGGGGGCGGCCGAGGGCCATAGATCCAGAAATTTTCGGAGCAATTTATGCCAATTCAACATTCAATTTCAACTCCTAACCAACTACAACACTCATATACACTCAAAGGCGACAAATTCATGTATAAAATCGAACACATTATTAAAAAAAATCGAAACTCGAAACTTAGGTTTTCGGAAACTTACCGGAGCTTGGAGCGGCCATTGTTGCTCTTCTTGGTGCTCCGGTTCCTGCTCTTCTCCGTGCTCGTCGTCGGGCTCGTTTTCTGACATTGGGTGGCCGGAAATTTTGAAAATCGGCGGCCGGTTGATTTGGTTTGTGGGGGACCGACGGGAAGAGAGAGAGAGAATGGAGGGGACCGGTTTTTTTTAATATTTTTTGTTTTTTTCTTTCTTTTTTTAATTTTTTTGTTGTGTTTTGAAAAAGAAGAGGGTTAATAAGACATTTCCCTTACAAAATGTATAAATTGGGTGTAGTTTTAAAAGAGAGGTTAAAATGAGTAGATGTTTTATATTTCTAACCATAAATATTTTTCTCTCTTTATTAAATATGAGGATAAAGTATGAATAAAATTGTATTTTTAATTCAAAAATAAGTTTTTTTTATCAATTATTATGGGATACACAAAAACTGAGATGTAGGGTATAGTAATAATTATATTTTTTCAAAATGTATTTTTTTTATAATTATAAGATTAACAATACTTAAAATAATAAAAACAGTTGAAAAAAATTATTTTTAGTTAGAATTAGAAAATATATTTTATGAAAATTGAAATATTTATTAATAAATTAATCCTAAAATATCAACACGACGGAAAATAAAGGGAGAATTTAGGCTATTTACAGTTTTACGGGATTTCCACTTCCTTTGACCTACACAGTAAAAAACTGAACGAAAACGAAAACACTCATCCGTCCATGGAAGTCCCGCCAACCGAAACCCTAACTCCTACGATGGATCTCCCCGATTCATCCGATCAACTCGTCACCCCCGAAAACCCTCCTCCTCATTCTCCCGCCGGCGATTCCAACCCACCCGAAAAGCGCAAGCGAGAATCCGAGGCCGACCCGGAACATCCATCGGAAGCTCCTGTTAAGCCGCACCCGCTGTCGAAAACAAGCCTCTGTTCGTATTTCCGGCGGAACGACGGCTCTTGCAGCCACGGGGAGACGTGCCGGTACGCCCACGGAGAGGCGGAGCTCCGGCCGCGGCCCGACAACACCTGGGACCCCACTTCGGAGCGGGCCAAGAAGATGGCGAGAACAGAAGAGGCGGAAAACGCCGCCGGTACGGCGGTGGAGAGTGGCGTGATGATGACGGAGGCGGTGGGAGAAGGAGAGGAGGACGAGTCTTGTTCTGGCTTGTCTAAATGCTTAGTGAATTTACCTATGAAATGGAGTTCGGATAATTTGAGGAATTTCCTCGGCGAACAGGTAATTGCTTTCGGCTCGATTTTATGATTTTTTGTTTCCCTCTATGGTTTGATGAATGATGCTATTTGTTGGGATTTAATTGAACAGGGGGTCGTCTTTAAATCAGCTAAGAAAAAGAAAGGCATGATTGTTGGATTCGTCACTTTCGACAGCGCCGAACAGGCCAAGGTTGCTTCGGAGGTACGCTCGAAGATTTATAGCTCTAAGCTCTTTTGAAAGTGCGATTTTTTTTATATTGCTGCACTCTTCATGTTACAGGGTCTCAATGGGAAGACAGTCGGCAATAACCGAACTATAAAAGTCGATAGTGTGATTCCACGGGCGTTTGAGAAAAACAACAAAGCTGCCTTTCCTCAAAAGCCACCCCCAGGGGGTGATCAGTCGAATAATGAGGAGGCTGGTGAGGATGGAAGCTTAGTTCTCAATGGTCCGGATTTAAAGGGTAGAAGTGCACGCGATGCAGTGACTCCTCTTGCTCACATGTCATACCCTGATCAACTTGAGCATAAGAAAAACTCTCTCGCGCAGATACTGAAAAAATTAGTTAGTAAAAAAGCATACTTTGTTTTCCTCTTCGCTTTTAATTACTTTAAAGCCCTTGTATATGTTGCAGTTTACTTATTGAAATTTCATTGGCTTGCTATTTTGTAGACCCGAAATGCGCGCAAGGCTTGTCCAGAGGGTGTTTCGCTTCCGGAATGGGTTATGAATTCTAGAGAAATAGGTTATATTCTTATCATTTTTATCAGAACTCTAGTAAAATTATAAGTGATATTTATTACAGCTACCTCGGAGTTCATGTGGAAAATTTGCAGTTTGCCTAGTACATTTGGATCTAGTTGATCTAAAGAAAACATGTTACAAAGTTAGTTGAGAAGCTCATGCCCGTTTTACTATGCGATTTAATATATCATAGTAGTATCAAAATTTTGATATCAGTCGCTTTGTTTACTAATTTTAAGTGATGTTATTCAGGTGGCCTTCCTTGCAAGTTGGAGGGTATAATTGAATCGCCTTACGTCAATGGATATCGTAACAAGTGTGAATTCTCTGTTGGATGCTCCTTGCAAGGCAAAAA
The DNA here is from genome assembly GCA_954870475.1 of Euphrasia confusa. Lineage (NCBI taxonomy): Eukaryota > Viridiplantae > Streptophyta > Magnoliopsida > Lamiales > Orobanchaceae > Euphrasia > Euphrasia confusa. The sequence continues at coordinate 14,470,442 of OX940965.1, forward strand.
CACCGTGGGTTTTTTACTTGGGAATTTTAGGTAGACTGCTCTTTTGCTCTTTTAACTTTTTATAATTTTTTATTTTTTATTTTCTTTTTCTTGAATATTTGGAATTGTTTTTATAGAGAGGGAGTGACTGCTGTAGAGGAACCCGTAAACTGCCTGAATGTTTCCAGCATTGCTAGCAGATATGCCAATACGTTTCAAGAATTTCTGCAGGATTCAAAATTGCCCTTATGGAACAGATTGAACAATTCAGGATTTTGGCGTCAACTAACAGTAATGTTTTTTGTTTGCTCTAAAATTCAATAAGAAATTGATGATTTGTTTTGGATACAATTTAATAGAAAAGAACCGACTTTTCTTCGTTTTTGACATTTCTTATAATGTTCATATCCTAGGTTCGTGAGGGTAGGACCCCTTGCAAGGATGTCGATGTTGACAATCCAGAAGCTAATATTTCAGAGGTCATGCTAATTGTTCAGGTAATCGGGTCCATTTCCTATTGCCTGCATCTTTTGATTAATTGATAGTGTTTTAACAGAAGTCATTTATTTACTGATCATAGACGAGCTTAGTTTAGGCCTTATCTCGATAACTTGTTCAGAAAATTGATTTTGGACTGCAAATCCTCAACACATGGAAACTATGATGCAGGTTTCCACTGTGGGTTTTGATGATGAAAAGGTCAACGATGAACTTGAACTGTTAGCTCAAGCATTTTCTGCGGGATCAAGTGCAGAATCTTTGCCTTTAACTGCACTTGTAATTCAGGTGATTATCAGATATCTATTATAGTAGTAGTATTATACTGGTTTAATTAATTTGTGGTCCCAGCATTACCAACAGACGAAATAATTACATTAATATAAACTCTAATTCTACACCATTTCTAATTTATTTATTTTTATTATCTGAACATGTTCACAACATGTGTTTGTCAATTATATGCATCTTAAATTCTTCGTGTTTAATCTGGTGAGTTTTTCGTGCAGGACCACACGGGAATATCAAATGCTGCCCCTCCTGATGCTCCTTTGAGATGTGTTTTCACCCGTAAAGGAGACGATTGTGGACTTGAGATAGCTAATGATGTTGTTGAACCAAGAATTCACGACCACATTAGCAATCTCAAGTTTTCTATATCTCCATCTGCCTTTTTTCAGGTCAAATACCTAGTGATTTTTTTTTCATTTACTTAAAGCAATCTGTTCAAATTTTAAGTGGAAAAAGAAGATGAAAATAGGACATACATTTATTGTTATATTGAAGTTAATATGTTGTTACAATCTGGCAGGTTAACACTCTTGCTGCCGAGAAACTGTATTCTCTTGCTGGAGACTGGGCTGGGTTGGGTCCCGACACTTTACTTTTTGATGTTTGTTGTGGGACTGGGACAATCGGGCTGACATTAGCCCACCGCGTTGGTATGGTAATGTTTTAACCCACTTTAAGCATAATCTCCCTTATTTCTTCGGAACTACTTTAATTGAGACGTAAAATAGATGGTAAACTATGATTGAAAAAATACAAAAAACTATGCATGGCTTATTTCATATGCTATTATTATGGTTAGCAATTGTAATTAGTTGCTGATAAAGTCTTGTTGGTTCTTGGATTTGGTTAAGTGATTTTGGGCTCCAATTTCTTCAGGTTGTTGGCATTGAAATGAATGCTTCTGCTGTTACAGACGCCCAAAGGAATGCCGAAATTAACGGTGTTAAAAACTGTAGATTTGTTTGTGGAAAGGTTAGACTCGACTTTCTACTTAATATATATATTATGGAGTATTATTTTGTCGAATTACAAAAATAACACCTAAGTTTAGCCAAATTATTAAAAAACATTGTTTTTTGAATTTTTTTTAAAAGAAACTGAGGTTTAATTTCGTACTAAATTTAATCCCTTTATTTGCAAGAGCATTTCAAACACCTCTTTTCATTTTTAAATTTACTATAGTTGGCCCCTTATATTTTACATAAAATACCTCAGGTGTAGTTTTTGTAATTTGATACTATTTTAGTTACTCCAAACCCCTTGCAGTTTTTCTGGACCCCCTTGTACATCCTTATTCCTTGTGCATTTAATTAATTTATATTGCAATAAATCCACTTTCTGTTTGTGTGTGTCTTCGTGTCATTATTAGGCTGAAGATGTTTTCGGGTCATTGATGAAAGAGTACCTATCTTTACCTCAAAACCAAGATGAAGTCATCGACACATTGCAAACTATAGATTCTGAAATTGAAATCAAATCTTCTGAAGATTCCAATTCCACCGACAGTAGTAAGATTGAAATTAAAGATAGCAACCACGAGAATGGTTGTGATGACAATAAGAGTCCAAAGGATGAAAACCAGTCGGAAAAACTTTGCACTCTGGAAACTGGGAGTAGTACTCGAGTGGCGAAATTTAAAAACATTGTTGCTATAGTTGATCCTCCTCGTGTTGGACTTCATCCCACTGTAAGTGATTTTTTCAGTTTGGTCATATTTCTGATCTCAAGTGCTGTTTTTATTTATTTATTCCATCTACTCTGTAAGGTCCTTATCCAAATTTCTATATGCAGCTCATTGTATATCCCTTGATGTTTGACTTACTATTTGTTCGGTTGTTCAGGTAATCAAAGTTCTGAGGACACAATCTCGTCTGAGGAGGCTTGTGTAAGTTGTCCCTCTGTTAAAAAATATGGATTATAATTTTTGCAGTTAAATTTTTTGACGACGTTTTTTTTTTTCCTTCCATTTATTCAGTTACATTTCCTGTAATCCCGAGAGTCTAGTGGCGAATGCTATCGAGCTCTGCACTCCATCACCCGATAAAGCTGCAGAGAAAGGGAATAACAAAAACAACAGGGGATGGAAAAATATGAGCTCGGCTAGCCTGGCTAGACGCAGGGCCAAGTCCATGCCCGATTCAGAGCCATTTAAACCCGTCAAAGCCATGGCTGTCGACCTTTTCCCTCATACACCACACTGCGAACTTGTGATGCTTATGGAGAGGTAAACATATGCTCTTTGGAAAGTCAGAGAAAGAGTCGATGTTTTTATTTAACTTGTCTCTTAAGTCTCGAGACAACAAACCCATATTTTGTTTTCTTATACATTCTCAGTTGGAACTCTTTATTTCTTTGTTTTGGAGTACACTCATTTTTACCAAAATACCCTCTTTAGAAAAGTTCTCCCTTTTCTATTTTTTCTTTGGTTTCAAAAGATTATAACACAAATATAGATTGATTTTAGAGACACCAAAACTCGTTTTTCAAACTCGTTCTTAGGTGATTGTGATCGTGCACACTCAGCAAAATGCGATTGTTAACCGTAACTACTTGAGGGAATTGGTTGTGTCTTGTGTGTACATTTCTATGAAGTAGTGATGCATCACATCAAGCTCGTGGACTTCTTGGACATGTTCTAGCTAACCCCTGTATCCCATCAGATAGAAAGTAATCACCTTTTCTTCTTCTTTTTTTCTTTTATGAGCATCTTTCCGAAGAAAAGAAAAAAAAAAGCAGAATTGTGAAAGCAAATCTTGATCAGAAATATTCTCTCTGATCTGCTCTGTGTTTCCTCAAACTCCCAATACCTCCACAACCACTTCCTGTCTCCCACTTCAACTATACAAATCAACTGCAGGTATGATTTTTCTTTGGTAATTTCGGATCAATTTCTTTTAGCACCAACGGTAGGATTATATTTATCGATCCCAGTAATACAATGGCCCGACGCACATAATGCGTTCGTTTCCACGATTAAAAAAAAAAAAAAAAAACTATAAACAATTAGATTTGATTGTGTTTGAATACTTTGTAAGCCAATAATTTATATGGTGCTTGATTAGGTCCACATAAATCATAATTATCTCATCCCAATCTCCCACTTATTAATACAAGTGCTTTCTGATGTAGTAAAATTTAGCCGTGGGGTTTGGCTAAAAAGTCTACTTTTGAAAATTGAATTCTCTCGAGATTTTCCATCAAATCCTAGGTATGAATACTCAAATACGATCTCACGTTTATTCACCTAAAATGAATGTGAATGTGTAAATTAATATTTGTAAGGAACATCTTATTAGAATTTAGAAACCTAATCTTATCACCAATGAGGACTGATGGGTCCCATCCCCATCAAACAAACATCCCTCCCCTTTTTTAGTGAAGGAAAAAAGGAAAGCTCGCACTAAAAAGTCTTGGGGGATGGAGACTTGGAAAAAAAAGTCTGTGTAGAGACCACTCGTATCATCTTACTATTTGTTAAAATTGTATTGTGAGATGTTCGTCGTCGTCGTTTCATTAGTCAGACGAAATTCTCTCTTTTTTTTTTACATTCAAGTATCAAAGTTTCATGTCAAGACTTACATACGAGTCATTCGTTTCTCTCGATTTTGACATGGTTTCAGAGTTTGCCACGACGACCATACCCGTTTATCTCGATTTCTGCACTTATTAATATTATTGAGAGACAGTCAACTTCCCAAGATTTCTCTTTCCTTCTGCCCGTCCATTAATACCGAACTGCAAATACCACACCAACCACACATGAACTCCTTTCATTTAATTATCACGATATGAAACGACGACGATGATCACCACCGTAGACAAGAGAACCCCGATCAATCCTCAGCCGCACGATCACCATACCTCCGCAGATCATCCCCAAAGACAACCTCTTGCTCTCAAGGTTCTAAACACACACGCACGATTATTTTGTGTTTTCCTTTTCAAAATCAAACTACTTTCGTCCGTATTTTCGTATATCTATTTGATCAAGAAGTTGTAGAGTATATATTATAATTTACCTAAATTAATCATATATATATATATATATATATATATATATATATATATATATATATATATAGTTAGAAGAAGCCTGTGAGCAGAGGGTGATGGCAGAAGAAAGCACAAGCAAACAATGGAGAAAACCGAACCTCTTCCTGGAGATTCCGAACCGACCGTCGGAGATATCTCCTCAAGAATTCATCCTCCTAGACATCATCCCCCAAACCCAAACCCCTACCCCAAGAAAAGTCAGCTTCCTCCCATCCGGACCCTCGTCCTCATCTGCCAGAGGCATCCGGAGCTTACTCCCGAAGCTGAGCTTCAAGAACCGCCCGGGCCAACCCACTCCCGATGCGGGCCCCACTCTCGACAAGCTGCAGTCCATGTCTCGATCGTGGTCCTTCTCTAAACTCTTCACTCCTCGGATGAAGAGGACTTCGTCCTTGCACGCCCACCCTTTCGCGAATTCGAACCCGAGCTCGAGGAGAATTTCCCGTTCGCTTTCGGTGCCCGTTGTCCGCAAAGAAAAGGGCAATATCCAAAGGACGAATTCCTTCTTCCGAGTGATCCCCTCGACTCCCCGAGTCAAAGAAGTCGACTCCGTGGTGTGTGCAAAGGGAGACGAAGGTAGGTATAGTTTATTTGTTTCGGTTGTTTTTTGTGTGTGTGAGTGTGTGTGATTGTTATGTATATTTCGTTTCGCAGAAAACGAAGAAGCCGGTGGTGAAGATATACCGGAAGAGGAAGCCGTTTGTCGGATTTGCTTTGTCGAGCTTTGCGAAGGAGGGGAGACTCTCAAGATGGAGTGCAGCTGCAAAGGCGAGCTCGCGTTGGCCCACCACGAATGTGCCGTGAAATGGTTCTCGATAAAAGGCAACAAAACGTGCGAAGTTTGCAAGGAGGATGTCCGGAATCTTCCGGTCACGCTTCTACGTATCCAGAGCACCACCGTGAATCGAGATGGACAGACGATTAGTAGCAATTCAAGAGACTTGGAAATCAACGGATTCAGGCAAGGGGTAGTTTTTCGTAGTTTTGAAAGTTAGCCGGGGTGTTTTTGTAATTATCCGATTGATTCGTATGCAGGGTTTGGCAGGAGCTCCCGATTCTGGTCATTGTGAGTATGCTCGCCTACTTTTGTTTCCTCGAGCAGCTATTGGTAAGTCTCTCGTAAGATCGATTATTTTGCTCGAGATCGAATCTAGTCTCACGGTTTTAGTTCAATTCACGTGCAGGTTAGGAAAATGGACACGAGCGCTATTGCTATATCGGTTCCGTTTTCTTGCGCGCTCGGCCTCATTTCATCCATCACCGCTTCAACCATGGGTATGTACGTTTTTATATTCCCAGACAACATTAAGTAAGTTTCTAATAACACCCTTTTTGTTTTTTTCCAGTGAAGAGAAAATTCGTCTGGGTTTACGCGGGACTACAGTTCACACTGGTGGTCGTCTTCGCTCATGTCTTCTACAGCCTGGTAAAACCGTGTATATATATATATATATGTTTTTCGTTTTGTTATATATATGAATGTGTATGGTGTTCGTAGGTTCGTGTGCAAGCTGTTGTGTCGATTCTTCTATCCACGTTCGCTGGATTAGGCGTGGCAATGAGCGGAGCTTCTATTGTTGTAGAGATTGTGAGATGGAGAGAGAGAACTAATTCTATTGTTGTAAACCGGAATACTGAGTCAAGTAATCTGAATCCGAGTCGAGGCCCTCCGTCGAGTCTAATAGCATCACCTTCGTTCGACACTCCTCGTCGGCTTCATCAAGAGGGAAATCCTAATTAACACATCTTGTGAATTGTGATATACTCCACAAATTATAAGGAAGATTGAAATATTTGTGTTACAACATTTTTTTTATATCGAGTCGAGCGTTTACCTTATCGACTTTGCATTAAGATTAGAGGGGGAACGGAAAATTTCTAATTGTATTTGGCGATTGATTTTTCCCGCTCAAGCGCCAAGTGGGCCCCGCACACTCTCCCTCTCCCTATATATGCACATATATCGTGACGAAACACGCAATCCTCACTCACCACACCAGCAAAATCTCGAGAGAGAAATTAATTCTGAGCTATGTCGATCGCTGCGGAAGGATCAAAGCCCGTGGCGAAGGAGCACAGGAAGCAGCTGTTTCTGGAAGATTATTTCGATTTCATCGACAACCGCGCTCGAGATCTTACCGCCACCCAGCTCAGACAGGTGAAAATTCCACCTCCGATATTAATTTTTCTAGATTTCGATTTTTTTTTTCTCCGTTCGACTCGAAATTTCCGTGCTGAATCGATTCGTGTTTGGTGTTCTCCTCTCGCAGATCGTCGCCATGCACGGCTTCAAAAAGTCGAAGAAAAAGTCGGAGTACACAAAGGCAAATCGATCGATACCGAGCTCTGTTTTTTTTTTCCTGCTACAATTAAGTTTTCAATTGATCGTTTTCCAGATTTGTTTCCTTTATTTTTCCTGGCAATTTGATCGGTGCTACGTGTTAATTGATTTCAGAATACGTTAATCGAAATGGTGTCGACGATGGATCTGATGGATCTCTGCCGCTCGACTCTGCTGGACGGCGCCGTTTCAGGCGGTGCTCGCGTCACTCTGGAGGAAGTGACGAAGGACCTCAAAGATCTTCACTGGCACGAGTTCCACATCTCCTCTATCATCACCCATGGCGCCAGCGGCGGCATCGTTCCAGTGAAACGGAAAAGGCAGAGGCCGTCAAAAAAGAAGGCGGCTGTTGTCGGAGCTGAAACTTCTGTTATATCCTCCGGTGAAACTGTTGCAGCCGGAAGTGCAGCTCAGAGCTTGGCCTTGGTAAGTCACTCTCCTTCTCCATCTCCAGTAACAATTGTTCATGCTCTTCAGACCATCCGCAACCGCATACAACACCGTGTGAAGAAATCGAAAAAGTTGGATGAAATTAAAACTCAAGACTAGCAAGTAGTTTCCATGGATGATGTGTCTTGTAGTATTTCTGGCTTGTGTTTTGAATGGTGTGCATTGGGTTTTGTTTAGTATGAATATGAGAATGTGCTTGATGAATAAATGCAAATGATACAGTATTAACAATGTGACAATGTTTATAGTTGAAACTAAATTAAAGATGGTCACAAGCTGAAGTTGAGTTAATCGGGTTGTGATCGAGGAAAACGTAGCTCGTAACTCGACTCCCGAGTTGGTTGTGGGTAGAACGAGCCGTGAATCGAGAAAATTGAACATAGACCAATTAGGATCTTGAGCCACCTCTAACTACTCAATTTAGAGGACCACAGATCTAATCACATTCCTCGTGCCAGCGCACATCACACCAACAAATGGTGGGTAATCGAACACTAACAACGTGTTGTACACTCACGTTTTCAACCACATTATTCAATAAGCAACCATCATCAATATTCTTAACAGAGAAAATTACCATAAAGTCAAACAAACAAATGAAACAACACTATATGTATATGTATATAACAATTTTTCAAAGCAAAACAAAACAAGTAAATGTATGATCAATTAATATCCCAACTCCATATAGATGATAAGCAGTAACGGAATCAACAAATCAACTCACCTCCATCCACCAATTAATCAACTAGAATTTTTACCCAAAAAACAAGCTTAACACTACTATAGTTGCGAATTCTACAGTATCTCTCTCCGGGCGGCGGAACTGTACTGCGACCGCTGGATATTCTGCTTCCTCTTCTTGCACACCACCGTGCCGATTCCGACGACGCACGCCGCGGCAATGACTCCGATCGCGACGCCGGCCTTCTTCCCTCCGCTCATTCCGCCGGAGGAGTCGTCCGAATCGCCATCAGCGGGTTGATCCTCGTGCCTGACGTGTCCAGCCATTCCCGGCGCAGGAGACGGAGACGGAGACGGAGACTTTTTGTTCTCAGAGTCGTACTCTCCGGGAGGCGGCGCCTGAGTAGGTGATTCCGGTGCGAGATCTGACGGGGGAGGAGCAGGCGGAGAGTTGAACAGTGCAGGAGAAGGCGACGGAGTGGCCGGAGTCGGGCTCGGGGAGATGTTTCCCGCCGAAGGCTGCGGGGACGGCGAGGGAGGTGATTCCGTCGAATCGGCGGAGAATGCAGGGCGTGCGAAGAGGATGAAAACGATGAAAAGAGTCAGAGAGGGAGGAGAAGTTAGCGACGCCATTGCTGCGGTTGGAGAAGGAGTGAGATCTGGAGAGGATGATGAAAAATTAGGGTTGTGGTTTAGTTATATAATGGATTGGGATTGGGATTAAGAGATTGGTTAGTTGCAGGCCTCTTGAGGTTGAAGGAGGAGAGAGAAGGAGTTTTGCATCCTTCGTATATAAGACAAAAGGCGGTGCTGAATGTGTGCATATAAGAGAGAGAGAGAACGTGGGCGAGATAACTGATTTGTGGGAGTATTTACTTTTTTTTTTTATTACTATTAATTTGTATATTTAATTAATTTTTTCCAATTATTTAATAGGAGTACTAATCAGTCTAAATTCAATTTTCATATTTTCTAAGATACCTAATGAATATGAAGCTTCTTTAAACCATCTTTGCGAACTATTATTAGCTCATGAGTTCGATTCGAGTCGTATTGACTAATTCGATCGGAAGGTCGCGCGCGGACCCACGTTAGGCCCAGCGTGGGCCTCGGCCCCCCTCAGAAAAATTATTGCTATATACGTTCATGGTCTATGTTAATTATTGTCCACTAAGTTAATGAAGCAGTATATTTTTGGTTAATTAAAGGAAGGATTATATATAAATTTATTTATTTATTGTTTTGGTAATAATTTCTCAGCATATAACTTTATTATTTAATTAGATAGATGATTTCCGTATAGTTGAAATAATAATTTCATTTAAATAATACAATTCAGTTGTTTTTTTTATAACAAATTCTTATTAATAATTTGTTGCGAGAATTCTCTTTTCATAACAAAACAATTATTTTCTAATTAATTATTTTAATATATTTTAATTTTATTGCTAATTAATGGTTTGAAATTCACGTTTTTATTAATTTTATTTTTTATAATTACATTTTTATATCGTAGTGGTACTTTTAATTTAAATAATTAATTTATTTTGATATTTATTTTTTATATTTGAAGAAAAAATTTTATGTAATAAATGATAGTGAGTGTTTTTTTGAAAAACTATTGACACATAAAATGTAAATAATTGTAGTATAAGATAGTAATAATAAAAAGTATGAAAAAAATTATTTTTATTGTAAAATAAAAACAAGAGTAGAAACAATCACATTTTGGGATAAGATTAATGAACATTATTATAAAATTTTGGCCCTCCCTCAACTAAAATCCTGGGTCCGCTTATTTTTCATGTCATCAAAAGTATGGTATAAAAGCACTTTAACATATAGTAGTAATAACTATTCCATGAAGCTAGTTATATTCACATGACATGTTAATGTTTTGAGTACAATACAATTCAACTTATATGTTGGATTACTAATCACACAACACACCATTTTAAGCAACACTAAAATAAACAATTTACTAATTATGAATATTGTAATGAGTTGACTATGAAGTTTTTGTGATAAAAAAATAACACTCATGTTCTTATCAAGGATTACACTATTATTTATGTTTTGTTCATATGCTATGACTACACTTCATTTAAAAAACACATTTTATAAAATAAATACATTATTTGTTAATTTCTCTCTAAAATGTCACTTTAAGTGTCTTTAATGCTTCCTACAACAAAAACTTGATAATAAATACATTATTTGTTAATTTCTCTCTAAAATGCCACTTTAAGGTCTTCAACTACATTAATGATTCCTACTACAACAAAAACTTTCAATTTTTTTTTCATGTTTTCAGTTTAAATTTTGGACCTTATATTCCTCAATTCATGTTTTTAACCAACTAATCTAATAACTCTTAACAACAACTTTCAAATCTTAGATGGAAGGTAATTTATAAATGAAGATCATCTCTTCAAACTTAATTTTCAAGTTTTTATGTTGATATTTACGTTCACCAAAATGAACTCGGTTCACAGGCTTTGATGTGACACAATCACCACACGAATGTCATGGCTCGATTGTTCATCGTGATATATCACATTTCAACATTTTATTGACTTAAAATATAGTGAATATGACTAAAAATAATGAACAGTCAAGTGAAAACTAAGAGGACATTTGAATGTCAAATTACATTCTTCATTTCTCCATTGTATTCAATGCAAATTGCTAAAATGCAATACCTATATCATATTCTGGGAATACTCTGGAGCACGTACTTTCCCTCTTTAAAATATAAAAGTCCAATAAAATTATTATTTAATAATTAAAAAATCTTAATTTAAAAAAAATAATTATAAAAATTAAATTAGCATTTAGGTCATCTCCAACCGAGAAATCAAAACTTAAACTCAAAATAATCAAAATAAGTTTAAGTTTACGTTTACACTAATTTGACTCCAACCGAAAAATCAATATTAAAACTTAAAAGAATATTTTTTAAATATTATTTTTATACAATTATTTATACTATATTTATAAATAACCAACATCTTTATAAATTTATTCTTTAACCACATAACTTTCGACATTAAGATTTTTTAATAAATTTTATTGTTGTGATTTATAGTTTATTTATTTTTGTAATTATAGCATTTTATTTTGAGTATCTTATTTTTATTTTAATGTTATTTTATTTTAAATATCAATTAAATATTTAATATTTAATTATATTTCATATTGTGATATTTATTTTTTTATAAAATAATTTGTTTTAATTATTAATGATATGATTATTTAAAAATATTACGTTACAAAAATATTAAATATGTCATTTTTATTAATTTGTAAATAAAAGGATCATTTTATAAATAATAAATAGTTTTTGGTTTGAGTTTACAGTAAACGTAAATTTAAGTATTTTTTTAGTGGGTACCACCATAAAACCTATAATAGGTTTATATTTTGGTATCAGTTGGAAAATCTCTCTTACTCCAAAATAAGTTTTTGGTATATTAATATATATAATTAATATTTATTCATAAATACATAAAGATATACTATTGTACAAATGAATTGTAGGAATAAAATATAAATTGCCACTAAAAAAAAGTGTCCCTAATTTATTTGTTTTGGTTTCAAATATTATTACGGATAATATTATTACAAATCTAATCACATTAAAATGCGGAGTACTACTGTACTAGCAATCAAAACGACGCCGTTTCACTGCTGTCTCCGTATAATATAAGCCCACCAGCCCAATCCCCCTCTCAGATCTCAGTCAAAACCCACTCCGATCTCAGTCGTAAAAATGGTGACTCGATCAACTCTCCTACTCGCCCTTCTCTCCCTCCTCCTCTTTTCTCTCCTAACCACCCCCATTCTCTCCTCCTCCGACGCTTCCGACGACGACGAGGACCTCACTTTCCTCGAGGAATCAGATTCCGGCGACGCCGAGACCGACCACCACCACGAATCCGACGGGGATTTCTCCGATCACGAAGGCGATGAATTCGAGAACTACGACGACTTCGAGGCTCCCTCGGACTTCAATCACGAGGACGAGGAGGATGAGGTCGCCGGATTCGACGAGAAGGACGTCGTCGTTTTGACGGAACGAAATTTCAGCAGTTTCGTCGAAGAGAACAAGCACGTGCTGGTGGAATTCTACGCGCCCTGGTGCGGGCACTGCAAGATCCTCGCGCCGGAGTATGCGGCGGCCGCCACCGAGCTGAAGTCGGAGAATGTGAAGCTCGCGAAGGTGGATGCCACTGAGGAGAATGAGCTCGCGGAGACCTACGAGGTTGAGGGGTTTCCCACTCTCTACTTCTTCGTTGATGGGGAACACAAACCTTATCCTGGTCAACGCACAAAGTGAGTTTTCTTCTTAATTTTTTTGTGATTTGGTCACTGTGTAAGACTACTGAATCAATATTGATGGATTCACAATACACTTTTTTGTTAGATAAAATGCATGATCTAATCAAATCGATTCTCGGCAATTAGTTCATAGGAGTATTAGATAAGTACCCTTCTTGAATTTTAGGTTGTTTTGCAGCATTGGGTAAGGGACTAGAACTGAAATTGCATAAAAGTTGTACTGTATCAAGATAAAATCTATATATCAATGGCTCTGTCTTGCCATTGTTTATTTGTATTCGTTTAGGCGAAATGTGTTTCAAGTGACTGGATGAAAGTAGCATATCAAGGCAAATGTCATCGTAAATGCAAGATATTTGATGCCTGGTCGCTTGCAGTCACATTCTAGGGTATTGTTAAAACAGTGAAAAGGCTTTGCTATTGCGTCTCGCTCATTATATTATATATACTGGCAATGTAAAATGTCATGTGCATGCACAACTAAATATTTGTATTATTTACTTGATGATGGTTCAATGTTGGCAGTGTGTGTTGTAAGCAAAAAAAGTTTGAGTTGATTTTCTTACTCGAAAGTTCAAAGACTAATTAATCTTAACACAGGGAAGGTATTGTGACCTGGATCAAGAAGAAAACCGGACCTGGTATATCCAACATAACATCAACAGAGGATGCGGAGCGTATATTAACATCTGAGAACAAAGTTTTCTTGGGCTTCTTTGACTCATTGGTGGTAAGCTACCTTTGCTTTTCCCTGTATCTTTCACTGCACATTAAATTTATAATTGTATGGATGGTTACTCTTAGCTGCATCATCAGCCATGTTTACTTAATTTTGATTTTTGCTATTTTATTTTTATATGCATTTCCCATTTCTCATCCAATCATATCCCCATGACTGACGAAATTAACTATTGAAGATTAACACACTTATGCTAAAATTACACGAAAATCATTCTGCTGATGATATCCCAACTGTCACAGGGTGCCGAAAGTGAAGTTTTTGCTGCTGCATCCAAGCTTGACGACGACGTCAGCTTTTACCAAACCGACAATCCCAACGTGGCAAAATTGTTTCACTTGGAAGCTGATGTTAAGCGACCTGCTTTGGTTTTGCTAAAGAAAGAGGAAGAAAAAGTGACTCATTTCGGTAAATTTACCTGATGCCTGCCATTTTAATGTCATCTGCTCGTCTGTATCTTTTGCTGAAACCCATACTCTTAATTCTATGTGCAGATGGGCAGTTCAAGAAATCCGTGATAGCCGACTTTGTTTCTGCCAACAAGATTCCTTTAGTGACCACTTTTAGCAAAGAAAGTGCACCTCTGATATTTGAGAGCATTGTGAAAAAACAGGCTAGTGGCTAGATATTTTTTCTCAGTGGAGATACATTATATTGTGGATCCAGATGTGAAGCAATGTTTTCATTTAGGTGACTTCACGCTTTCACTGCTACCATATTAACTACTGTTTTATATTCTCAGCTTTTGCTCTTTGCCACATCAAATGACTCAACAAATGTACTTTCAACATTCCAAGAAGCTGCGAAGCTTTTCAAGGGGAAGGTGCTGCAACCGGCTACTTAAATCTTTTCATTCTTGGGGAAATCCAGAAAATTAAATGAATTTGATAATCAAGATGTTTGGGAATTTCTGGTTATTTTTTTCAGTAGTATATGCATTTTCATATCTCACACAAGATATTTCGTGTTTCAAAATTGATGCAGATTATCTTCGTTAATGTGGAAGTTGATGATGAAGAAGCTGGAAAACCTGTGGCAGATTATTTTGGAGTCACAGGGGATGCTCCGAAAGTAAAGTTTCTTAATATTTATCATTAAGATACTTCAATTTTCCTTGTGCAGTACTGAGATGTTGCTTAGAAAAATGTGATTTTGTAACCCCAAGATCGAATCAATTTTTTAATTGGTTGTGTTTTCTTTTGAAGATTGTAGGGTATGCAGTAAATGACGATACCAAGAAATATTTCCTTGATGGGGAGGTTACACTCGAAAAAATTAAGGTTGAATACATAATTTCCTTTTATTGGCTAAGGGCTTCTTCTTATGATGGTTTTATCTGACAATGTGTATTCTTGTAATTATATCAGGCATTTGGGGAGGCTTTCTTGGAAGACAAGCTCAAACCATTCTACAAATCAGATCCAATTCCCGAGACAGTGAGTTGTATTCACTTCCTTCACAGTCCATAAATTTATCAACATTTTTCTCTAAAACTTCATGTTGCAGAATGATGGCGATGTGAAAATAGTCGTTGGGGACAATTTTGAGGATATTGTTTTAGACGAGTCTAAAGATGTTCTTCTTGAGGTACTACACTTTAATTAATCTGGAGCTCCTTCTCTTTTAGGTTTTTGCTGATTATCTAATACACCTTGTTTGTTGTAGATATATGCACCATGGTGCGGCCATTGCCAATCTCTTGAACCGACATACAACAAGCTTGCCAAGCACCTGCGTCCAATCGAATCTCTTGTTATAGCCAAAATGGATGGAACCACAAATGAACACCCGAGGGCAAAGGTATTTTTCACCCTTGAATTTGAATAAACTTTAATTACTATTTTAATCCTTAAGAAGAGGCTATTTGAAATATTAATTTTATTTTTTGGTTGCAATTATGATTTTTACCCCTAAAATTCCGATTGATGCTAAAGAGAAATTTTCCGTATGCAGGCTGATGGATTCCCCACAATTCTCTTCTTTCCAGCAGGAAACAAGAGTGTCGATCCCGTAAGCTATGCTTCAATATTTCTGTTTGCAAAATGAATATGATGCATCGTTTTTTATTTTACTGTTTATTGTTTCCTTTACGGTTTACATATTTTGATCATTATCTCAGATTCCTGCTGGCTCTGAACGAACGGTAGTTGCATTCTACAAGTTCATAAAGAAACATGCTGCAATCCCTTTTAAGCTCCAGAAACCAGGCGGTTCAGCTACAGCACCCGGTGCTTCTCACGCCGAACAAGGCACCGAGGCGGCCTCCACTGGCGATGCGAAAGACGAGCTATGATGATGACTGTACTATTATCTACTGCAACACACCACTGATAGGAAATGCCACAGATGGATAGATAGGAAGAATTTTTATGTATTACTATGAAGGAATCTAATTTTATCAACTTTTCATGTTTGGATAATTTTGTACCATGTTTTTGACATTGAAGTTATTTGGTCAGCATGACCCATATGATTATTTGAGGTTGTAGAAATAAAAAAATGAATTCTATTTATAAAAAGACGACGAATACTGAATAAAATTACTACTATCGACTTGGAAGGAGTCCCGCACTAGATACTTGAGACGGAAATTGATGTAGTAGTGAATACCATCTAGTTACACCTCCTCCTGCTGCAGGGGATTGGCTCCAGGTGACTTAGCTCGTCGCTTGATCGCGATGTAGTAAACTCCTGCGGTGACAAGGCAGGCGAAAACAAAAACTAAAGGAATCCCTATAATGCCCCCGACCGCCAGACCTAAACGGTCCGCGGATGGACCCTCCTCGTGTACTTGGCCGGACTGCACGTTTGCGGCTAAAGACATCGATGACGACGAGCATTTGTTCATGCCACACGGGTTGTTCTGTGATGGTTGCTGAGCATTTGGGTGGAAGAAAGTGTAAGCCGATGGGGAGAAGGCGATCGGACTCTCGTTGTTGAGACCGTGGGGTCGGTTTTCAGCTCGACTAATAACACCGACGATGGAGATGAGGATGGAGAAGGTGAGCAAGGGGGGCATTTTGGGTTTTGAGAAATTGTATTTGTTTTCCAGTTTTGAAAGTTCTTGTTTGATTGAATTTGGGATTTGTGATCTTTATAGGGACATGCAATTCATGTAGTATAGTGGTGTGTGTGGTGGGGTTGATGATGTTGCTTGTAAGGTAATTTATTGTATGGAAAAAAAAGTGAGAGATGGTATTCATGTGTATTCATAATGTTCACACTTTTCCTGTTATGCATTCATGTGAAAACATTTGAGTGTGTCCATAAATTGTTCATTAATTTGATCACACACACACACAAATGTGAATTACGTTTACAGAGTTCATTGCAGTCTTAGAACTTACGATGGTCTATTCTTATGTTGGTTCGATTAAACTAGTACTAGTATTTTTGGTCGTGTCATGTTGAATGAGAACCGACTAGGATCACGTGATTTGGTTGAAAATCCTGTGAGTTGTCTTCAATCTATGAATCGAGTTATCGAGCAGTGAATTTCGACAAAAAATGAGATTATTGCATCAAATTTGAATTCTAAAAGTAAAAAATATACTTGTGCAAAATCAACCTTGTATTTGCATTTTTACGGTTTTTAGCTCATAAAAATTAATTAAATGATTAAGTAACAAATTGCATGCTTGAGGAATGATGAATTTGTCCAACAAAATTATAAGTTTGTGCCCCAAATTGAATCATGAAATGCCTCTTTGTTATGGGGAATTAGTGGCAATGCAATTGTGAAAAAGTGTATGTTTTTTTTTTGTGTGTATATATGTATATATATGTGTGTAATATGTTCATATGAATTTTAATCAATCATTCAGTGCAGGCAGTATTAATTAGTAAACTTTATTATTAATTTAATGATTGATGGGGAAAAGAATTAAACTCATTCTTGCGTAGCTTCAAGAACCAGCAAAGTGCTTTCGAACTCAATGCAGAGAGTATGAATTGTGTACTTACAAGTTACAAAGAGCTAATCAAAGTGCCTCTAATTATCGTCTACATAGTTGCCTATTCGAACAAACTTAAAAAAGAGCTAACATTTTTATCACTCGACAAAACTCTTACTAGTCCGATTCAATAAAAACACATGGTTGGCTCGAAAACTGTTGAGATGCTGAAAAATATCAAATGCGCACAAGGAAGAATGCAGCAGCTCTTTAAAAGTGCGCAAAAGGGCCTTTGTGCAAATAATAAAGTCTCAGGGACTATTTTGTAATTCTGTTTTACTATATAATTGACTCTGTATTGACCTTTGTATTTTTTGAGTTTTCATGAAATGAAAATGGCTCCCGCTTAATTTTCCCCCTTCTCGATTTCAATTTCATCTTCTTCCTTCTGCAAATTCTTGTTGTTGTAGTTGTGGATTTGCAGTTTGTACTTCTTCATGGTATCAGAGCACCGCTTTGCGGTTTGATTTCATTCTCGCTTTCTGTTTTGTTCATTGCTGTGAAACATGAGTACATCAATTCGAATTCGAGATCTGCGATTGGTGAAGCTGCGAATCCTTATTACCTGCATAGTGGCGATAATCCGAACGCTGTTCTGGTGTCACCACTGCTGGATAATCGAAATTATTTTTCATGGCGTCGATCTATGGAAATAGCTCTGGGATCGAAGTGAAAGATGTGTTTCGTGAACGGGAGACTACCTCAGCCTGCAGATACAGATCCGACCTATGACGACTGGATGCAGTGCGATCTGATGATTTCCTCATGGATCATCAACTCTTGTAGCAAGGAGGTAGCACCGTGTGTGAGATATGCTTCCACTGCAGCTGAGATGTGGCGTGTGCTGGAGAGGAGATATGCGCAGGGGAACGCACCACGTTTGTATGAGATGCAGACCTCTATCAGTGCTCTTCGACAAGGTAGTCTTTCAGTCACTGAGTATTTTAACAAGCTTGATGGTCTCTGGCATGAATGGGATCAACTTATTAGGACTGCTCCTTGCACTTGTGTTAGCTATGAGTTCCTCAGTGGAAAATATAGAATTATACAGTTTCTGATGGGACTCAATGAGAATTATGCTGCCATTAGAGGTCAGATAATAGCTATGACTCCTTTACCAGATCTGGACCAAGTCTTTAGTTATGTTCTACAGGAAGAAACACATAAGTCTGTAGTTCATAATGTTTCTGAAGCATCTGCATTGAATGTTAGTAGAAGTAAAGATGTTACACCTGTTGCTGATTCTGTGAATGGCAATTCCACTGATGCAAGTGCTCAGTATGCCAATAAGGGAAATTCACATAAATGGGGAACCACTGGAAAACCTATCTGTAGTTATTGTAAATTGGAAGTGCATGTTAAGGACAAATGCTACAGGATTCATGGATTTCCACCAGGTTATAAATTCAAGAATCAGCAGAACAATGGTGTTGGTGTTGGTGTTGGTAGTAATGGAGGCAATATGAATGGTGGGAACACTGGTAACTCTGGTTATGGAAATGCAGGTGGTCATTCAGGTTTTTCTGGTTCTAATGCTTCAGCACAGATGTGTTGGAAATCGATATCCCGGGCTATTAAAATTTGCGGAAAATAATAACCCGACCGAAGTCCCTCATCGCCGGAGATCCGAACGCGAACCACCGCACGAGCCGGGGCCCGACCGAACACCCAGCGAGGCCCGAGGGCCGCGAGCGTCCAGCCGAGCCCCCGCACGGGGCTCGCGATCATCTCACGATGATCGCTGGGGATGCACGAGGCATCCCCGGGGCTGCTCGTAGCAGCCCCGCAGCGAGTCCACGACTCGCTGCTCGCGGGGGGGGGGGGGGGGGATCCTCCCCGCATCGCCGCTGCGGGAAACCCCGCAGCTTGATACGAGGCGCTGCGGGTAAACCCGCAGCTCACCCGGCGATCGAACCCTAGGTTCGATCGCCCCCTCGGCCTCCAGCCGAGGGATCCAGCCCGCGACGCCGCCGGTCGTGAGGGGTTGGGGTTCATCCGCCGTGGCATCAGCCCACGGCGAACCCCGGCGGTCGACCCGAGGTCGACCCCACGCCCCGGCGTCCAGCCGGGGCTCATCCCTTCAACCGCGCGCCGGCGGTCGAAGCCCTAGGGCTCGACCGCCACCCTCGACTCGGTTCGAGGGTTTCTCGATCTTCGCCGGGGATCTCGAATCCCCGTCCCCGAAGTTCGTACGTTTACCCGGATCGTGTGTTCATGTATACGCTACAATTAAAACACATAAAATCATAGAAGAGTTTATGATTTTACCTTCGATTCGTTGTGCGGAGAAACGAAATCAAACACCTTTGATGACCTTGCGATCTTCCCACGTATTCCTTGCACTCCGTTCGAACGTCGTGTGGGCGACGATCTATCGAACTCCTATGGATCTCCTTCACTCTTCAAGACTTTATGATTGGCGTATCTTAGGTTTTTGAATTGTGAAGACCATGTAGTGCTTTTATAGGCTACGTAGGGGATCAAAAGGAGATTAAATATTGGGCTTCTAATATTGAAGATTAAATTGAGCCCAATGCTCAAGTCCATTAATCCTTATCAATATTAATTAATTTATTTTCCACTATATAAATTAATTGCACTCCCAATATTAAACCATATTATATCAAATAATATTTCTCCGGTAGTATTACATATTCCGTGTATTTAAGATTTAAATATCCATGAATAAATTTATTTATTGCTCAATAAATATTATTCATCTCTTATATCCGAGAATAGTACCGTTCAACTTTAATTATTATGCGGATTAAATCCACCTGCAGGGTTTACATAATAATTCCTTATGAACTCATCTCGGGGATATCATCAACCCTTACGGGATACACTTTCCCTTCAAGTATTCACGGCATGTCGTATATAAAATATAGTGACCCAACTTAACCGGTAATTAACCCAATAATTAAATCGGTTAATTCCTTTGGAAAATCAAAGTCACTTATATTAAATATACACACCCGCAATAATATCGGGGATTAAGAATAAAATACTCTGAGATTTAAATTGATTATCCAAGGCAATCCTAATCAATAAATCTCAAGCGATCCGCCCAATACACCAAGTGTACAAGTGTGATAAAATAATTAAGATACATTATTTTCTCTCTCACACAACGACTATACCGATGGATTGGTCCGTGTCCATCTAGGTCGTGAGCAACTGTTCGATTAAATACGAGTAACTGATAGTATGATCTTCTGTGCGCCCATGCTTGCACCATACTAACTACAACGTATAAAATCCAGGACTATGATATGCATATATTAATTAATAATAATTAATTACAAATAATTGTTTATTAATTAAATAGGTTAAATGCCATGACCGGGAGTTTTCCGATACTTAAATCTAGACATTAAGTACACAACTCCAACAATCTCCCACTTGTACTAAGGTCTAGTCATTTCCTCCAAACTCCCGACTCCCATACTCATCACGTGCTTAAGTTATACTTCCCAGAAGTATTATGTGAATGAGCAATCTAGGTTGCCGCTCTGAAGTTATCTTGGTGACTACTGCGTCGTCTCCCTAGACGATGACTCGAATCAGGTGGTACTTGCTCTATGTGTTATCATCACCCTTTTGAACTTATGACTTCTTCCAGTTTACCATGCACCGCTATACACATAGCCTTTGGTGAACCAAGAATCATATCCAAGTTCAGAGGTCATTCCGGAACCTAACCAAAAACTTCCGCTGCCTCTGAGGCTGCTTTTCGGTTTATGATAGAGTCCGAGAAGCATCACGCTTATCACTCTTTCATCCTTAGGTTCCACCTCTTCTAAAAGTGAACACATAGCCTGATATCGACTTACACTGGTTTTTCTCTGATTTTGGATCTGAGAAACTGTAATCTAAGAAAATTTCGTCTTGCTTAGTAATCCAGTACTTCCAAGTACTTTTACAGCATTCGAATGTCTCTTATTCAGATTACTTTGATATCATCCCACTACGCTAACCGCATAGTTGATATCGGGTTCTTGTTTTATAACACGGCATTTACAAAGCTCTCTACACTCGAAGTGTAGGAAACTGCTTTGTCTATATCCATCTCCTTTATGCGTTTGAAAACACATACCTTTAGATAGATGTATTCTGTTCCTGAAAGGCAATAACCTTTCTCAGAATTGTGCATGTTTAAAACAAACCATAATCGTATAAGATATCTTATGAGAAGTACAAATGTTCTTATCTAGAGATCGAAAGATTTCTAAGAACATGATCCAACTTCTTCTTAATCTCATATCTCGATTTATTCAGACAACCTTTATTTTATGTCTGACAACACTTTTACATTGTTGCCAACGATGAAGTGTTATCTACACAAAATTCCGAGAAACACCACTTTGTTTCCATTACGTTTCCAATACACCAATCTTGTCTATGCTTCTTGATGAACCCATAAAATGGACTATATCATCAATTTGCAAGTTCCACAAGTTTCAGCTTTGTGATAATCCATAAATGGATTTACTAAGCTTTTACTTCTAAATGATCTCGCCCCTTCAACAATAATAAATTATTGCTATCCAAGTAGGCACATTTAGATTAGTACTGCCCCCTATGCAGAACTAGAGATCGATTTCATGTCTACTAGATCCAGAGTTTAAAACTCCTCCAGTCTTATGAACATCTCCGGTTGCTTAACAACCTCCCACTGCAATGGCGTTCCGGTGCAGTAATAACATTAGGTGCAGTTAGTGGTGTACTATTACTCGGTTAGGCTGGTTCTCAGTCTTCTCTTTCCTCATTATAAAGTACCTTGTTCGTTAGGGCATTTGCAGTTCATCTAATAGTCTTCTTCAAGAACCGGGCGAAGACACCCTTCTGGTTCGTAGTACTATTGAACATACAATTACTTGTTCTTCTAGGATATTCTACAGCCATAGAACGTTGTATCCAGAATATCCATAGAACATAGGTAGTTCCGAACAAACTTGTCCTTTCACTATTAGAATTCCATTTCTTATTCCTGACACACCATGTCTACACATCAATGTATGGTGCAGTCGTTTGAGACCTAATCTCAATCCTTGATTTATGCTATGTGCTCTTTAGATAGGTAGTGGCCTCCGCGATCAAGTCGCAGGCTTCCAACGGATTTACTTTGAAGGTTCCCCATAATAGCTTTGTGTTTGAAACACTTCGCTTTTATGGCACATCAAGTATTCTAATCCATCTTCAAGTATTCCTTAAAAGGAAACTCCTCATACCTTTCTATTTACACATATGTCTGCATATATCATCTTTGATCATTCTCAATACTTGTCCGAATTCCATCCTTTATCCAGAAAGGTTAACATAGTTGTATTATCTTCCAAGATTGATTCTTAGGTCGGGAGGTCCATTCCTCCAACTATAATTGATCAAATCAATTTCGACCTTTTGAATCCCTTTTGAATAAATA
Source organism: Euphrasia confusa (assembly GCA_954870475.1). Classification (NCBI taxonomy): domain Eukaryota; kingdom Viridiplantae; phylum Streptophyta; class Magnoliopsida; order Lamiales; family Orobanchaceae; genus Euphrasia; species Euphrasia confusa. The sequence goes on from OX940965.1 coordinate 14,493,196, forward strand.
CCACTAAGTTCAAGAATTCACAAGTATAATGATTGATAAAGAAATACATCTAATAAGTAAAACAAGTTTATATATAAAACGGTTTGTTGCATCGTGGTAGACTAAGGCTTCATCATTCATATATTGCTATCTAATGTACCAGAATGGATATCGCCATTATTTCTTATCTAAACCATCAAATGATTAAAGAAATAAAATATCCATTAATAATAGAAAACTAGAACAAAAGTTCTTTCTAAAATAAAAGGTACAAAGCAATAAACTTGAAATGAAATCCTATAACTATCAAATAGATAGATAAATGTCTTCCACTGCAACCGCTGCTTCCTCAACAGCTTTGCCCATGTGGACTCGAACTCTTCTTATCTAAGTCGCTGGGTTTTCTGGAACCCCTGCATTTAGAATGCACATACCATCAGTGGTTCCATATCTACACACCAGAATTCTGGTAAATAATACCGCTGACTATGTTTTACGACTAAAGGAAAAATTCGTACCTTTGAGAGGACAAGATGTAGACCCCCAGTACTCAGACTGCTTCCCTTGGGGATATTTGCCAGAAGGCTTCTTTATCCCACCCTTTGGTCCAAGTCCCTTAGGACCACCGGACCCCCTTGTCTTCTTCTCCTTTCCCTTGCCTTTAGGTCTGAAACCTTTGGCTTTGGCTATAAGAGCTTGCGATTGTTTCAACTCGTCTAAAAGATCCATCATCTCAAAAACATGATCAAGTGTTTCGTCGAAGTAACAGATCTTTATGAGTATCCTCATCGCCTCTTTTCTAGCCTCCCCATCATGTCCAAACAACAACTTGAGTTTAAGCATGACATCATGATTAGCGGCTAATGCACGAGCACTACCCCACTTTTCAAAGTCAAATATTTCCTCCTCAGTTGAGTTAATGGTGAGTCCAGGAGGACAAGTTTCACTGAGTACGTCTTTGTACTCCTTTACAGTCTGAGCAATGTCTAACTCTTCTTTCCATTCAACACAGTATCGAACCAGTGCGTTAAATTCCTCAAGTATCAACGAAAGTGGATTCATAGCAATTCTCTAAACCTATAAGCACATTTAAACAAACAATTAATTTAATATCCGACATTATTTCCCTGGAATAATATCATTAAATCACTAATCACATCTAAAATCCCATCAGGTAAGGCAAGCCACGTGGTGTGGACGTTTACCCACCCAAATGATTTAGCAATTAGATTTTCTTTGGTCATACATCGATTATAGCGTAACTTCGTGGGGAAGAATACTATAACGCGTATCTAAGTGTAAACCATTACTCAGCACTAAAGCAAATCGTTTGGAATTGCTACATTACCGCAAGCCACGTGGTGTGGACGTTTACGACAACTTCACAACTCTTCACAATTACTTACAACTGTCTACATCAATTAATCCAAAATCCGTTAGTATAGCAAGCCACGTGGTGTGGACGTTTACTACACTAAGAGATTTTTATAATTGACTCCCAATTACAAGATCCATTAGATTTTGTAAATCAAGACTCGGAGAATCATAAGTGAAACTCGAAGTTTCTAACCAGTGATTCGCCATGCGAGCGACCCTATCTCTCATAAATGAGGGAGCCGAGCAGACAATCGACCCACCTATCAAAGAATGGTACGAAGGTCTCTAATTTGTGTCATCCACATGACCAAGTGGCTTTGGCTCCATTCCACTCCCCGGGGTGAGAATGAGTCGACTTGAAGTCAGTTTCAGAAAGACAAATTAGGCATTGTTTGATAAACCCGATCAATGTTTCTTGTAAAAGGAATTACAAGAATTCTCCTCCAATGACTCGTCTATACGAACTTCGAAAGTCCATAAGAGTCACCAAGAGAACAGTAATGGAGACCATGAGAATGTTTCCATCCCCTCTCCCACTTAGCTTTTTACAATAAAGGGATACGCTATCTAGTGCATAAAATAAACACATATAGCATGCATATAAGCAATAAAGCACATAGATCACATAGTCAAAATAATGCTAGAGAAATTATTTTCCGACTATCATGGCTTTATCCCATCTCCGTATGCATCTTCTAGTCTTCAGTCTTCGTTTCTTGAATGCTCCATGTGACAAGAATATTAATCTCCAATATTTAAATCTATTTATTTTCAATTAATCCAAAAGTTACTTAATTCGAAAATTAAGTCAATCGAATATATCAAAAATAAAATTAAATATTATTAATATTTTTATTTATTTATTTTCCCATCTAATTCTATTAAATCTCTAGAATAATCTTTCCAAATAAATAAAAATATTAATAATATTTAATTTTATTTTTGATATATTCAATTGACTTAATTTTCGAATTAAGTAACTTTTGGATTAATTGAAAATAAATAGATTTAAATATTGGATATTAATATTCTCGTCACTTGGAGCATTCAAGAAACGAAGACTGAAGACTAGAAGATGCGTACGGGGATGTGATGAAGCCATAATAGTCGGAAAATAATATTCTAGTAATTATTTTGACTATGTGATAATACTATGTGCTTTATTACATGTATGCATGCTATATGTGTTTATTTTATGCACTAGATAGCGTATCCCTTTATTGTAAAAAGCTAAGTGGGAGAGGGTATGGAAACATACCCATGGTCTCCATTGCTGCTCTCTTGGTGACTTTTATGAACTTTTGAAGTTTATATAGATAAGTCATTGGAGGAGAGTTCTTGTAATTCCTCTTACAAGAGACATTAATTGAGTTTATCAAACAATGCCTAATTTGTCTTTCCAAAGCTGATTTCAAGTCGACTCATTCTCACCCCGGGGAGTGGAATGGAGCCAGAGCCACTTGGTCATGTAGAGGACACAAATTAGAGACTTTCGTGCCATTCTTTGATAGATGGGCCGTTTGTCTGCTCGGCTCCCTCATTTATGAGAGATAGGGTCGTTCGCATGGTGAATCACTGGTTAGAAACTTCGAGTTTCACTTATGATTCTCCGCGTCTTGATTTACGAGATCAAATGGATCAAGTAATTGGGAGTCAATTATAAAAGTCTCTTAGTGTAGTAAACGTCCACACCACGTGGCTTGCTATGCTGACGGACTTTGGATTAATTGATGTAGACAGTTGTAAGTAATTATGAAGAGTTGTGAAGTTATCGTAAACGTCCACACCACGTGGCTTGCGGTGATGTAGCAATTCCAAGTAATTTACTTTGGTACTGAGTAATGGTTTACACTTAGATACGCGTTATAGTATTCCTCCCCACGAGGTCACGCTATAATTGATGTATGACCAAAGAAAATCTAATTGCTAAATCATTTGGGTAGGTAAACGTCCACACCACGTGGCTTGCCTTACCTGATGGGATTTTAGATGTGATTAGTGATTTAATGATATTATTTAAGGGAGATAATATCGGATATTAAATTGTTTGTCTGTTTTATGTGCTTATAGGTTAAGAATGACTGTGACCCCACTTTGTGATATACTTAAGGATGAAAACTCACCGGTTCCATATGGTGATGATTGGGAACGAAATCTGGACATTGTCCAGACTGTTGAGCTTTCCGAATCCACTGTTGTCCCAACTGATGAGGACATTCGAAATGACCTCAGGATGATGTTGAGACATAGCGTGGAAGCCGGGCAAGAGGTGATTAACATACTCACAGAATTCTCTCTCAATGAGTCCCTTAAAAAGGATTCAACGAGAGCGGAGTTTGTGCGTAAGTTGAAAGAATCACAAGCTTTTGTGGCAAGGCTAGAGGAAAAGCGTGCTAAGAAACCCAGTGGCTCAAAGCCACGGATTGGGAAAGGCAAGCCTTTGGGCAAGTGCTTTCGATGCAAGCAGTTTGGGCACTGGAGGTCTGATTGTCCTCTCATCAAAGGTACGAAATTTTCCTTAGTCACTGAAACATTGTCAGCGGTGATATCTACCAGCACCTGGTGTGTAGATACGGGTGCCACTGACCATGTCTGCAATTCATTGCAGGGGTTCCAGGAAACCCGGAGACTTAGAGAGGGAGAGATCGTGGTCTACATGGGCAATGCCGCGAAGGTGGCGGCTGTTGCAGTGGGAGACGTTCACTTACGCTTTAGTAGTGATAGGGTTTTAGTTTTACAAAATTGTCTTTATGTACCGAATTTTAGAAAGAATTTGATTTCGGTTTCTAAGTTAATTCTGAATGGATATTCTGTTTCTTTTGATCACTCTGTGGTCATAAGAAGAAACAGTGAGATTGTCTGTTCTGGTACATTGGTGGACGATTTGTATATTCTAAATCCTGAGTCTAACACGATGCAACTAACCGAGAGTAATAACACGTCTACGAACACCAATAAGAGAAAGGAACCTTCCAAAATGAATCAATTATACTTGTGGCATCTAAGGCTAGGTCATATTAATTCGAATAGAATTCAAAGGTTGAAAGCTGATGGTCTCATTAGCGGCATAGAAGGAGAGGACCTTCCAACCTGCGAATCCTGTTTGGAGGGTAAAATGACCAAGCGTTCTTTTTCTGGTAAAGGACGTAGAGCTGAACAAGTATTGGATTTGATTCAATCTGATGTATGCGGACCTATGTCTACTCAGGCAAGGGGAGGGTACGAGTATTTCATCACCTTTACTGATGATTACTCAAGGTATGGATATATTTACCTGATGCGCCACAAGAGTGATTCTTTTGACAAGTTCAAGGAATTCAAGGCTCTTGTGGAGAACCTTCGTGGTAAATCCATAAAATGCCTGCGATCTGATCGCGGAGGCGAGTACCTGTCTGGAGAATTCAAGGCATACTTGGCAGAGAATGGGATTGAATCCCAGCTGACCTCACCATATACTCCTCAGCAGAATGGTGTGTCAGAAAGAAGGAATAGGACTCTTATGGAGATGGTGCGATCGATGATGAGTTACTCGGATTTACCTGTTATGTTCTGGGGACTTGCCTTGGAAACAGCGGCGTACATTCTGAACAGGGTTCCGACCAAAACGGTACCAACTACACCCATGGAATTGTGGAGTGGGCGTAAGCCTAACTTGAAACACATTCGGATCTGGGGATGTCCAGCACATGTGTTGCGACATGGCGCCGATAAGTTAGAACCTAGATCAGAAATACGGCTGTTTGTAGGATACCCGAAAGGAACTAAGGGTGGCATGTTCTATAGTCCTACGGACCAGAAGATCGTTATAAGTACTAACGCTCGGTTCTTAGAGGAAGACTATGTCATGGACCACAAGCCCAAAAGTGACGTAATACTTGATGAGTTGAGAGGTAACAAGGAAGACCTGGATACAGCCGAACCGAGTATAGATACACCACTAGAACCTGCACCTAATACTGTCACTGTTAATACACCGGAACGCCGTCGTAGTGGGAGGGTTGTTAAACAACCGGACAGATGGATTGGACTGGGTGAGTCTTCGGACTCGGCACCCGGAGTTCATGAAGTCGATCCCTGGACCTATGATGAGGCGGTACAAGATATAGATGCGCCTTCTTGGAAGAAAGCGATGAAATCCGAAATAGAATCTATGGATTCTAATAAAGTCTGGGATCTTGTAGAACCACCAAGCGGCGTAAAGCCAATTGGGTGTAAATGGGTCTACAAGAGAAAGAGAGGATCTGACGGAAAGGTTGAAACCTTTAAAGCTCGGCTTGTTGCGAAAGGATATACTCAGAAAGAGGGAATCGATTATGAGGAGACCTTTTCGCCGGTAGCCAAGATAAAGTCAATCCGGATTCTCTTATCCATAGCAGCTCATATGGATTATGAGGTGTGGCAAATGGATGTCAAGACAGCTTTCCTTAATGGAAGTCTTGACGAGACGATTTATATGAAACAACCAGAAGGATTCATTGCTAAGGGGCGAGATCATCTAGTGTGCAAGCTTAATCGATCCATTTATGGATTGAAACAAGCCTCGCGATCGTGGAACCTGCGGTTTGATGAAGTAGTCCAATCTTTTGGATTCATTCAAAGCATGGACGAATCGTGTGTGTATTGGAAACGTGATGGAAAGAAGGTGGTGTTTCTCGTGCTTTATGTAGACGACATACTTCTCATTGGCAACAGTGTAAAGATGTTATCAGACATAAAGGGATGGTTGTCTAGACAATTCGATATGAAAGATTTGGGAGAAGTCGGACATGTTCTAGGGATCAAAGTTATAAGGGATCGCCGGAATAGAACATTGTGTCTTTCCCAGCAATCTTACATAGACACGATTCTAGCTCGTTTTAACATGCAAGATTCCAAGAAGGGTGATCTACCCTTCAGTAAAGGAACTTATCTTTCTAAGGATATGTGTCCTCAGACACAAAAGGAGAAAGATGACATGAAAGCGATTCCCTACGCTTCGGCTGTGGGAAGCTTAATGTATGCAATGTTATGCACGAGGCCTGATATCTGTTATGCCGTTGGCATAGTAGCAAGATATCAGAGTAACCCTGGAAAGGCTCATTGGACTGCTGTAAAGAGCATTTTCAAGTATTTGCGAAATACTAAGGATTATGTTCTGAGATACAGTGCAGACAATCTGATTCCTTTGGGTTACACAGATTCGGATTTCCAAGCTGATAAGGACCGGCGTAAGTCGACATCAGGCTATGTGTACACTTTGGGAGGTGGAGCCGTATCATGGAAGAGTGTTAAGCAAAAGTGCATTTCGGACTCTACCATGGAAGCTGAATATGTTGCAGCCTCAGAGGCAGCGAAAGAATCAGTGTGGTTCCTTAATTTCCTCCAGGACTTAGATGTGATTCCGAGTTTGCCTAAAGCTATGACAATTTATTGTGATAATAGCGGTGCAGTGGCAAACAGTAAGGAACCACGGTCCCATAGTGCTACAAAACACATAGAGCGCAAGTACCACCTGATTCGAGACATCGTCAAGAGGGGCGATGCGATAGTCACCAAGATAGCTTCGGAAGACAACCTAGCGGACCCTTTCACCAAGATACTTCCTAAGGAAGTATACTACAAGCACTTGGAGGGTTTGGGAGTCAGAAGTTTGGAAGATAAGACTAGACCTTAGTATAAGTGGGAGATTGATGGAGTAGTATACTTAATGTCTAGATTTGAGTATTCTGAACTCTGTATGCACCTTCATTTACCTATCTATTACATACATTCATTTGCTTTTAATTATTGTTAATTAAATATATGCAAATTATAGTCCTGGATTTTATACGTTGTAGTTAGTATGGTGTTGCATGGGCACACAGAAGATCATACTATCGGTTACTCGTATTTAATCGAACAGTTGCTCACGACCTAGATGGACACGGACCAATCCATCGGTATAGTCGTTGTGTGAGAGAGAAAATAATTTATCTTAATTATTTTATCACACTTGTACACTTGGTGTATTGAGCGGATCGATTGAGACTCATCAATTAGGATTGCTCGGCGATAATTGATTTGAGACTCGGAGTATTTTATTCTTAATCCCTGAAACAATTGCGGGTGTGTATATTTAATATAAGTGACTTTGATTTACCAAAGGAATTAACCGATTTAATTATTGGGTTAATTACCGGTTAAGTTGGGTCACTATATTTTATATATGGCATGCCGTGAATTCTTGAAGGGGCAGTGTATCCCGGAAGGGTTGATAATATCCCCGAGATGAGCTCATAATGATTTATTATGTAAACCTCGCGAGTGGATTTGTTCCGCATAATAAATAAGGTTGAGTGGTACTATTCTCGGATATAAGAGATGAATAAATTTATTAAGCAATAAATAAATTTTATTCATGGATATTTAAATCTTAAATACACGGAATAAATAATACTAAGTTGGAGAAATATTATTTGGTATAATATGGAATAATATTGGGAGTGCAATTTTATTTATATAGTGGAAAATAAATAAAATTAATATTGATAAGAATTAATGAATTTGGGTTGGACCCAATTTAATTTTCAATATTGAAGCCCAATATTTATTCTCCTTTTGATCCCCTACGTAGCCTATAAAAGCACTACATGGTCTTCACTTTTCACAACCTAAGTTACGCCAAAAATAAAGTTCGAAGAGTGAAGAGGATCCATAGAGTTCGATAGCTCGTCGCCCACCCGACGTTCGAACGGAGTGCAAGGAATATGCGGGAAGATCACGAGGTCATCATCGATTTCGTTTCTCCGAACAACGAATCGTAGGTACAATTCTCAACTAACTTGATTATTGTTCAATTTGTTTTATCGAGAATACCGTAGGACGAAGATCCGAAGATCGAAGCCCGGAATAGACGGACGAACGCGCGGTGGTGGCGAAGCCACCGGACCGCGGCGTGCGCCCGCTAGGGTTTCGGCATGGGGCGTGGGGGGGAACCCTCGGCTGGGCCGAGGGTGTGCGATCGACCCGAGGGGATCGATCGCTGGGCACGGGCTGGTGCCGTGCCCTACCCCGCCGTGAAGGCGGGGGCCTCCTGGTGGCGGCGGGTCGCCGGACCCGCCGCGGGGGCTGCTGGGCAGCCCCACCCCGATCGATCACCGGCGCGCGATCGATCGCTCGATTACATGAACCCCGCACTCGCGGGGGTTCGGGTGGGGGCGGGTTGTGCGTCTTCGGACGCATGGTCTCCAGAGCCCGGACCTCTGCGGATGAGTCGGCGTTCGTGTGATCTCCGGCGAAGGGTTCGTTCGGGTTATCGGTTCCGCAATTTTGATAACCCGGGATAGCGAATTCCAACAGTATTCACGGCATGTCGTATATAAAATATAGTGACCCAACTTAACCGGTTGTTATGCGGGAAAATATCGACTAACTCCCGAGCATAAGGAGCCCCCATTTTGCGAAATAGGGAAAAAGCGTCTTCAGCTCGGCCTCAAAACAGATAGGCGAGCAGGCGGACGATGCTCATGCTCGGAACCCCGTGAACGGGAACCAAAGCCGAGCAAGACTACAGGGAGAGAGGATGTTCGTAGACGATCATACTCCTTGGGCCCTGTTAAAAGAGATGGGCTTAATGGTGGGTTTATTTGATGGGCTTGGCCCATTAACCAACTTAGGAAACCCTAATTTGTATTTTCTATAAATAGATGATGTAGTTTTCCATTTAGGGTATCTACACATTCCCCCAAAAACTCTTGGAGAGCTAAATTGCCTTGTTCACCACTCAATCCCCAAATCTTCATATTTTAGTTGGTTATTGGAGAGCACGATTTTTCGACTATCAACAATTGGCGCTAGAAGGAGGGGGAATCCTCGGGCGTTGAGTGAATTAGAACGAACTTAGGCATGGATTATTCGAACACCACAGCGGGTCTTCGGACCACGACCGGGGTCTCGGGCTTGACCTCGGCAGAGAAAGGAAAGGGTCCCGAGGAGCCAAACGATGTCCGGACTGGAGGGGTCGAGATATCCCAGATAGAGAGAGAGCAGCTCGACCACATCGAAATGTTGAGAGCTGAACAGCGAGAAATCAGGGAAGAGCAGAGGGTCCTTCAGGAGAAGAAGAGGGAAGCCATCAGAAATCGGCGAGCTGTTGAGAGCCTACCCGACCTGAACCTCGAATGCCTCCAAACCCCGGAGGACATCAAGAGGACCATACGGCTGCTGCGGGAGAAGTCAGCTCGCATGGAAAGGGCAAACAAGAATCCGGCCCAAGGACCCATAGTGAGGAACCTAGATGGGGACTTTCAAGAAGAGGAATTCGCAGAAGAGTTGGAAGCTCGGGCGATCTCACCTGCGCGCCCCCGCAAGAAAGGTCGCAAGTTAGGGTTGATCCGGCAAGAAGAATATGATGGTGATTCCAGCGAATCGCAGGAATCGGAGGAAGATTATGAAGAGTGGGATGACCAGAGGGACGTCAGGACTCCACCTCGGGCCGTTAGACGAGGTCGGAAGGCGAGGAGGCAACCCCGCGGTCGCCCCGACGAAGGTGTGATTAGAAGGCTGGAAGAGATGGAGAGGCAGATCGCTTTGCAGAAAGGCGAGGGGCCTCGAAGAACGATCTTGACTGATCCACTATCACGCCGGCTCGCAAGCGCTAGGACCCAAGTGGACATCGCGCCGATGATGAATATGATTTATGATGGGAAGGCGGACCCGGAGGTCCATTTGAGCAAATATAATATATATATGATCGGGCGGGGAGCTAGCGAGGCAACCAAATGCCGACTCTTCCCGCTCACGTTGGGAGACACAGCACATAAGTGGTATACTAGCCTCCCCAGTGGATCTGTTAGTAGCTTCGAAGAGTTGGGAGAGCTATTCGTCACCTATTTCGCTGCGAAGATCCATCGCCCGGAAAGCAGACAAAGGCTTATGGGGGTCAAGCAAGGAGGCGAAGAGACAGATGAACAGTATCTGGACCGAGTAGAAAAGATAGTGTCTCAAGGAGAACCTATCAGCGATGATGTGCTCGTGCACGCCGTGGTCGGGGGCCTAAAGCCCAGTTCAGAGCTATTCAAACCCATGATGCGGGAATACCCCAAGACTTACGCTGAATTTCGCCGGCGCGCAGGTGAGGAGATCGTGCAACAGCGAATTTACGAACAGAGGCTGAAGGAAATGGACGGACAGATCAAAAAGGAGAAGCCCATCTTCGAGAAAAAAGAGTGGGTTAAAAAGAACACGGGCCCCAGAAACTTCAACGGTCCGAGAAGGGAGCAGCAGAATGAGCCAGGAGAGAATGGAGTCTTTCATGGAAGGACTGCGGGGAAGATTTTGGAAATCTTCAGGGATAACAATGTGTTCGCCTTGATGCCACCGCCACCACTCATCGGGCCACCAGAGAGGAGGAACCCGAATAAATGGTGCGAATTTCATGAGGACATTGGACATCCCACAGATGAGTGCAGGCAGCTGCTCGACCAGCTGAAACAGTTATTCAGAGAAGGAAGGCTCGAGCAGCTATTGAGGAGACCGGGAAGAGGAAGGGGCCGAAGAGGTAACGGCCATCATAACCGACCATACGTGCCGCATAATCAGAGATTGCCGGAGCCCCAGAGATTGCAGATCGAGCAGCCGCCTCCCCCGCCGCCGGTGGAAGCAAGAGGAAACAGGGACATACCCCCGATGAGAGAAGGCGGGAGAATCAATATGATCGGCGGGATCGCCCCCGGAACCCAGAGGTCGAAGAGGCAGAAGAAGGCCGAGCTGCGAGCCTGGGAGAGCATCAACGCGGTCATCCCCCTGAAAGAACCAGGCATCGCTAAAGGCATCGTCATCCAGTTTACCGATCAAGATCGGACAGGGGTCAGATATCCAAAGGTGGAATCATTGGTCGTTACAGCTCGGATCCAAGGAGTAGAGGTAGCTCGTATCCTGATTGACAATGGCGCTCATTGCAATATACTGTTCAAAAGGACTTTTGATCAGCTGGGAGACATGTCTGAGTATCTCAAGTCGTATGAAGGATCGCTGAGGGGTTTTGGAGATGTAGAGGTGAAGCCCTATGGAAAGATCAAGCTGGCTGTGGAGCTCGTCGACTACCAGGACGCAGCAGTTCGGATTACCCGAACTACAGAGTTCGTCGTGGTCGACATTGAGAACATTTATAATGCTTTCTTAGGTAGGCCGTTTCTGGAGGCATTCGAGGCCGTAGCCTCGTCCCACTATTATTGTATTAAGTTCCCAACTCTGAGCGGATCCGTTGGGACCGTGAAGGGAGACCAATATATGGCTAAGAAATGTTTTGATTACGATTTGTGTCCGGACAAGAATATTGCGAGATACGCGCATAAAACTAACGACACCCCCGAAATCGAAATGACGAGGAGAATGACCGAGGATGGCAAGATTGAAGTCAGAGAGATCGATCCCGCAGGAGAGATGGAGATAGAAGACGGCGATTACCTGGCCGCACTTTGGGAAGAGGGAGAAGCCCGGGGAACCGACCTTTGGATCACGAAAGTAGATGAGACCTTACAGGCCGAAGAAGAAGTGGAACCTCGCATAGGCGAAGACGAAGAGATCGTAGATCCCCGAGGGCCTTCATCATGCTCGGAAATAGATAACTTAGAAAGTGTTTGTTTGGATCCAAGCAGGCCCGAGACGGTGGTGCTGGTCGGGGCACGGTTACCCGATGACATCAAGCGGGAGTTGATCGCTTGCCTACGAAGGAATATGGATGTATTCGCCTGGTCGCACAAGGACATGACAGGAATTGATCCGAAACACGCATGCCATCACCTGAAGATTGACCCGGTGAAAAAGCCCGTGGCGCAAAAGCGTCGCAGGATGGGCCCGGAAAAATATGAGGCTTTGGCCGTGGAAGTGAAGAAGCTGATCGATAACGATTTGGTGATAGAAGCCCGAGGAGAGCCTCAGTGGTTATCCAATTCGGTGCTCGTAAAGAAAACGGGGAACGCTTGGAGATTGTGCGTGGATTTCACCGATCTCAATCGAGCATGTCCAAAAGACCATTTTCCCATGCCCCATATTGATCACCTCGTGGATAACACGTCAGGCTACGCGGTACTCTCCAAATGTGATTGTTATGCAGGTTACCATCAAATCCCGATGGCTCCTGAAGATATCGAACACACCTCTTTCTACACAGAAAAGGCGGTGTTGAGCTGGAAACGAATGCCGTTCGGATTAAGGAACGCGGGGGCCACGTATCAGCGGTTGGTGAATAAGATGTTCGCCGAGCAGATCGGCGAAACCATGGAAGTATACGTGGACGATCTCATTATCAAGAGCAAACTGCTGGAAGACCACGTGAGGGACGTGGAAACCACCTGTGAAATTCTGAGAAAGTATAACATGAAGCTGAACCCGAAGAAGTGTCACTTCGGGGTTTTCGAAACAAAGTTCCTAGGTCACATCGTGAGCACCAGGGGGATCGAAGCAAACCCGAACAAAATACAAGCGATAGTCGACCTCAGGGAGCCCCGTTGTTTAAAGGATGTCCAGCGTCTGACCGGCTGCCTGGCGGCGCTAAGCCGATTCATACCCCGGCTGGGGGACAAGAGCCGACCATTCTTTCAGGCTATCAAGAACCAGAAATTCAAGTGGAAGAAGGATAGCCAAGAAGCGTTTGATAAACTGAAACTTCACCTACAGGATCCGCAGATCCTATCGAAGCCAGTCAGAGGAGAGAAATTGTTCCTGTACCTAGCAGCGTCCGAGCATGCCATCAGCTCGGTCCTGGTGCGAGCTGAGGATAAGCTGCACAAACCCGTCTATTATGTCAGTCAGACCCTGCAGGATGCCGAATCCAGATACACCCCCTTGGAGAAGTTGGCGTATGCGTTGGTTATGAGTGTTCGAAAGTTGCGGTCATACTTTTTCGATCACCCCGTCGAAGTGTTGACCACCATGCCTTTAAGGCAGGTGTTACAGCGACCAGACACCACGGGTCGTCTGTTGAAGTGGAGTTTGGAAGTAGGCCAGTATGACATTACTTACGCACCGAGGACGGCTATCAAGGGCCAGGCACTGGCAGATTTCATTGTGGAACTCACTTTTCCGCGAACTGATTCCTCGCTTCCTATCCCACCGTGGAAACTGTATGTGGACGGGTCATCCACAAGCTCCCGCGCTGGGGCTGGAATAGTGTTGGTCGGACCGGAAAATCAATCTTTCGCGCACGCAGTGAGTTTTGAGTTCGATGCTACCAACAATGAAGCCGAATATGAGGCATTGATAGCCGGGCTGGAGCTTTCTATGGCGGTGGGAGCCGAACAGCTAAAGGTGTTCACGGATTCCTTACTGGTGGTTAACCAGATAAAAGGAAAGTATGAGACCAGGAGCACGAGGATGGAACAGTATCACGAGCATGTGATGAGGATAATAGGCAAGTTCCCCCGAGTCGAAATCGAACAGATTCCCCGGGAGTTGAACACCCAGGCGGATGCTCTGTCCAAGTTGGCCTCCTCGGAAGGAACAGCCGATTTGTCTAATGTGATTCTACTAAGCCAGGGTCGATCAGCACTGGATAGAGCCGAGGTCAGCACGGTCGACTTGATCGACCGAGGAGAGAATTGGATGGGACCCATCCTGAACCATCTGCGCACGGGTGAGTTGCCCGACGATAAGGTAGAGGCCCGACAGCTCCGAATACGCGCATCAAGGTACACATTAATCGGGGATTTGCTATATCGGAGGAGTTTGTCTATGCCCTTGCTGCGGTGCATAACCCCCGCGGATGGAAGAAGGGTGTTCGGAGAGATTCATGATGGAGTGTGTGGAAATCATGCCGGCGGGCAATCTCTGGCGCACAAAACCATCAGACAAGGTTACTATTGGCCGACTTTGAGGCGAGATGCGATTGAGTACGCGAGGAGGTGCCATCGATGCCAGATAACGGCGCCGATCACAAGAGTCCAGCCCGAGTACTTGAATTCTATATACAGCCCCTGGCCTTTCGCGACCTGGGGAATCGATCTGATCGGGCCTTTGCCGACGAGGCCAGGAGGGGTCAAGTATGCAATAGTGGCCGTGGACTACTTCTCCAAATGGGCGGAAGCCGAGCCATTGAATAAAATCGACCAGCCTCAAATCATCCGTTTCTTGTGGAAGAACATCATATGCCGATTCGGTATACCTCACACTATCTCGTCGGATAACGGGAAACAGTTCGAGGGGCTAGAAATCATGAAGTTTTTCGATAAATGGAAGATAAGGAAGGTGTTCTCCACGCCGTACCACCCCCAGACTAACGGACAGGTGGAGGCGGTGAATAAAATCTTGAAGCACACACTGAAGGCCAGGATTGAAGAAAGGCTGGGAAGATGGGCGGCCGAACTGCCCGATGTGTTGTGGGCCTACCGAACAACGAGCAAAGTGGCCACGGGAGAAACACCATTCGCCCTCGCTTTCGGATATGAAGCGGTCATCCCTTCCGAGGTAGAGGTGCCGACCCACAGGACGTCGCAGGAGCTGACGGATCAGAACGACCAGATGATGCGGGTCGAGCTGGACTTATTGGAGGAAAGGAGAATAAACTCGATATACCGAAACGCGGCGGCCAAGCAGAGGGCTGAAAAATATTTCAATTCGAGAGTCAAGGTGAGGAAATTCAAGCAGGGGGACCTGGTACTAAAAGAAATCCTGGGAGCTAACCCAGGAGCATTAGGGCCTTCCTGGGAAGGGCCACTCCGAGTAAGGAAGGTCTTACAGAATGGTTCATACGAACTAGAACATCTGAATGGGGTGGCCGAACAGTATTTCTGGAATGCGGTGCACCTCAGGAAATACTACCAGTGAGCTCTTGGCATTGTATCGTAGGGTGTTTGTTTTCCTTTATGCTAATAAAAGTGAAGTTTCGGAATCTTTCGTAATCTCAATCAATCCCAAGGGGTAGAGCTCGGCTCCCCCTGAGCCCGACCGAGCATGGACCAGGTGTCCCTCGAGTCCGGGAGAGTTTAAAAAGAAATCAATCCCAAGGGGTAGAGCTCGGCTCCCCCTGAGCCCGACCGAGCATGGACCAGGTGTCCCTCGAGTCCGGGAGAGTTTAAAAGAAATCAATCCCAAGGGGTAGAGCTCGGCTCCCCCTGAGCCCGACCGAGCATGGACCAGGTGTCCCTCGAGTCCGGGAGAGTTTAAAAGGAAATTAATCCCAAGGGGTAGAGCTCGGCTCCCCCTGAGCCCGACCGAGCATGGACCAGGTGTCCCTCGAGTCCGGGAGAGTTTAAAAAGAAATCAATCCCAAGGGGTAGAGCTCGGCTCCCCCTGAGCCCGACCGAGCATGGACCAGGTGTCCCTCGAGTCCGGGAGAGTTTAAAAAGAAATCAATCCCAAGGGGTAGAGCTCGGCTCCCCCTGAGCCCGACCGAGCATGGACCAGGTGTCCCTCGAGTCCGGGAGAGTTTAAAAGAAATCAATCCCAAGGGGTAGAGCTCGGCTCCCCCTGAGCCCGACCGAGCATGGACCAGGTGTCCCTCGAGTCCGGGAGAGTTTAAAAGAAATCAATCCCAAGGGGTAGAGCTCGGCTCCCCCTGAGCCCGACCGAGCATGGACCAGGTGTCCCTCGAGTCCGGGAGAGTTTAAAAGAAATCAATCCCAAGGGGTAGAGCTCGGCTCCCCCTGAGCCCGACCGAGCATGGACCAGGTGTCCCTCGAGTCCGAGAGAGTTTAAAAGAAATCAATCCCAAGGGGGAGAGCTCGGCTCCCCCTGAGCCCGACCGAACATGGACCAGGTGTCCCTCGAGTCCGGGAGAGTTTAAAAAGAAATCAATCCCAAGGGATAGAGCTCGGCTCCCCCTGATCCCGATGCAAGGAAATAAAGAACGAACGAAAACAAGGTTAAACAAGCACACTGGGGCATTTTTGGGCGAACAACATCCTGCCCAAAAATGGATGAAAAACACAATTCCTACAACACAACCACAAAGGGAGTACTTTATTACACATAATGAACCATGTCCGAACAAGGACTGGGGCATTTCCGGCGAGGAAAAGATCCCCCGCCGGAAATCCCGAACACGATAAGGCGAACACATCAAGGCCTCGGGCGCCTGAACTGCACGGGGAGGGTAACAAGCTGGTTGTCAGCGTCGAACAGCGCAACAGCCCACCCGCGATCGGCGTCGTAACGAATGCGAATGAAATTCGACGGTTGAGGGTCGAACTGACGAACGAAGCCTCTCCACATTGGACCCTCAAACTGGTATCGCCCACGGCGGCGAGAGACGTACATCACCCACCGATCACCGTTTAAGTCCACCAACGGAAGAAATCGAGGGAGTGCGGATTCATGATCCAGGTCGGCAGTAAATTCGACGGGCAAGGGCAGCCTTATTCGATAACGTCTATCGGTGAAGGGAAGTTCGAACCACTTGGATCCCTTCGGATTCACATGAATATGCACCATTGAAGGAGTCGCCCGTCGTAGCGCCGAACAGAAAGGGTGAAGATATGATTCGCATAATACCAGGTCATAAGCCTGCAGGCATATTTATAAACCCGGTCCTCACACGAAAAGGCGTGCCAAGGAAAAGACAAGGCACACAGACATCGGCAGTGAAGGGTCACATCAAGGCAGGATAAGCAAGCAAAACGACAAACGAAAGGCTGGCAAAGTCCAGGGCGGCCGAACATGATGCAGAAATCCCCGAAGATCGGTGGGGAAAAAGGATCCAGGACACACTAGCATGATCTCGGAAAGAGACTGGGGCATTTTTGGGCGAACGGGTCAGTCCGCCCAAAAATATGAAACAAAACTACGCACAAGGGAAAGCATGAAGCGCCGCAGATGCGGGCATGTTCGGCAAGAAAAATCCTTGCTAGTCAGAATTCCCGAACAATACGAGCATCCCAAAATCCCCGAGGGGAAAGCAAGCGGGGAGCTAGTTAACTTCGCCCACGATCAAGTCGGACAAACATATAAAAGCAAGGTGTACCGAACAACTACCTTTAAACGATAAATTAACTTCTAATGAAACAGGAACAAGGATACAAAAACAATGAATATCCCGAACGTAACTAAATACGAAATGCTCCGATCATACGAAGATCACAACACATTACAGCGTCGAGTGTCTAACAAAAGCACCATTTAAAGACAAACGAAAAGGCAAACAGACAGGCCGCATAGGCGTTTAGAGCGAGCAACATTACATCAGTTTAAAATTCGAAACAAGAGCGAAATAAAGATAGTTAAGCAACTAAGCGGAAGCCCCTCTCGTCGTACACCCGGATGGAAAAGCCCTCGTCCTCGATCCAAAGAAAGCGGACGATCAAACCCCGGTAAAGCCCTTTCTCACGAACGAAGCGCTCCCATGCTGGGCCACCAAGGGCGAGCTGCCGCCGATGCCGAGCAAGGGCGAACGACCATGGGTTGCCCCTGGAGTCACGAACGGCGACAAAATGGACAAGGGGCGAACGGGCGGCCCGCCTGAAAGCAGCTGGTAAGGGGAACCGGCGACCATGCCACCTTCCGTTGAAAGCTTGATCGACATAGCAGTACTGATCTCGAACGACCAAGCGAGACATGCTCAACTGGCCAAGGTAGGATCAAAACTTGTCATAAAAGATAGTCACGAACATCGAACAATGAAATGATTCACACTCAAGAAAGGAAAATGCTGAGATAAACAGTAAAATATGTACGAACAATTCGACAAAAAATTTAAGCGTAATAATATAACATCATAAACATGCGAAGAGAATTCATGTTCGGACAAATACGTCACCAAAAGTTTTTAAAGGAGATAAACAGAAAAAAATAAACAGAAATCAGAAAATCAATAACAGCAGGCAGGCAAGCACTCAATCTTCAACGGGAATCGGATCCTCCACGACCGCCTCGGGCTCGGCAGCAACGAGCTGGCTCGGATCGGGCCACCAGGCCAGGTCGACCCCATGGAGCTCGACCAGATCGAGAACCGGGAAAAGAAAGCGAGTGTCGAGGTTAACCCCCAAGCGATGAGTGCGGAGGTCGTCCATGATCAGATCATACGGCAAGCCAGCCCGGACATGACGACGGATGCAGTCGAAGTGACTCAGACAATAAGAATAAGAGCTGTTCTGGTCAAAGTCCTGCATGACATCGGCCTTGCGCTCCGCATCAGCCTTCTCAATCGCCTCAGTTCGAGCATTCAGCTGATCGATCAGGAGATCCATGTGCCGGCGATTCTCCTCGGCCTTACGCACTCTTTCCTCCAACTCCGAGGTCCGATCATGCTCAGCGGCCATCTCCTCCCTCAGTCTAATCAATTCCTCGCGCCCCTGATCCCGTTCCCTGGCCATTCCCGCGGCGCTCGTCTCAGCTTGCTCAGCTCGAGTTTTCAACCTGCCCTCATCCTCCTGATATTGATCAACGAGGGTTCGCATGCTGGTGAGTTCAAGCTCGAGCTCAGCAACCTTTTCTGCAAGGCCATCAGGAGCACCAGCCGAAGAGACCATGGGCTGGTTCAAGCTCGGGCGAACCTTGCTTAAGGAAACTAAAAGCATGAGCACGCGAGAGGCCATCAAAATGGCCACCTGCTCAGCCTGTTCTGGTCGCTGGCTGATTAGCTCGTACTGGGTGGTCCAAGAACGAGGAACGCACTCCATCGCCTCACGCATCAGCGGGGGAAGACTTGAGAAATCATGGGGGCGAGCAGCAAGGAATTGGGCTAGACTAGCGGCCATGGTCGGGCGTCCACCCAAGCTGGGACAAACAAAGAAATGTGGATAAGGAAAATCGAGACAAGACGGGGAGGCGCGAAAAAGAAAAAGCGGGAAAGCATAACAAACTGACATACCGAGCAAAAATCTCTTCGTCAATAGTGGCCACCGGACTATAAGGGATGTTCTCGGGAGCACTCTCGGGGACCTCTTGCATCGGCTCCTTGCCGCGTCGGCGTTTAGGCATTCGACCAGGAGCAGGCGCCGCTTCCGAAGGCCCCTCGGGAGTATCAGCGGGGCTGGCAGGAGGAAGCGAGCTCGCCCTCGTCGTCGGGCGAGCCGAAGGAGCCTCCGAGTTGACCGAGCGAGTCGGCCGGGCAGAGGGGACAGGGGGGACAATGGCCTGATCGCCCGCAGCGGCCTCAGCTGCCCGACGATTACGCTCGGCGAGTGCGGCCATCCGAGCGCGGGGAGTATTTCCGACCATATCTTCTGGAGGATCGGGGAAGGAAGGAAACCTAACCACTGCAATACAAAAAATAAAAGCAATGAGTAGCGAATAGGACAAGCGAAGCGAGGATAGTGACAGGTCGTTTTCGTACGGTTTAAATCAATTAAATTTGTATCGAACTAGTTATCGAAATAACTCGCCCGAGTCGGTCTCGAGGAACACTACTATCGGCGCGTACACGTGTTTATTTGTTTGCAACGGAGGAAACGAAAAGAAATAGCATAATGCGTACTTTGATTTTGGGTTTTGTTTTAAATCTAGAAATGATCTAAGAATCGAAAAGACAAGAACATAAAAACATCTATCTAAAATAAACTAGGGTTTCGAAATTCATAATTTTAATCGATGAGCAATTGAATGTTAAAACAAAGGAATTCATGAAAAGCGATATGAAACGTAAAGATCAAGGTAAGAACTCGAACACGAAATTGAAAAACCGAAACAATAGAAATAAAAGGTCTTACTAGATTAATTCTCAAATCCAAAAGTGAGCACCCGTCGGTAGCTAATCCGACTTTTGCCAAGATCCGAGAATTCGAACAATTCAAACTACGATCGATAAGCCTAGATGAAAACGATTCCCAAGTCTTCTCTCCAATCCCAGAAAATAAAGTAAAAAGTGTGTGGTCCGTTTTTGGGACGAAGCCCTAGTTATACATCGAAAGATTTCCGCGGTCAAACCGAGTCAAATCTGAATTCCAGGAGGGGGCGACCGCTGAGTAGGCAGGCGATCGCCTGAGCGTGGTCGCGAGCGACCGCTAGAGGCGTGGGCGATCGCCTGCAGAAAAACTTCTCCACCTGTAAGTCAGAAGCAGGCGATCGCTGGGTGCGTGGCCGGTCGCCTGGGGGTCTTCGCGAGCGATCGCCAGGTACACGAGCGGGCGCCTTGTCCTGTTTGGCAGACCTGCTTTGCCTCGACATCAATCCTGCTCGATTCTTCGATCTTTTCCACATCAACACGTCCAAAAGCCTGCATACTCAACAAAACATCAAACATACCACAACCACGAGAGAAACATAAAGAAATGACTCGAAACATAACAAATAACGCACAAATGAACAAAGAAAAACGACACAAATATGAATACGTCAACTCCCCCACACTTACTTCCTTGCTTGTCCTCAAGCAAACAACACAAGAGCATAACACGAATCAAACAAAAATGCCAATCAAGTATTCAATTCCTCAAAAGCTACGAGTAAACCCCCGGTGCGTACGGAAAAAGTGAACATGAATAAAAACTTGACCCAAAATGACTAGCAACCACAAAGATCAAAAGAGAGTCCTCACACGTCACCATTCCACTTTCCCTCGCTAGGATTCACTCTATTCTTTTTACTCTCGAGAGGGCTCCACTCAACATCGTACACAAGTGAAAGATACAAACAATGAACAACTTGTGCACTCAAGAAAGAAAATAAGCATAAATGGACGAAGGATGAGCTTCAAATAATGTCATGCGCGCCTAAGAACATCAACTAAACACGTACTCAAATCGTATTCTCCACTAATCAAGGTATGCCATCTCAAGAATCAAGGGGGATCGATAAATCGGGTGTAATGGGGCTCGGCTAAGGGTATTCGGGAATATTTGGGATAAAGTGGACTAATCTCTAACAATCACGCGTCTCCTCCACACCAAACATCCGTCAATCTACACAACATCCCCTACACCTCCAACAATGAAACGTGCACCAACACTCTACAAGTCAACCCGAGCAAACGACTATACATATTATTTGCTTCTACTAATCAAACTCTTTTTTTTTTTTGGAGACTAAACATGTCTCAATTTTCTATTTTTTTTGGAGACTTATAACTTGTCTCATTTTTCTTTTTCTATTTTTTTTTTTTTTTTTTTTTTGAGACTTATAACATGTCTCGAATTTATTACAAATACAAAAATCTCAAGCAAAACTCGACACCCTCCAAATCACACCCCAACCAAATGAAACCTTCGTCTCCCTCTTTCACGGAAAATAGGACAAGAAGAAAAAGGCTTAACGTAGGCTCAACGGGGCTACTAGGGTGTCCCACGACGGGCTCCGGGTCAACAAAGAGAGGCTAAAAAGGTTATCCTAATCGATCCTATCCCAATCACTTTCAAGATCAAGCAAGTTATGACATAAAGCCTCAAATAGCGATCTAAGTACGGTTTAGTTATCTCTAGTCCATACGGGCACACATGACATAGAACAAAGAAAGTAAGAAGCTCGAGAAATACAACGAAAGATGTCACACGAAGAATAAAGCTAATATGGCTCAAAATCTCACAAGGTATTCGGAAAGTGACATAGCAACAAGCAATTATCTCAATTTACTTCACAACGACTAGTCACGGGGTCAAACATTATTCAAGCACCGACCTCTAGCATCAAAAATCCACCAATAACTCCAAGAAACGAAACACAATAATTGGCATATGAATCATCTATCGCATACTCTCATGATAATCATCACACATAAAATGGGGGGAGTGGAAACGACATCAACCAAGAAGAAACAAACACACAAGAAGCACACAAAGGGAAAAATAAAGCAAGAGATAAGAAGGCAAACCCCCCCACACTTGGGCTAATCCGTGTCCTCATGGATAACGAGCTCCGAAAGTGCGAACCCTACCGAGTAGTCCAAGAGTGACGAGGAGTGTCGACCTGCACACACGAACAAAAACAAACCACACCACACCAACGAAGAAGTAGAACAAAAAGAGAAAAACAAGACAAAGGAGAAAAGAAAAGACACTATGTACATACCACGACCGTACGAAGGTACGGTCGATCCTCATGCCTCGGGTGGCGGATACTGTGGCCCTCGGAACATGGCCATCATCGATGCATACTGAGCTGCGTGGTACTCCCTATCGGCGGCGTACTGGGCAGCGTGATATGCGCGGTCATCGGTCTGATACTGGACATGGAAGGCGTGCTCCGTGTCCAAGCGAGAATCAATCCGGATGACCTCGGTAGTGACCCGTGTCTCTAGCCTGTCGAGACGATCATCGAAGTAAGCGCGATCAGCCGTAGAGGTACTCTGGAAGTCAGTCCGT
This sequence comes from Euphrasia confusa, assembly GCA_954870475.1. Taxonomy (NCBI): domain Eukaryota; kingdom Viridiplantae; phylum Streptophyta; class Magnoliopsida; order Lamiales; family Orobanchaceae; genus Euphrasia; species Euphrasia confusa. The sequence continues at coordinate 14,515,737 of OX940965.1, forward strand.
AGAGAAGCGAACTGATCAATCATCCCATGGAAGCCGGCCGTATACGAAGGATAAGTCGGGTACATAGTCGGGGCTCCCATGGCCGGAGCGGCAGCTGGTGGAGGAGGTGGAATAGGAGCGTCATTCCCAACACGCTCGGCATGAGGATGGAACACATTGTCCTCGTCAGTAAGGTGAGACTGCCAGAGCTCCTGGATATTGATCGGCCGTGGAGTCTCCAATGGAGCGAGGTCGTCCGGAAGGTCACCGTTGAGGTCGATGAAGTCCAGCTGGTGGGCAAGGCGAGTAGCTATGTAGAAGAATGATGCATGATGGGCCTTCCGGTCGACTGTCGTCTTAATCTGGGAGAGCATGTAGTCGACCAAAGACGATGTGAGGCCCTGCTGTGCCCGGTTGAGGAAGAAGAGCTCGCACTTGTTGACTTTGTTGCCCTCGTCCTTCCCCGAGATGTTGTACGCAATGTACCTGTGTACGAGGAGGAGGGCCGGGTCGGCAATGTGCGCGCTCTTCCCGGTGTGAGAAGGGAGTGAAGCAACATTCCTCCACGCCTCGTCTTTGTCGATGGTCTGGGGAACATGCCTTTGAACGCCGGAGGTCGGAAATCCGAAAGCCACTCGGAGCGTGTCGACGTCGAAACGGGCATCTTGCCCCATGAACCGGCATGTGTAGAACCTCCCATTCGAATGCTTTTCCAACGTACAAAGCATCTCGAGGCCCAATTGCTCGGAGTAACGATGGTCTTGGTGGGCAATCGTGTCGAGCCCCAACAACCTCAAATACCTCTCGACGTCATCCTTTAAGTCCATAATCTCGAGAAGGTTCCAATCGAAAGGGCGAGGGAACTCAAATGTGTGCTTACGGAAGGTGAGGAGTCGTTTACCTTCGTCATGATCGTAGATGGGGAAATCCGACTCATACTCGTCGGCGAGATCAACCTTCGGAGGCGGGGGTGGTGGTGCGACTTCGGTCGATGGCCCGGCTTCGGTTCGGGCCCTCTTGCCCGAAGTGGAGTTTTTCTTTCCTCCCCTTGTATTCACCATAGTAAAAGAGAGTAGAGATGTCGAAATTACCGGGGTTCACGGGATTGCCGTGAATCGAGAGTCGAGAATCGGAACCGACGGAGACGGAGCTCGGTGAAGGCTCGGCTAAAGTTGCAGTGGCCTTGAGCTTTCAGAATGCCGGAGCTGCGACGACTGGCGGACGGCGGCGAGGGGAGGCTGACGGTGGACGGGGGCGGTGGTTGCTAACCGGAGAGATGGAGATGTCGACGGAACGGAGCGGCTGACGGGACCGGCGTTGAGCGGCTGGGGTCGGCGACGGCAGGCGGTGGTTGCTGGAGGCGGTTGGCCGGAGATGGTGGTGGCTGACGATGGTGGTGAGGGCTTATTGTGGAGGAGGCAATTCGCAATCGGGTTTTTGAAAAGGGAGGCGGGGTGAATTATATTAGGGTTACTCTTATGTATTCGCCCCCTTTCAGAATTGCCAAATTGACAGGTCGTTTTCGTACGGTTTAAATCAATTAAATTTGTATCGAACTAGTTATCGAAATAACTCGCCCGAGTCGGTCTCGAGGAACACTACTATCGGCGCGTACACGTGTTTATTTGTTTGCAACGGAGGAAACGAAAAGAAATAGCATAATGCGTACTTTGATTTTGGGTTTTGTTTTAAATCTAGAAATGATCTAAGAATCGAAAAGACAAGAACATAAAAACATCTATCTAAAATAAACTAGGGTTTCGAAATTCATAATTTTAATCGATGAGCAATTGAATGTTAAAACAAAGGAATTCATGAAAAGCGATATGAAACGTAAAGATCAAGGTAAGAACTCGAACACGAAATTGAAAAACCGAAACAATAGAAATAAAAGGTCTTACTAGATTAATTCTCAAATCCAAAAGTGAGCACCCGTCGATAGCTAATCCGACTTTTGCCAAGATCCGAGAATTCGAACAATTCAAACTACGATCGATAAGCCTAGATGAAAACGATTCCCAAGTCTTCTCTCCAATCCCAGAAAATAAAGTAAAAAGTGTGTGGTCCGTTTTTGGGACGAAGCCCTAGTTATACATCGAAAGATTTCCGCGGTCAAACCGAGTCAAATCTGAATTCCAGGAGGGGGCGACCGCTGAGTAGGCAGGCGATCGCCTGAGCGTGGTCGCGAGCGACCGCTAGAGGCGTGGGCGATCGCCTGCAGAAAAACTTCTCCACCTGTAAGTCAGAAGCAGGCGATCGCTGGGTGCGTGGCCGGTCGCCTGGGGGTCTTCGCGAGCGATCGCCAGGTACACGAGCGGGCGCCTTGTCCTGTTTGGCAGACCTGCTTTGCCTCGACATCAATCCTGCTCGATTCTTCGATCTTTTCCACATCAACACGTCCAAAAGCCTGCATACTCAACAAAACATCAAACATACCACAACCACGAGAGAAACATAAAGAAATGACTCGAAACATAACAACTAACGCACAAATGAACAAAGAAAAACGACACAAATATGAATACGTCAGATAGTAAAGTACTCACGGGGATATCGGTCCCGAACATGCCGAGGAATAGTAATAAAACGAGAGGATCTAACACGAGTTCTAGTGAACACAGTGTTAATAAGCAATTGGCTGTCAGGGAGAGAACGAACACGCTCACAAACGGCCGCAAAATCCCAGCTGAGCTCGGAAACGTGCGGCGCCGGAGGACCTGCCGACCAAGATGTGACCGAACAGGAAGGGGTCAGAACGAAACAAGGGGAAGAAAACTTAAAAGGAATAAAATGAAAGGGAAGGGACTAACGACGACATTTCCGGGTAAATGAAGTCGGAATCGGAAATGCCTCAGAAGCCCAGGCGCCATCCACATAAAACCAGTCAGCCCACCAGGCAGTCTTCTTACTCTTCAAATCTTCAAGGAGCCTGGTCGGGGCTCGCAAATAATGATCCCCTCCTCGGAGATGGTTGATGATTAAAAGATAGGATGTTTCAGAAGCAGACAAGTGACGATAAAGGCCATAATGGCCGAACAGGATGTTTAAACTGATAAGCAAGACCCAAGAGTTCGCGTGAAGCTGCATGGGAGCAACCCCCCACGCTTGTAGAGCCGCAGCGATAGAATCGTGAATGGGGAATCGGAGCCCCGCCTCCATCATCATGCTCGTCACAGCGACCATGCCCGGCGGAGGACAGTTCGCCCGTTCATCCGGAGTGGGGCAGTAGATGTGGACATCGGAAGGGATGCTCCAGACCGACCTCATAGATTGGAGCTCGGCCTCGTCGAGGATGGTCGAGCTTCGATCGCTGGCGTATATACCAGTTTGGTCAGGGCCAGGGCGAGCACCGAACCGCGTACGCTCCACGAAGACGTAAGGGTTTTCATGAAGATAATGGGTAAAGATGAAAGGGGATGGGGGACCCCGTATCCCGCCCATCATGTCGATAAGGCGACGATAACAGTCGCTAACCCCGCCAGCAAACAACTCAAGTTTCTCCATGTCCGAAAATCCGACCACGGGCGCCAGGTCATCTCCCGATGAGGAGGAAGCAGAGGCCCCGGAGTCGGACGAATCATACGAGGCGGGAATGTCAGAGAGAGTGGCGGAACTATCATGGTCACTCATGTTCGCACTCGAATCAAGTATTTAATCAACGTATGCAAAAAGTAAGCAAGCCCTATTGCTAAGAAATCTCCAGAACAGCGATGGAAAACACAATTAAACAAGGAAACCTACGTGATGGAGTTGGACGCCGAACACTCTTGGTGGAAGCCGAGCAGGTGAGTTCAGATGTCCGGGAGTTAGCAATTCAAAGGGAAAAAGTGTCAAATGAGGAATGTGGAGGACTATTTATAAGGGGGAAAAGGCGGAAAGATTCAAAATTTGAATTTGAAAGGACGGTTGACGGAATTCGAGGCGTCCAATCAGAGGAACGCCAATCGGGGAGTGACAGGTGGCAGTAACCGCAGCACCGCATTAAATGACTCGCCGAAACCGTCGAATCAGGTCTTATGCTCGGGCAAGCCGATGACGAACCGCATGCCCAGAACGGTCTCGGGGGGCATTTGTTATGCGGGAAAATATCGACTAACTCCCGAGCATAAGGAGCCCCCATTTTGCGAAATAGGGAAAAAGCGTCTTCAGCTCGGCCTCAAAACAGAAAGGCGAGCAGGCGGACGATGCTCATGCTCGGAACCCCGTGAACGGGAACCAAAACCGAGCAAGACTACAGGGAGAGAGGATGTTCGTAGACGATCATACTCCTTGGGCCCTGTTAAAAGAGATGGGCTTAATGGTGGGTTTATTTGATGGGCTTGGCCCATTAACCAACTTAGGAAACCCTAATTTGTATTTTCTATAAATAGATGATGTAGTTTTCCATTTAGGGTATCTACACATTCCCCCAAAAACTCTTGGAGAGCTAAATTGCCTTGTTCACCACTCAATCCCCAAATCTTCATATTTTAGTTGGTTATTGGAGAGCACGACTTTTCAGCTATCAACACCGGTAATTAACCCAATAATTAAATCGGTTAATTCCTTTGGAAAATCAAAGTCACTTATATTAAATATACACACCCGCAATAATATCGGGGATTAAGAATAAAATACTTTGAGATTTAAATTGATTATCCAAGGCAATCCTAATCAATAAATCTCAAGCGATCCGCCCAATACACCAAGTGTACAAGTGTGATAAAATAATTAAGATAAATTATTTTCTCTCTCACACAACGACTATACCGATGGATTGGTCCGTGTCCATCTAGGTCGTGAGCAACTGTTCGATTAAATACGAGTAACTGATAGTATGATCTTCTGTGCGCCCATGCTTGCACCATACTAACTACAACGTATAAAATCCAGGACTATGATATGCATATATTAATTAATAATAATTAATTGCAAATAATTGTTTATTAATTAAATAGGTTAAATGCCATGACCGGGAGTTTTCTGATACTTAAATCTAGACATTAAGTACACAACTCCAACAAGATGGCCTCAGGTTAAGTGACTAGTGATGGGTCATATGTTGTTAGCAAAGAGCAGTATGGTACATTGATGAAGCTGTTTGGGAATTTAAGGCCTTCTCCTAATAACTGTCCTCAGCCTCACTATCAACCTTCAGCTTCACCCAATTATTCTGGTATTTTGCCAACACCTCATTCACCAGCTTCATCCTCTTCCAGCAGTATGGCTTCAGGAGGTATATACTCTACTTTTACCAGTTCTTTACATCATGCTTTTTCAGCTGATTCTGCCCCTATTTGGATCATTGATACTGGTGCAACTGACCATATGGTCAGTTCACAAAATATGTACACTCACAGTGTTGTTCCTTATAAGCTTCCCATTAATCTGCCTAATGGACAGATTACTTACACCAGTCATAAGGGTTCAGTTGTTATAAATCCTCATCTGACTCTCCATAATGTTCTTTGTGTTCCACAATTTCATGTCAATCTCCTCTCAGTCAGCACCCTTCTTAAAACCTCTTCATATCAAATTCTCTTCTCTGAGTCTAATTGTCTTATACAGGATATCCACACTCACCAAGTGATTGGCATGGGTAAATATCATCAAGGCCTTTATTTGCTTTCCCCCATTTCTTCTCAAGCTTTCAAAGTTTCCACATGTAAATGTCTTTGGCATTTCAGGTTAGGGCATCCTTCCTTATCTAGAATGTCTCTTTTGAAACCTTTTATTTCTGATGTTATTCCATCTGCTCAGGAAGTTTGTGAAGTTTGTCCTTTAGCCAAACAACACAAATTGCCTTTTAATCTCAGTACCACTGTATCCCTTACTGCTTTTGAATTAATCCATTGTGATCTTTGTGGTCCTTTCGGTGAACCTACCTTTGATGGATACAGTTATTTTTTAACCATTGTTGATGATTTTACCAAATATACCTGGCTCTGTCTGTTACAACACAAATCAGATGTCAAAGTTAAATTTCAATCTTTTCATAAGATGGTCTCAACTCAATTTCAAACTTCAATTAAAACCATTAGAACTGACAGAGGCACTGAGTTTTCTTTATCTGATTTTTACACCCAAAATGGGATCATTCATCAAACTTCATGTCCTTATACCCCACAACAAAATGGGATTGTTGAAAGGAGACAACAAACCATTTTCACCATTGCTAGAGCTTTAAAATTTCAGTCTGGAGTCCCTCTTTCTTTCTGGGGTCACTGTGTTACCACAGTTGTGCATTTACTCAATAGAGTTCCATCTCCAAACTTAAACAATCTTTCTCCATATGAAAATCTTTATCACAAACCTCCTTCTTATGACTACTTGAAGGTTTTTGGCTGTCTTGCTTATATGTCTAACCCTTTGCCACACAAAAGAAAATTTGATCCAAGGGCCTCTAAATGTGTGTTTATTGGATATCCTACTGCTTCTAAAGGTTATATTTTATATGACCTTTCCACTCACACAGTCCATATCTCCAGACATGTTCAATTTCTTGAAACTGATTTTCCATTTCTTCATGATGAATCTCTTGAAACTGATCCTTCTCCTCATTTTATAAACACTGGTCCTGATCTTCCTTATAAGCCTTCAACTCCCACACCTTCACCACCTTCTTCTCCAATTGTCACAGTGCCTTCACCTCCTCCTTCTCCTATTCAGAATTCAAATCCTGTTTTACCTGTTTTGAGAACTCCCAGAGTTAGAAATCCTCCTGCATATCTCAATGATTTCCATTGTTATACTGTTTCTCCTCCCATCCATGAACCCAACAGTTATAAGGAGGCTGTCTTAGTTCCCCAATGGCAGCAAGCAATGCAGGCTGAGCTTGATGCTCTTGCTCTGAATAAAACTTGGATTATTACTGAGCTTCCACCTGACAAGGTTCCCATTGGTTGTAAATGGGTGTTCAAAATCAAACACAGAGCTGATGGCAGTGTTGAAAGGTACAAGGCTAGGCTAGTTGCAAAGGGTTATACTCAACAGGAGGGTTTGGATTATGAGGAAACATTTGCACCAGTTATAAAAATGACAACTGTTAGAGCCCTTTTAGCCCTGGCTTCTGTACAGAATTGGAGTTTATCTCAGTTGGATATCAACAATGCCTTTCTACATGGAGAGTTGGTTGAGGAAGTCTACATGTCTTTGCCAGATGGGCTTGCAAAACAGGGGGAGAAACCAAATCAGGTTTGCAGACTTCTCAAAAGTTTATATGGTCTGAAACAGGCCAATAGACAGTGGTTTTGCAAGCTCTCCAGTGCTCTTTTGGACTATGGTTTCACACAGTCTAAGTCTGATACTTCCTTATTCACATACAATGTTTCTGGGCAAATTCTTATTATCTTGGTATATGTGGATGATTTGATTATTGCTAGCAATAATGATCAAAGAGTTGTTGAAGTAAAACAGTTTTTGGATGATGTTTTTCATATTAAAGATTTGGGACAGTTGAGTTTCTTTTTGGGACTTGAAGTTGTGCAGAATTCTGGGGGTATTCATGTGGGACAACAGAAATACATCAAAGAAATATTGAAAGAGTATGGATATTCTAACTGTAATTCTGTTGCTTTTCCAATGGATACCAAAGCAAGGTTCAGTTTACTTGATGGTGAAATACTCAGAGGTCCAACTGAATACAGAAAATTGGTTGGAAAACTTCTTTACCTAACTATTACAAGACCTGACATTACATTTGTTGTACATGTTCTAACACAGTTCATGCATAAACCTACTCATAAACATTTGGGAGCTGCTCATAGGATACTCAGGTACTTGAAGGGTACCATGGCACAAGGTATTCTCTATACAAGAACCACAGAAATCAAGTTGGGAGCTTTCTGTGATGCAGATTGGGCCACATGTGTTGACACCAGAAGATCAGTCACAGGTTTTGCCATCTTTCTTGGTGACTCTTTGATTTGTTGGAGATCCAAGAAACAAACAGTAGTTGCTAGGAGTTCTGCAGAGGCAGAATACAGGGCACTTGCCTTAACTATTTGTGAGCTTATGTGGCTGAAACAAATCTTCACAGATTTTGGTGTAAAACTGCCTACTATTAACATCTTCTGTGATAGCAAGTCAGCTCTTGCTCTTGCAGCAAATCCTGTACACCACAGCCGTACAAAACATGTTGATGTGGACTGTCACTTCATAAGGGAGAAGATTCAAGACAAAACAGTTCACACTCTATTTATACCATCTCATCTTCAGGTTGCGGATTCATTTACCAAGGCTTTGGGAGCTGATGCCTTCTGCAGGTTTGGGTAATAAAAAACATAAATTACCCTGCCAAAAAAACAGCAGAATCCCTACGGCGTTTGCCGTAGGGAATGCACTCGTATGTCCCCTACGGCTATGCCCGTAGGAATGACACTCTAGGAGTCCTCTACGGCTAAGCCCGTAGGGATGACACTCCAGGAGTCCCCTACGCCAAAATCCCCGTAGGGGATAGGTAGCCCATTATCCCTACGGCGTTTGCCGTAGGGGATCACCTCTGAGGCTTCCCTACGGGTAACCCCGTAGGGGACACCCCTACGTCCTCCCCTACGGCGTCGACGTCGGCCGGGCCTACGAGGGAGAAGGGGCGGGAAAACCACATCCCCTACGGGGTTCCCGTAAGGGAGGTCGTAGGGGATTTCCCCTACGGCGTTAATTTCCCGTAGGGATGAAGCTCCCTACGAGAGAACCCCTACGCCAAAATCCCGTAGGGGATGCTGTAGGGGAATGGCTTCCCTACGGGGATCCCTACGGGAATGGCCGTAGGGATCCCGCGATTTTTTTGTAGTGGAATGCAAGCTAGAGGCATTCCAACTTGAGAGGGAGTGTTGAGATGCTGAAAAATATCAAATGCGCACAAGGAAGAATGCAGCAGCTCTTTAAAAGTGCGCAAAAGGGCCTTTGTGTAAATAATAAAGTCTTAGGGACTATTTTGTAATTCTGTTTTAGTATATAATTGACTCTGTATTGACCTTTGTATTTTTTGAGTTTTCATGAAATGAAAATGACTCCCGCTTAATTTTCCCCCTTCTCGATTTCAATTTCATCTTTTTCCTTCTGCAAATTCTTGTTGTTGTAGTTGTGAATTTGCAGTTTGTACTTCTTCAAAAACACCAACTATAAGAGCTCATAAATATACTACCTCACGGGCTCTACTCAATGAACCCCAAAATATCACAAGATTTATGCTATAGGAGTTCCCTCGAACATGAGCATCTCATGTTTTTAAAAATTCTTAATTTTATGATTATTCATGGGCTTATAAAAAAAACTAGACCTTTGGCAGTTTGAGTGGTGACGTCATACTACTTTTGTCTCATTTTAATAATTATATTTTCTTTATTTGTAAAAAAATATCACAATTGAATTGTTTTAAGACGGGGGTAGTATATATGTCCGAATAGGTGGAGTGAAGAAGTGAACTTCTATGCGAAGGCCACAAATGTAAAACTTAGAGTAAGAGGAACGAAATTAATGAATTTATTTACACTTAAAATTCAAAATCGAAATTTTATTCGTAAAATTTTATTGGAATTAAGGAGTACTTTGCATTATCCTTGATTATTGTAAGAACCGACCATATGGTCAGTGATATATTAGTTAATTGATGATAATTGATACTCTACTGATCAAATAAATAAATCGGTTAAAATAAAAATCAAATAATAGTATTCATAATGGAAAAATAAAACAATTATTCATTGAGAGTATAGATAAGACATGACAAATATAGAAATTAAAATAATTAAACGTCTAACACGATAAGATTGATTATAACATATTGGAGCTTTAATTTATGTTTGGTTTATGTCCCCAGAGCATAGCCGAGTGGTAAAGCCTGTGATGATGTGGGTGTAATTCCCCGGCGACGCAGGGTTCGAATCTCGGGTGGGACAAATTTTCATTGAAATATTATGAAGGTTTGTCCTGGGGTTCGACCTGTTGGCTCTCTCGCACAGGTGTCTGCTACTCGGGCACATTCCTCGATTTACATCCTACTCGATCGAGGGACCTCCAATCGAGTGGGGGTGGAATTTCTCGTCTCTCCTCCTTATCAAAAAAAAAAATTTATGTTTGGTTTATTAAATTAAAATATAATTAAGCATGGGATATTGGGATTCAACCCTTGATGACGTTACACGATTTCCTGAAGGTTTCTGTCATTTTATTTTAAATAACAATAAAACCATATAGTAAAATTTAATGCGCCCGTCGTCAGACGTAAGTGTACGTGGTCCACTTGGAGTATAACAGGTGGCACTATTCAATTGGACCAAATGAATCAACCTATCTCATAAATTTAAATTTCAGTATTTTTTATAATTTAAATTTAATTTAATATATTGACAGCATGTAAATGTGACACAAATACACCTTCATTGAAACACAAGAAAAAGATGAAACAGCGTTTATTCTGAAAAGGGAAAAACAAAAAAACACCAAATTTCAATACATAAAAAGAAAATGAAAAAAAAAAAGAAAAGGAAAATGAGAAACAATATTTACAATTCCTCCAATAATTATTAATTGTTTCCTTCAAACTGATGACTAATATTTCCTCATGCATTGCTTCTGAATGATCCAAGTGCCTTGATAGCTCCTGCCCTTAGGATGAACTGGTGATAGAAGGCCGCGATGGCTGCTCCGATGAAGGGCCCCACCCAGAATATCCACTGGTCATCCCACGCCTTCTCCTGGTTGTAGATCACTGCCGCCCCAAAACTCCTGGCCGGATTAATCCCAGTTCCGGTGATGGGGATGGTGGCAAGATGGACCATGAACACCGCGAATCCAATGGGCAACGGAGCCAAAACCTTCATAATACGACAACAAGTTGCATCATTATCAGCTGAGCTCGTTTTATTTTTTAACTTAAAAAATTATTCAAAAATATATTAATAGTAGAAAACAATAATAAAAGAAAATTTGAATACTCTTTTGTCACAAGTCATTATAATGACATTAAACTCTTCTCCTAAGTCACTATCATATGGGAAATATATTTAATGTTTGAATAAGGTTTAGGTCACCTGCTCCACTTTTATATAAGTTTTGAATTTCAATCAATATTTTCATCTACCAAAAGGTCAATGAAACTACACCACACAAATCATACCATGTAAATATAATTACAAGTATTGACGGTAAGTAAAAAATAAGAATACTGTATTTAGAAAAAAAAAAAGAGATAATTAGAAATAACTCTTCATTTTTTTCACTTTGTAAAAAAGAATAACTATATTATTAAAAAATAACTAGAAAATGAATTTAAAAAGTTGCCCTTATCAAAATTCCCCCAAAAATTGCAAGCAATTGACAATTCAGAGATAAACGAAGCTTGAATGAGATTTTTTTTGCTTACAGGGACATGTGAGTCTCTGGCGCTCCTCTTGGGGTCGGTGGCTGAGAAGACGGTGTAGACGAGGACGAATGTGCCGATAATCTCAGCACCCAAACCGACGCCGGTGTTGTAGCCATCGGCTAGCGTGTTGGCACCTCCACCGTAGTTATGGTAGTACGTCTTTTGGAACGCCTTCACGAAACCCACGCCGCAGATAGCGCCGAGGCACTGGGCCACCATGTACAGCACGGCCCGGATCAGAGACACTTTCCGGCCCAACAAAAGCCCAAACGTCACCGCCGGATTTATGTGCCCTCCTGTGTAGTAATTAATTTCATTTATTAATTAATTAGATCGCGAATAATAAATCCCAAATTGAAACAATTGTGTGTGTGTGTGTGTGTGTTTGTGGATCTGGAGGGGAGTGAGTGAGAGCTCACCGGAGATGCCGGCGGTGCAGTAGACGAGGATGAAAATCATGCCGCCGAACGCCCAGGCGATGCCGAGGATGCCGACGCCGCCGCACTCGTCGCCGCCGAACGCGACGTCGGTCTGGTGCTTGTAGCCGATGACAGTCAAAACGGTGACGTACAGGAAGAGAAGCGTGGCGATGAACTCGGCTATCACGGCTCGGTAGAAGGACCATTTGGTGAGCTCGTCGAATTCGAAGAGAGGCGCCGGCGGAGGATCGTGGTAGTCCTTCGCCGAGAACTCCGTCGCCGCCGGCTCGGCGTAATCTTCGCCCTTCGCCATTTCTGAGTGTGTGTGATGATAAGAGAGAGAGAGAATGTGTTGAGTTGGGTTTGGAGTGAGTAGTGGTAGTGGAGGGGAAAGGAAGGAGGGGTGGGTATTTATTGTGTGGCTACTAGAGTATGTGCACCTTATCGATTATTCTAGTAAGTGATAACATAACCGGCCAATACAAATTATTGATCATTTGAGTTTTAGATATAATAAAATATTAAATTTAAGAAAAAAAAGTAATTTTTTTTACTAAAATATTGAGAATAATTTTTTTATTAATAAAATTTGTCCATCCAATTTTTATTTTTATTTACATTTTGCGATCTCTTTGTACTTCCAATTTTTATTTTTTTTACATTTTACAATTTAATTCCTTCCATTCTTATGTAACTAAGAATTATCCAAATTTGATGTAATTATTCTTGTGGTGTAAATTCAGTATGACTGATAAAATATGAAAGTATAAAATGAAACAGAAAAAGTATTTAAAAAAATATTTTATTGTTTTAATATTTATTTTAAAAAAAAATTTAATAATAGTATATATGTTTTTGGATAATCAATCGCCGCCCAAACATTACAATAAGTGAAATATTATATAACTTAGAGTTGTTAGCTAAAGTATATAGTATAAAAAAATTATTCAGGAATATGCCTTTGTCTTCTTCTCAATTTTTCTAGATTGTTTTAATATTTAGAAATACGTCGAAATCATTTAGTAAGAAATTTGGAATAATAAATGATGATGAAGAGTTGCATGATTGGAGTCATATTGGTATAGTGAGATCATGTAAAGACATTTTTGCCAGATTATACTTTTGTGTGTTACACCTAAAAAGGGTTCCAATAATTTAAACACATGTGCCCATGTGTGTCACAAGGGTTTTTCTACACCATGCGTCTCCAACTCTCTCACTCTTATCGAATTAGAGAGGAGTCTTATCAATAAATATATTACTAAAAAAAGAACACAAATATCATTCTCATGTAACACCAGTTGTGGGTTGTGATCTATTCTCTCTTCCTATCAATAGGTCAATGTGCTCGATTTTAGTGCACCACGATTCAATTAGTATGATACTTTTTCCTTTCAAGAAGTTTTTAGAATTTCTCACTTAACACTCCAATAATAATTTTACTTTAATACAGTAGTACTCCCTCGGTCCAAAGACAGTTGTCATACTTTCCTTTTTGGGGTGTCCAACAATAGTTGACACACCCCAAAAAAAGAAATAATTATTCTAACTTTTTCATTTTAATATACAATTTTATTCTACTTTACCTCACCTACTTTTTAAACTTACTCACAACTACTTTACTTTTCACTTTTAAAATATATTTTAATCCTTACTTTTCAATTAAAAAATAAAACAACAACAATTTTCTTAAACTCCGTGTTCAGGAAAGTATGACATCTATTAATGGCCGGAGGGAGTATATTTTAATTTTACTTCAAATTATTTTATTAGTTTCCCAAATATTATTTTTACTAAAAATGAAAGACAAAACAAGAACTAGAAAGCGTAAGGTAACCGACCCCGGACCCACAATGACCGTCTAAACCAGCCCGAAAAGCACACGTGTCTTTCGCCGACGTTTGGCCTGGACTGTTAATTAGAGCATCTCCAATGGTGTACCTCTCTATAGGTACAAATTTGTGCCACGTCATATGACACATCAAAAATAAATTATACCTATCAAATTATACCTACACTCCCCAACAATACAAGGTACAATTATACTTTTGTAGGTCCCACCACTATACCACTTTTATTTTTATTTGCATACATATATTAAAAATGAAATGAAACAAAATGAAAAAAAATTGAAAATGGGCCCACAATTACAATTGTACCTGGTATCAAAGTTTAGATACTCAATTTTTCTCTCACCTAATTGTACCTCCATCCCCAATGGTGTACTAAGTACAATTTCATGCCATGTAGAAATTGTACCTACCATTGGGGATGCTCTTAATCCGTTCGGATTGTGAGGCTATAATTAAACCACCTCACAACCTGTCTCATCTTGTCCAAAATAATTTCTTCAAACAATTATTACTGCGACTTTTATTAATAATATTTTTATATTATTTAATTTTATACAATAATAAATATTTAAATAAAAACAAAAAAACTTATTTGTTAAATGAGACATTCGATTTAAAACAGAAATATGTTCAATCGATAGATTTTAAAACAAATGATAAAATTCTCATCTCACATTATTTTGTTTACTTTATTTATCGTAAAAAGTAATCAATCAAATAATTACATTTAAACAAAATCAATTCTTTATAATAATTTAATTAAATAATTTAAACTACACAAATTCATCTCTACACACATCAAATACATTTTCATTTAAACTACACAAATTCACGTTGCACAGACTACACACATCGAATATCATACATTTACAAAACTAGTGCAATAAGACTTCATCTAAGTTAATTTCCAAACAAATACAATAAAAGCCCAAGGCTTACTGTAGGATTATATTCAAAAGGCCGACCATGTATTAGAAAGCCCAAGATTTAATGTACGGTTTACATTACAGTTTGTGTCATGGGCCTCAAATAATTTTTCCCAATATCTCCCTTTTAACTTTCAATTGTCATAATAAATATTATTATAATAAATAATAAACTCTTCACATTCAGAGTAATTTTTATAAGAAATCCATCTTCAATAATTTTAAATAAATCACTCATAAACTTGAACATATAAACATATTGAGAAACAAAACATGTTCAAATAAAAAAATCAGTAATATGACCACAAAGTCTTGATATTATAATTAGAAAGTTTTTTTTTTGTAATATATGTTATTTAAATATTAAATTCAAACAAAAATATGAATATAATTTAGAATTCAAATAGTATTTGAGTACTGATACAAGACTTGAATACTCTTTGGAGTACAAATGGAACACAAAAATGTTCAATTGAATTTGTTTACTTGACTGAGTAAATGAGGTACTAAACTCTATCAAACAGTACACACAATTAGTACCTCAAAAAGAAATAGACAATAGTCACATGGAGATGAAATGAAAGGATATGGTGTTTTGAAGGAATAAAGTTGAACTCAGATTGATATGAAGATACACCAAACACTTGAAACACACGGCAGCAATAATAATTGATGCAAGATCGTAAAAAAGATCTAACAACATTATGCAATTCGACAGTTCCATTTTATAGTGTGACGACAAAGCTGCTAACAAAAATAATAGGACTGAATCAATGGTATGAATTCCAGAGGATAAAATGTAAAGTGATGATGATGAAACACTTCACTGTAAGCTCACATTGGTGCAAGAGATTACCTAATACTTCTTGTGAAAACAAAGGCAAGGACAATCAACAAAATTGTTGATTAAGGATAGAAGTGTTGTCACATTGGTTTTAACTAAAATAGAGGAAGTGTTTTCACTAGTAGAAAACACTGAAGCACTGAAGTGAAAATAAGTGAACAGAGTGATGATCCAAATCCATAAACTAAACACACCAGATAACATTATAATTAATTCTAAATGTTTTCAGATCGCATAAAAAACAAATTATATATCCTCATAAAAGCGTCTTCCTCAAAAAGCAGTAGCAGAACAAGCTCCATAAATAACAAAAATTAAGAAAAAAAGGAAATTAGATTCCACACATTTTACCTCATGTTCAGTCTTGCGGAATCTCCACGTCACCATCGGCGACCTCCTGCTGCAAATCCTTGGGGTCCTTTCCGTCCACGGTGCACCCAACCGAAACGCAGGTTCCGAGGATCTCCTTGACGGTGCCGGCGAGTTCCTTGGCCATGGATCTAGGCCTCATCACCTTGGCGATCTCGATGACGTCATCGAGCGAGATGTTGCCGCTATGCTTGATATTCTTGACCTTCTTCCTGTCACGTTCGGGCTCCTTGAGAGCCTTGATGACCAGAGCTGCGGCGGAGGGGACGATGGTGACCTTCGCCTGTCGATTTTGGACGGTGAGCTTGACTGTGACGCGAAGGCCCTTCCAATCCTTGGCGGTTTCTTTTGCGATGTCCTCGCCGATCTTCTTGGGGGAGAGACCGAGCGGGCCGATCTTAGGGGCGAGGGAACTGGCGGCGCCGACCTCACCTCCGGTGACGCGGACGAACACATCGACGACCTGAGAGGGATCGAATTTTGGCGGCATGGTTATTAGGGTTTGGGAGAGTGAGAGTGAGGAGGAGTTGGAAATGGAAGAAAATGTGTTTATATATTTAGGGTTTTAGATCAGTTGAATAGAAGCCCAGTAAAGATTTGGGCTTTATTTAAGAAGGAATTAAGTGGACTGGACCTAGTGTGTGAAAGAATTAAAAGCCCAATACATATGTCGACGCAACGTCGACGAAAACAAATGCACTAGATCCAGAAGCCCACACCGCGGTCCCACAGTACACGTGATTGCACACTCTCTTCATACTTTTCCCACGTGTCCCTGGCCTATGCATGGTCACCACGTGTCAGTTTTTACTGTGGAGATAGACTCGCTACCTATACGAGGTGTACTGCACCCTCAGAAACAGACAAGTGAATGGTTTTCCTAAAATACCCCTTTTGTTTCTTGCAAAGTACTCCGTAGTAGAGTAATTACTTGTTAAGTTTTAATTAGATAAGTAATTCCTCCCATCTCGTACTAATTGTTACAATTAAAAATTATATTTTTTAAGTGTTATAATAGATATAGAACAAATGAATACTTCCACTTCATAAAATACATTTCAAATTAATATTTGTATTTTGATTTTATTGATTAAGCCACTAATATATTTGTAAATTGTAATTATAAAAAATGGTGCATTTTGAAAAGATTAATTAGTCCTACAATATTAAGTCATCCTATAAAATAGTACTTCTATGAAATCACTTAGCCTGCCCCATTTTAAAAATACCCCTATAATTTTAACAATTAATTTTCTAAAACATCCAATTAAAAAAAAAATTAGTTCCCGAATAAAACAAAAAAAAATATACACGGCACTTTGGTATTTACTTTTCCAAGGGTAATAATGTAATTGTCAATCTACAACCGCTACACAAAACAACAAAAAAAAAAAGAGTGAGAGGGGGTAGGGTAGGGTGGGTGGGGTAGAAATCCTTCTTATCCTGTTCAATCCAAGCCTTTATAAAAACCAGATCAAAACCTCTCCATTTTTAATCACCAAAACTCAACAAAAATTCACCGCAGCTTTCACACATGGCAGCATCCAAAAGCCACTTCGCCGGAGCAAACCACAGGTTTCTGCCGAGAGACCAGCCGATATCGGTCAGCGACTCGACAATCTTCGAGCTCGACGAGACCGACGTCTGGAGCATCTCGGCCGCTCGTTCGCAGTCGCCGGAGATCCGTGTGCCGAACGCGAAAATCTCGAGGAAGGCGGCGGCGGCGGGAGGTTGTCCGGCTTCTCCGCCGGTGAACGTGCCTGATTGGTCGAAGATACTGAAGGGAGCGTACACGGAGAATCGACGCTGGGAAAGCGACGGCGGGGACTACGACGAGGAGGGCGGCGATCGGGTTCCGCCGCACGAGTTTTTGGCGCGGCAGGCGGCGAGAGCTGGGATCGCCTGCTTCTCGGTGCACGAAGGGTACGGGAGGACCCTCAAGGGTAGGGATCTCAGCAGGGTTAGAAATGCCATTTGGCAGAAAACTGGTTTTGAGGACTGATTTTTTTTTTTTTTTGATTGATTTCTGCTTTTATGATTTTTGTTATGGAAAATAGAAGGCCGCGTTTTGCGATATTAGAGAGGTTTTCGTAGATGTAATTCTACACTTTTTTTGAAGATAATAATATTTGAAAATAAAATAATTACTTACTCTTTTACTAAATTTCTTTTTAAAGGACGTGGAATGTGAAATGCATCGTCTCGATAATAAATAAGTAAATCGAACTCGCAATTGTGAAGTGATGATCAGTATGAAAAAAAAAATGAATGTACGTTAGTCCATGAGAAAATTGCTTTATTTCACAAATAAATTGTTTAATGAGATCATAGAAAAAACGCGTTTACTATTTTTTTTCTCTCTCAATTATTGGATAATATTACATCATTCATTCAATTCTCTACAACCATATGGTTATTATATTAACAAAATTCTCCAACCACTAACTAGTAGTAGTACTAAATTACTAATAGTATTAGTAATTAACATAAAAATTAAGAAAAATATTCACGATGGATCTAAAGAGTAAAGTGGGATGTTAACGGGCCGTTAGGCCCAATGATTTGTACTGGGCTGATGATGGAGTGAAAACATAGTGGGGCCTCCACCATTACAGCCCAATTTGTGTTACCATATCATTGTAAGCCCACCACATACTGCTCAAACAAACGGCGTCGTCTTGTATTTGGTCTCTCTTTCACCGCCCACCCCGACCGGTAGATGAGATTCCGCCAGCAAGCTCCAATGGCGAATGCGGGGGATAGAACGAAAATTTCTTCGATTAAACTGTAGTTCATGCATATACCCTAAACTTCTAATTTCGTACGCGGTTTTACTTTTATACTGTTCGAAGAAAAAAAATGCCCTCCGATTCGGATTCTCCATCCTCCTCCGACGGGGACGAACGAAACCCTAATTCCGATCCGAACGCGAGCTCCATCGACCAATCTCTGGACGCGCTTGAGAGTCAATTGGCCTCAATCTCGATGACCTCTCGTTCCCCGGGTGACGATGAAGAGGTAGTCGAAGAAGAAGCTGAAGAAGAAGAAAACGGTTCGTCGGAGCAGATACCGATCGGGAACGGACCATTGGATGAAGCAGTTGATTCCGTCGAGGACGGTGAGCATATTGAAAGCAATTTGAAGGCAGAGGCTACGGGTGTGGTTGAAGAGAGACAGCCATCTTCGTGGAGGAATTTCGTAGAGCCGGAGGATGTCGAGCGGCAGTTGAGTCCGAGCAGCAGCGGCTATGCTGGTGAGAGGGGTAGTACCAGTGGCGGCGATGAAATCATTGATGATGATGACGAAAATGGAGATCGTGAGATTCACAAGGTGGAGGATTTGGGGCCCAATCCGCAGTGGGTTTCCGGAAAGCGCCACCCTGATGAGGTTAGCTGGATTACAGTTATAAATTATTAATCAGAATGTTAGATTCTATGCATTAGTAGTTTTGTAATTCTTAATTTGGCCTGGATTATTTATTAGTTTATTTTTATTTTTGGTAAGGTAGTAATAGCTAGATTGACTAAGCTTTAGTTGCTTGTATTATCTTAGGTAGACTTGGCTGTGTCTATAATTCATTCCCCTTTGTTGTTTAATTGACGAGTTAAGTGCAGGATGATGCTTCGGTTTCTTGGAGGAAAAGGAAGAAACATTTCTTTATTTTGAGCAACTCCGGGAAACCCATTTATTCGAGGTTTGTGTGACATACATAGGCATTTCTGTATGCCCTATTTTATTCTCTTATATCTATACATAAGCATGATTCTCTTGTTTTGTTGTGTTTTAGATATGGGGATGAACACAAGCTAGCTGGGTTCTCTGCCACTTTGCAGGCGATCATTTCCTTCGTCGAAAATGGGTTTGTTATTCTTGAGAGCTCTAGTTTGTTGGCTTATGATATTAAATTAAAGTTCGTCTATTGGAATTTATTACATTAGGGCAATTATACCTTTTCAGGGGAGACAGGGTCAAGTTGGTGAGAGCTGGTAAACACCAGGTTAGTATATTTTAGGCCCAACTTCTTCTTATTTAGATGCATTAAAATCAGTTAAGTTCATTAATGGAGATGATAGCTTTATGTGAAATAGGATAATTAACTGGTTCCATATTATCTACCACCACTGCTTTGCAGTGTACAGTTATGTTAAGTGTAGTATTGTATTTTCCAGTTGTCTTTTACTCCTACGTTGTACGAAACTATTACGTGATTGCAAGACTATTGAATCTCGTCCTTGATGATATAAATTACAGCTGACTAGATTCAGTCAGAATTACGATATTCTAGTGGTTGATGGTTCTTTTAAGAGGTCATTTTATTAACTTTATGAAATTCCATAAGCATTCCTCCATTACATAGCACATTTTATATTGGTGGAGGAGAATAATATATGTCAAGAGGCATGTATGTATAACCAAAGATAGCTGAGTCTGAAGGTAAGTTACAAGCCTTTCAATTTCATGTTGCACTCAATATGGCTTCTAAGTGCTCATTTATGATGTTCTTGTTGGTGAAGAGACATGGACAGATAGGTTGTATTGAGTTTTTGAACTCATTAAAAATTTAAACATTATTCTCTTAAACTTAAAAGTCGTTGGACAATGCGTAAATTTTACTTGAGTGCTATGGAGCATCCGTTGGCCGTAGCCTAAAGTTTCTAAAAGTCATTAGATTTCGAAGGATTACAGGCTCGTTTTTTCTTCCATTTATATATTCACTCTCTTCCCTACTTTTGCGATACTAAGAAGTTGAATTCATAGTTTTGTGACTGATGGAAATGGAAATGTCTGGTTATATTATTTTCATACTAAATGGCTTTGAGTTGTTTTTTCATTTGGCATTCCAATATATCAAGTTGTAATCAGTTTCTTAGTGTTAGTGTTACGGATTAGGATTCTATAGTAAAAGTTAATCTTGATCAATGCTAATAGATGGAACAGGTGTTTTATATTTACTTAATTTCGAGCCCTTTTTATGTTCGCCGTCATACTATAAACTTGAATGTGGTACATTGCCTACAAATTAACTAGAAGTGAATGTATTCACCTTTTTTCTTCTTAATTTGAATTGTTTTTATGAAGTTTTGTCTATATTAACTCATAATTACAACAGTGATGTTTTGAATTTCAGGTAGTTTTTCTTGTGAAAGGGCCGATTTACTTGGTCTGCATAAGTTGCACAGAAGAGCCTTATGAATCGTTAATTGGACAATTGGAACTCCTCTATGGTCAGGTGGAAATTATGTTTGTTTTTTAATTGGATGTTTGTTTTAAAGTGCATGTTATTCTTAAAGTACCCCTTTTCTAATACTGTAGTAGTTTTTATCTTCGTGCAGATGATACTTATCCTAACAAAGTCTGTAAATCGATGTTTTGAGAAGAATCCAAAATTTGATATGACATCACTACTTGGAGGAACAGCTGTGTTCTTCTCATCTCTCATCCATTCTTTCAGTTGGTATTTTCTTTATACACCATATCCTACTTTTTAAATAGATTGATGTCTTATTTGCTGTACCATCCCTCTATGGTACAAAGTTTTTCCCTTCATCTTTCCGAAATCCTAGTTTATTATTGATGTTGCTTGAGCTTTATGCTCTCAAATAAATGAAATCATTATGAACTTCATAATGTGGTAAACTGGTAATGACTAGATTGGTGTAAATTTTTCGGAAAGGAAAAAGTGAAGTATGGTGATTTTTTTATTTTTATATACGTGTAATATGCTTGGTTATGTATGATACGAATGAAACTAATAATCAAATCATATAATTGGGTTTGAGTCAAATAAAATAATTCAGTTAGGTCATCTCCAACAGAAAAACATAAACTTAAACTCAAAATAAGATTAGTTTTAAGTTGACAGTAATTTTACTCCAACCGAGAAACAATACTAAAACTTAAAAGAATATTCTCGAAATATTCTCCTTATTACCATTTTTATACTACTATTTTTATAAATAACCAACATCTTTACAAATTTACAATTTAACCTCTTAACTTTTGAAATTAAAAAATAATTAATATTATTTTAAGTATTCGTGTTGTGTTATTTTAATTTTAATATCAATTGAATAATTTAATATTTAATTTAATTCCATATTATGATTTGTATTTTTATTTTATTATTAAAAATATTTTTATTAAAATTTATTTGAAGTATTAGTGATATGATTATTAAAAAAATTATATTGCAAAAAACATTAAATAAAAAACTAAAATAAATAAAAAATAAACAGTTAGGTCAATTTTATAAATTTGTAAAAGATAAATGTTCATTTTATAAATAAATAATAGCTATTGGTTTGAGTATTTTTTGTGTGGGTCCCACCCTTAAACCTATAATAGGTTTATGTTTTGGTATGGGTTGGAGCATCTTCCCTACTCCAAAATGAGTTTTTGGTATCGGTTGGAGATGCTCTTAGCATGTAATGAAACTCGGGCAAGCAATGAATATTCCCGTTAGCTCAAATTTATTTTGAAGTGAGATGAGTACAGTAATGAAACTTATATAAGTGACTTAATATGTTTCTGTTAGCTCATTTTTAACTTGCATCTAAAAATATGTTTTCTGTTCTGAATGTAGGAATCCTGCCACTTTTCTTCATGCCTATTCATGTCTTCCCCTAGCTCATGCCACACGTCAAGCTGCAGGTGTCATCTTGCAAGATGTTGCTGCTTCAGGAGTCCTTTTTGCACTCTTAATGTGTAAATACAAGGTATTTTGTAACCCAATAATCTATATTCATTTGGTTTGCAGCTTATTTCTTTTTTTTATAGATAATTAAAATCATATATGAATTTGGAATGCAGGTTATCAGTCTTGTTGGTGGCCAAAAAGCATCTATTCATCCCGACGATATACTGTTACTCTCCAATTTCATTATGTCTTCCGAATCTTTTAGGTAAGTTCATTTTGCTTCCATCTCTTCTTACCATCTTTTTCCTTATGAACCAGGATACATAAACGCGAGTTGATTATCTGTTTTGTTATAATCATCTGTTTGAAGATCAAAATTTTATGGAAGAAAAATTCAGATTATATATTTTACACCTTTAGATTGGCCTTATACTTTGTGTAAATACTATGCATTAAGCCTTTGATGGCATTAAATAGGTTTGATTATCTTTCCCATCTGCATTATTTTGGAGCTATTGATCAAATGAAATAATCCATATTTGACCTTTGGGTATCACTTATTTTGTTTCCAGGCGATAAATTGTTGTGCTTTTCTCTAAATTGTACACTAATTCCAATTTTTTAATACACTGATTTTATTTTCAATTTTGTGCAGGACATCTGAATCCTTCTCACCAATTTGCCTTCCAAGATACAATCCCATGGGATTTCTTTATGCTTATGTGCATTATTTTGATGTAAGCCATTGTTTTTATTTTTTTTAATAACTGAATTAATTTGTCTAATAGTGATGATGTGTTGCTTAAATCTTATTTCAGCTTGATACGTACCTGATCCTGCTTACCCCTAGTTCAGATACCTTCTATCATTTAAAAGACAGCAGGTAATTTTCATTATTACATCAAATACCCATAAAACCCCTTAAGGTATATATAGTTGATTGGTCCAACTTGATCTGGTCTTTGAAAGTGTATGTCACTTCTTGTTCACCTTATAGGATCCGTATTGAAACCGTACTTGTGGAGTCGAATGTACTAAGTGAAGTTCAAAGATCATTGGTAGATGGTGGCATGCATATTGGGGATCTTCTTATGGACCCCACCTCCCGTGCTGGAGCCAATGGGTCTTCTTCTCATCTTGGTCAACCAAGGCCCACGCCCGAGTCCCCTGGGAGAATTGTGAATGGATTTGCTGGAATTGGTGGTCCCGCAGGACTATGGCATTTTATGTATAGAAGTATTTATCTTGACCAATATGTGTCGTCTGAATTTTCATCCCCAATAAACAGTTTGAGACAGCAAAAGAGGTATTTTAGAAACAATATGGATTTTGGGAGAGTGATTATAGTATACTAATGGAGTGTACTAATTAAATGGCTCTGCTTCTTACTGCAGATTGTATAGGGCCTACCAGAAACTTTACATGACTATGCATGAGAAAGGCATCGGACCTCACAAAACCCAGTTCAGAAGGGACGAAAATTATGGTATAATCCTCCTCTTTCAACTTGATTGTTGTTCTTTTAAAATGGATCTTTTTTCAGCATTATTGAATGATAAAGCAATACTCAACCGCAGTGAAACAAATTAAAAGATGAATCGATTAAGGTTATAATATATAATCTTAACCTCCTAAATTCATATTTGAGTTATCCAGCTTTTAGTAGAGCACAAGTTGAGCTAAAGATGAAATTAAAGCCCAATCGTTTAATTAAAAACTCGTTTATTTTGTTTAAAGTTTTTAACCATGAGAAACAACTATTATTTTTTTCCCGGTGGAATGGGTTGTGGGGTGTGTTTTAGTGACATATTTATAACAAGTCCTTTAATATAATATCCAGTTCTACTTTGCTGGGTCACACAAGATTTTGAACTGTATGCTGCTTTTGATCCCCTGGCAGACAAGGTTCGAATTTCTTCCACTCTTTCGAAAAAGTTTAGAATATTCGCATTTATTTTGACGATGATCTCTTTCTCGAGATTTCTAAAAACGTGTTTGCAGGCTCTTGCTATAAAGGTGTGCAATCGGGTTTGTCAATGGGTGAAAGATGTTGAGAACGAGGTTTTCTTATTGGGAGCAAGTCCTTTCTCATGGTAATCAGCTCCTAATACTTTGTACACTGGCAGCATGTATTCTAAGTATTTTTTTGTCCTAATCTTCGACTATATGTCTGTGTTCTACTTTGAATTCATGTTGTAGTATTTAGATCTTGCAGTTCGTGTTATGCGCATTTGTATATGCATTCTGAGCGTTATCATCGTTGGAGATATATGAATTATTTGAATTGTGTTTTTTTTTTACTCGGGCTAATACCAATCGAAAAGATAATATTATACTTAAACTAGAATTCTTCAGCCCGTGCCATGCACCGGGATATTTCCTGGAGCGTGTCCTGTTATTTAAATTTATAATAATAAAATTTAACAAAACATTTCTTAAAGTTAAATTTATAAGTTAATAAACACTCTTTATTAAGAGATAATTGTTAGTTCATTGTTAATTTTTTTAAAGTACTATTATGAAATAAATTATTGTCGTACTTTTGTAAACTATATTACTATATTAGTGGTCTTATTCCCCAGTTTCCCGTAGTCATATAGAAAGAAGACCTGACCTCTTCCATTACTCAAAGACTCCATGATAGAATTGTGAGCATGAAGTTGCTGATCATTCAACATAAAAAAAACTTCGTCTATGATCTTCAGCAAGTGCCCACGATTGTAATTTAGCCATTTGCTAAAAGTAAATTTTTAAAGAATGATAAATCAAAATCTTCAGGATGGCATATTGGAGAAATCTTTGAAAGATTTTCCTTTATTCTGTAAAAGCGTCTCAATCTCTTTCAAGCAAATATTTTTTAACTGTTCATCGGTCAAAATAAGGCCTGCAGGACAAAAAATTGTATATAAATAAAAAAATAAAATGTGTATTTAGACTTTATACCTTATAAAATAAAACTTTTAATTAAGTATTTTGATCTTTACTTTAATTAGTTTTTAGAGTAATAACTTGCATGTTATTATAATAAAAAAGCACATTATTAAGTTAGTTACTTCATATATTTATCATTAATATAAAATTATTTTGTTCATATATTTATTATTAATATAAAATTAATTTGATAAACTACTCTTATTAATTATTAGTAAAACATGAATTATCTAATTGTAATGAAATTTAAAATATTACCCTATCTAAAATCTCCCTTTTAAAAATGTATGAAAAATACCAAAAATATTTTTCATTAATATAATTATCCAATTATTGATTTTTTATTTTAATTAATTATATTAAAATTAATTAAAGTAATGTAGCCAATTATTGATTTTTTTATTTTATTTAATTATATTAAAATTAATTAAAATAATGTCAACTGTTAACATAAATTTTCAATACTTCTTTCATAAAATAATTAATAATACTCCCTCTAATTCAAAATCTTATGGATTTTTCTTGTGTCCAATAAGAGACATTAGTCACAACCGAGCAGTCAACAGCTTTCACATGAATTTTATATCTTAAGTTTCCAATGACATAATCTCAACAATATTCACATAACTACTTAGATTCTTTCCCGACGACCATAAAAAAAAATTAACGAAATGTAAGATCATGAACCATACATAGACAAATGTAATCACTTAATAAATAAATGAATTCTGATTGTACACTGCCAAAATTCACTATACGGAAAAGCTAATAAAGTAAGAGAACTATTATCAATTCAAAATATATACCAAAACAAAGAAAGAAATTGCAAAACATACTAAAATCTGCAAAAAAAAATCATGTGAAAATAAGTACAAAAAAACTCGCTGAAATAAGTAAATAATGTGAGTTTGAAAAAACTGAAAGAAACTTAAATAAGTGAAGGGTATTTGACACAATATATATGTTACATAAATTATAGATATACCCCACAAAAGCCTAAATCATATAATACAAATTTATTATTTTTTTAGTAAGAAAATTATATATTCCAAAAAGTAAGAAAAAAAATAAGAAAACAATATTGACAAAAAAAAAAATCTTAAATTAGTGTACAACCTGTAAAAAAAAAAAACTTTAACTAAAGTTATAGATACTTACTATTCAACCTGCAAAAAAAAATAAAAAGAAAAGTATCGTTAAAGAACTAACCTATAAATAAAAAACTTAGATTTAGAGACCTGCAAAAATAAACATTGTAGATAATAGTATAACATATCGTTAGAAATTTATAATTAAAGCACAATAATAAATTTAAATAAAAAAAAAGATTGAGATAATTTAATTATGCTTGAAAAACAGGTAAATCAAATAGATAGGAACTCTACAAACTCTAAAAAATGATAACGGTTTATTCACCAAAACTTATTATCAAGTTATCAAAAGTTTCCAGCATACTTCACAACTCTTACATCTTGGAAACTTCATAACAAAAAACACGGCAGAAGCAACACGCAAACACGTTGTTGTTTTTGTTGTCTTCTGTAGGGGGTATTCACAATATGATTTCTACTACTCTCTTGCACTACTATATCTACCAGCTGGTAGAAAAAAAAAAGGAAAAACAATACATAAATACCTGGTCGCGAGATTACATCTATTGGTATGTAGAAGCGTTATTAATACCTCCTGCAAGTATTTTCCATTCCATGGCCTATCTCTTGTCTTGGAAGCTCAAGCAAAGGAAAGGACCATCCAAAGACCTCAATTTTTTAGTATCGTGAATCGAAATACCTTTTCCAAGTTCTATCTCGACTTGGCAAAACCCCGCATATGAAGAGCTTGAACATATTGCATACCGGGTAATTTGAAACCAACCTATAATAAACACCAAAACAAAATGAAATACTATCACACCTCTTATATCATAAATACAAAACTTATAAATCAATATATAATACATATAAAAAAGAGTGGTATAAGAAATGTGGTGATGATCACCACATTGCATCAATTTCATTAATGCAAATCAAGACTGAGGCTTTAAAATTAAATATGTATATAATGTGATGAAATTAATAAAAAAAAAATTACATTCCGCGTTACAAATAAAACACCGAGGACTTAGCGTGCTTTCAGCCTTTAATAAGGCTTTAGTTCTTGCGCGCATCTCATAAGACGTTTAATCTATGACTCAATACAATATAATAGGGACCTGATTAACAATAACATTTAAAACAATTTTATCTATAACACTGAAAAATCCAAATTGCCAACTGATATTACAAAACATAAAAATATACGAAAATGAAAAGAAAGCGTACGTTGTTATAAACTAAAATTATGTAACCTAAATCTGCATCTGCAAAGAATACATAACTGAAGTAGAAATAAAAAAATCGATAAAAAAATATAAACAAATCAACACAATTTCTGAAATATTGTAAAATATCATAAATTTATTAATAAAATATCCCAGAATCTGGAAATGGGATGATCTTAAAACATACCTTCTTGCTGCTGCAGCAGCTGCAGTGACATGAGATAAAGTAATATTAGAATCAGTTAGAAGAGAGGGGGTAAGTAAGTGGGATGGGGTGAAAAGCCTTATCCATTCCGACAAATAATCAAACCTGTAAATTGGCAAACCTTGTGCAAAAAATACAAATAAAAGAAGATAATTTATTCATGAAACCAATACAAATACAATGCAAGAATATGTATGAACTTTTTAATGATATTCAAAAACAAAGTTTATAAACAGATTGTTCAATAAATCTTGTTCTCACTTGTTATCATTTACAACGTCTGAATTAATAATATGGTAGTCAGTTCTTTGGTAATGGTATGACGACAAAATGCAAGGTAAACGGCTAAGTCTGTTACCCAACACCATCTCCTGGAACTCATCTCTCTCCTGATGCAAATTATCAATTTGAGCTTTGAAAGTTGTTGTGGCTTTAGACTCCTATTAAAAGGTACTCCCTCTTTCCCTTAAAACAGTGCACACTTTCTTTTTTTGTTCATCCCTTAAAACAATGCACATTCCATAAATAGAATTACTTTTCACAACTTTATCCTCCCAATGGACATTTATTTACCCTTATACCACTACTTTTTCAACTAACTACTTTATTACTTACACATCAATACCTATTATACCTCTACTTTATATTATTAAACACATAAAAAATCACTTTTTCTTAATCTACGTGACATTTTCTCTATGCATTATACTAAGGGATGGAGGGAATACTCCATAATTATGAAGTCAGAGAATTACTACTATATGTGAGTTACATATGTCAACTTAGTTTGCAAGATCAAAAATTAATATCTACTACAAACCTTGAATCATCAAAAAACATTAATTAATCTATCAATGTACGCCAAACGCATTTCGATGAAACCAAATAGACCATGATATAACAATTAAATGTTAGACAAAGAATTCAAAATATATGGAGTACTAAAAATCGAATCTATTTTTGATAAAATTAAAGAAGAAAGAATTTATGTAGTGTTTCCTGGATCCAATCACATTGAAAAGATGACTGCTCAAAACGGCCACAGTACAGTTATGACGTCCAAGCCATTATGTCATAGAGGAATGGAAGAGAAGATTAATTTTAAGCTACAAAACCACAAAAAATAAGTAAAATGCAATGTCATTTTTCTGTGACTTACGGAGACCTCTAATACATGAGGGAACAATTCAAATTAAGTACCATCTGGAATATTGACACTGATGAAAAGTGTACTTCATATCAGGGGTTACCTTGTGTGTGTGTGTGTGTTTACCTTAGCTTCAAAGTCCAGGTATTCCTCCTCAAGATTTCTCCTCGGTTTCAACAACTCAGAATCACCCATTTCTACTTTAGGAGTCCGTGTTAACCTATCAAGAATTGCAAAAATATTATGCTAGTAGCAAAATAAGCAGTGCACACTGCACATAACCTTTTGAAATAAATTCAATGCAATAATACCCTTCACTTTAAGAATATATATATATATGAGAGAGAAAGAGAGATTGTTCACAACTCACTTTAAGAACTGGAAAGTATATCGGCTCAAGTGTGAGAGAACTAAACCACCTCAAAAGAGGAAAGAAGTTGTATAACTATTACCTCTGGATGTATATATTACTTCCTTTTATCTAGATATAAACTGAACATCCTCGGAATAAAGTCCTGACAAAGAAACAATTAGAAAACTAAATAATAATAATTGCAAAACCACTTAAAATCGAACATTTTGAAAACAAAGAAAACCGAACCAAACAATATGAAAACCAAATGAACAAAATTTTGGAGAGAAAAAAAAAGTCCAAACAATTAGACAATTCAACATAGACAATATGAAAACCAACCAATGGACTGTCAGAAAAGGCCGAGACAATTCAACATAGACAATAGAAAAATGAAGTTGCGCCCATGAAAATCATTTATTGAAACAAAACAGCAACAATTATTAAATAAGTAAATAAACGTGAGTATCAGTGGAAATAAGATATGGAAACTCAAACAATTAGTGTTTGCAATAGCAGATGTAGATCTCTTATTCATGTATTTATCATCATCCAAAGCCAATCGAATTGTCATGTCCTGCACATTAATTTTTAAAAACCCAACCTAGCATCCGAAGTCAGTTCTAAGGACCAAGTGCAGCAATTAGCAACCACCTAAACACAGTTCATTTTTCATAAGATTATTAAAAAAATCGATTTTCCAACAAACACAAATGGATTACATATATACATACAGTATATGTTTTGTCATTTATAAGGTGGCTTAAGAAGTAGTTGCTCCAATGATTATTGGTAATAAATTCATCACCTTCTTCTCAAATTCCCAAATCATTTTCACATAATTTTATTTGTAAATTTAGCTGATAAATAAGTTGAGAAAAAAAATACCTGGTAGTTGGATACAAAAAATCCATAGCGCACCAAAGATTGATCTGAAGTCAAAGTTGTATCAGTGAAAAACAAATACATTAATACAAAATAGATAGAATGTTGACTTACAATGAGGGACTAAAAATTAAGTTCTGAGATCCATCTATTATATCCAAGAACTTCTTGAACTGGAAGATAGATCTTGGAAAAGTATGATTAATCAACGCCCGGATGGAAGTTGATGCATGAAAGACGATTCGGTACGGAGATTCAGCAACTGCATAAAGTGATCATCATCGAACAACAGGGAAGCAATGGCTCTAAGCAGACACCTTCCCTCGGATTTAGAGGGCACTCTGTAATTAGCATGTTCATGCTACTGTTATTCAGAATTGGTAAAAATAGACCCATCAGTGATCTTCATCGTTTAAATTCCTCAACCAATAATGATAAAAAGAAAGTTACGGGGATTATTGTATTCCCTAACTCCGTTGCAAGATAAATGTATGCATATTCCAACAAAGGCTACAAATAAACGGTCGGATGCAGAAGTAAAGTTCCTGGATATTTTCAGGTTGACATAATGACATTCATATATGTATTGAGCCAACCTCAACATACACACCACTACGGATGATAGCTAACGACTCGATTTTTCAGCGCAATATTTGCATATTACGCGGCCGATTATCAGTCTAATTAGCTGAAATTGCAAGTACTAATTCTCCTTAGCCACACACCTCACTCAACTAAAAACACTGAATTGCAACGAATCGAAACACATATTTAAGGAAAACAACGAAATTTTATACAGATACCAATCAGAAAAAATGGAT
The DNA here is from genome assembly GCA_954870475.1 of Euphrasia confusa. Taxonomy (NCBI): domain Eukaryota; kingdom Viridiplantae; phylum Streptophyta; class Magnoliopsida; order Lamiales; family Orobanchaceae; genus Euphrasia; species Euphrasia confusa. The sequence continues at coordinate 14,546,769 of OX940965.1, forward strand.
CTGGAAAAAAGAAATACCATATCTTGCCCAAAGCTGTGGCTCGATTCCAGTGGCCTCGCGGATCAGAATTGGTAGCTTAGGGTTCTTCGTTTTCAGATCTTTGTAGTTATTCTCGATAAAAGCTCTGACAGAGAAAATCGATGAATACATTAAAATTTTAAAAAATAAAATTAGGATTCAAACATTAGAAATGAAAATCAAGCGTGAGAAAACCTAGTCGAAGAGCTCGAAGGAGAAGAAGGAGAGAACAGGATACGAAGCTCCTTGAGATTGCGAGAAATCTGAGCCCTAAATCGATTACAATTCGGGCAAAAAAAAAAGAAATTACCTGGAGAGGAGTAATGGAGCAGATAGATCGCCAGTTTTGGAGAAGACCATGGAGAGGCACGCAGATGATATTATATTTCCAGAGAGAATAATGAATTTTAATTTCAAAATAATAATTATTTAGCGGTAGTAAAGAAAAGATTGTGAATGGTGTGAACACAAAATGCAAAGCTTGTTTTTTATTGGTCCACTTGTACAATGGAAGAGTTTTAATTGGTCCACGTGGAATGATTGTTCAGGATTTATATATTAATAGATTCTGTTATATCCAAATATTATTATGAGTCGTGACACAACACACACATAAGAACTATCCTGAAGTCGGATAGGGGTACGCATGACACGTTTTGCTCATTCATTCTGTTCGTCGGTCGAGTAACAAGCTCTAGTTTTTTGGTCTTGGGAGACTTACTGTACTTTACATGGAATATATGACCCGATTGAAATACAGATGTTCTCATCATACATTTTGTACGAATAAATTTAAAAAAAAACAAAAACAAAAACAAAAGTCAACAGATATTCATGAATGTTGACCATTGCAGTGATCATTGACCAATTGAACTTCATTGACCATTTTTTCAAGTCAATGAATAATGAAAAAAAAAAGTTTCTATATATATTCCCAAGTGTGTGGAATATATTTATTTGCTAAGACTAAGAGCCTGTTTGGCTGAGCTTATAAGCTTTTTAAAATAGCTTACAAGCTATTTAAGAGTTTATAAGCTCTTAAAAAAAATTTAGTAAAATTTTAAAAAAAAATATTAAAAAACTTTAAAATAAGCTATTTAACCGTTTATAAGCTATAGCTGTTTGAAAAAAAGTAAGAGGAGACATTTTTTTAAAAAGCTTATAAGCTCTTACAACTTAAATAATAAAATACCAAATTACCCTTGAAATTATATATTTACAAAAATTTTAAATTTATTATTTAGTTAATATAATTATTTTTATTTATTTTTTCATATATAATAATTTATTTTTGTTAATTTTATTTATATAAGATCTTAAATTGCCAAACAAATTAACATTTTATAAGTTTATATATCTACTTCATCTAAACGGTTTAACAATTTATTTATTAAATAAAACATAAAAGCTTATCAGCTCTTAAAATAATTTATAAGACCTAACATCTTATAAGTTCTTAGCTCGTCCAAACGGACTCTAATAATAATAAATATAATAATTATAGTATAGAAGTACATATATACTAATATATATACACACACTATGTTTTATAAATGATTGTCAATGTCTATTCTTTCATGGGCGGCACTTTTTTTCGATATTGTCCCATGAAACAAACCGCGTTTTGACCATTGTTCAGAAGTGCATTGAATAAATTTAAAATTATATTACTACGTATTTTGAATGAGATTATATTTATCAACTTTAATTAAAATAATATCATCCAACATATATATAAAAAACGTGAAGAAAGTTTGTCAATTTAAAATAATAATTGATAAATTCAACGAGAGTTTAGTGTTGATTGCATGCGTACGTTGAATTTTGGGATCACATTAGAGTTGGTATTTTTAGAAACCCCAAGCATGCATGTTTGACATTAAACAAGATAAAATTTTGTAGTACTACTACTATTAGATCGTATGTACAAATTACAATATACAGTACTATGTATATAACTCATTAGCTGATTATTCAACATCAGTCGATTATTTAAAAAATATAGTGATCGTTGGGACATTTCTGCGCATTGTAATAAATATGAATATTAGGTTGATACAAAATCTTGCAAACTAGTGTAGATTAATTGTTGCTTGAGTTTCACTCACCATCACCATGCCCACACACACACATATTGGACTGTGTAAGCTCTTGTGTCATCTTTTTCCACGTGTTAAGGTTTAAACTTTTGTGGTGAAAAAAACAAACAAACAAAAACAACATAGCATGCAAAATGGGAAGTGGTTTGTTACTATTGTCTACACTCTACAAAACCACAATAATAAGTGTGTGTGTGTGTGTTAGAGAAGCAAAGGTATAGAGAGAGAGAGAGAGAGAGAGAGAGAGAGAGAGAGAGAGAGAGATTTGATATTTATTGAAAGTTTGTCTGTCAATTCTTGATTCCCATGTGTAGATGGGCTTGGAGGAGGTGGTGGGCCTCACTCTCCACTACACCAACCCATTTCAAAGCAAATGTCCATGTCACCATTCTGTGGATTCACGCAAACAAATATTTTGGTTGGCCCACTTCGGCCCAGACGTATTGGGCCCACTACAGGAATGGGCCCACTTGTGGGACATGTATTTATATTCCTTCTTCTATGAGAGAAGAGCAAAAAAATATAGTAAAAGCAATGGCTCAAGGCAAAAGTGGGAGATGAGAACCCTCCACCCGTTATAGGACACATCAAGATTATTACAAAAAAAAAAAGGAAAAAAAAGTAGTGAGTATAGAGAGAGGTATATAGGGGACAAAGTGGAGGAATGTTAATCAAATCAAACATAATAATAAGGTTTGCAATTTGACTTTGTTTTTTAACTCATCATGGAACATTGATTGTACTATGTATTGCCACTTAATGTCGTCTTGTTTCATGGATGTGTATAGTCGTCAATCTTTGTTTCTTTGACTTTGGACTATGCACCAGGTTGGGCGGTTGGTTACTCGGAGACTTGGACTCGCCCGAGTCGAGGAGCAACGATAACGTGTTGATGATTGATTCATTTATGTAAATTTTCAATTGCAAAAGAAAACGGTTGGTCGGTAATGTTTTTTTTTTCACCCTTCCCGTTTGACTTAATGTGCATCTTCTCGACATTCAAATACATCTTCATCTCAATTACATGGAATGATACATTTTGTTTTTGTTTTGAATTCGTTCACAATATTCAACTGATAATACGTTAACTATAGTAAAAAAATAAAAAGAGGGTTGTTTTTGTCAAAATATAAAATACAGTGTAAAATAGCATATGACCATGAATTGAGATTTACGGTATATATTAAGATAGATTTGAGTCAACGAGTCATTATGTTATGATAAAACTACATTAGATCAAGACCAATAAATACTTACTAAATAGTAGTAATTTCATTAATAAAAAAAAGTTAACAAAATTCAACCATGACTCATGACTAAGAAAAGCATGAAGGCTCTTGTCAATGTACAAGAAAGTCAATTTGCTTTTTTAGCTATTTTTCACAATTTCAAATAGAATTTCAATTTCCACGCGGTTTTAGGTATATGGAGGCGTGGGATGGCAATATTGGAAATGTGATTTATTTATTTATTTATTTTGAAAAATTGGTTGATGATAATCAAATCCTTGTAACAAAAGGGAACTTTTTAATTTTCAATGATAGCATGTAAATTTGCCCCCACTAATGATGGGAAATATTCTCACTTTTAACATGCAGTAGTAGTAATTTGAAAAGGGTAAAAAGGTCAAATCGTAAAGTTGTCAAAGGATAATTATGTTGCCGGTAATTTTTAATTTTATTTTTAATCTCATGCTGAAAAAGCGTCTTTTGTGAGTTGTGGGGTAAACTTTTGTGATTGTATGGAAATAACACAATAAATTAAACATTCGAAATTAGGATGAAGTAAATACCTTAAATCCGATTTTAATAAACACACTTTAGGAAAAAAAATAAAAAAAATATTACTATTATTTTGTCTTTTTAATAAAAAAATACTTAATATATAAAATGCAATTTAATGTTGAGTATTTTTTAACGAGAGTGTGCATATACTATAGTACGTTCAAAAAAGAAATGTGGGGAGTAATAAAACTTACTCTCAAATGAAAGTCACAATTTAATTGTAAAATATGAAAAATATGTGATAATTTTTCAAATATATTAGTAGTACTGTTTGTGAAATAAAATAAAACAATGACTTTAATTGTATGAGAAAAAAAAAACTTTAAAACTCTATAATGTTTGTTGGTTTCTTTTATATATCTCTCAAAACGCACAATATTCTTTATTATTATGGAGTACAAAGTAAATGCGAGAACTAGTGTGAAATATATACTCCTATAAAATAATTTATAAAAAAAATACGATAAACATTGTTAAACTTAAGGCTTAGTGAGTAAAAAATTATTAATCCTCGAATTTAATGACTGAATCATGAGAAAATCATTTTTGTTATAATTTAAAATACCAAATATATTACACTTGGTCCCACCGAAGCTATGTACATTGTACAGTACCGTATCAAAATTCATATCAACCTTTTGGTATGTCAAAAATGTGATATACCATATAATATCAATTTTTTCATACTTAAATGTATATAACGAAATATTCCCAAAATTTTAGACAAACTATTTTTAAAATACAAATGATCTGTATCTATATAAGTACAAGGTGAGTATCAATTATTTTCAATATATCAATATACATATAAAATATTAAAATAATTATATTGATAATGTATAAAAATTATCAATACATATCATATTATACAAAAAAAATTGATATACCAAAAATTTCAAAAAAAAAAAGATATTTTTTTATACAATAAGTTTTCAAACATTTTCATTTCTTGTTTATCACTGACTCTAAGTCAACACCTAGTGATTAATTATTTGTAAAAATAATTGTAGGTTAAAATAATATACTACTCGTCAAATGCGTGATAATTAATTTGCATGTTTCGTTTTTAAATCTCATATTAATCACGTTTCAGATATCTCATAATCCTTCTTGATGTTTTTCTTGACTTTAATTTGTACTTTGATGGTTGTTGATTGATCAGATATAAATCCAAACACTTACATTTTAATAATTTATACATTTTTATATTTAAAAGTACAATATTCGTGGTCTTGACAAAACAATTTATTTGATTGTTTATTATATATCTGAAATAGATTAGAAACAAAGAATTTATAGTAATTTTAAAATAATACAAACACCTTAAGTCCTTGACTATTACAGTAACACATTTTAACTATTCAAATAAATTCTTTAGTATATGACCCTATTTTGATGTTTACATAATTGTGTAGAAAGGAGAAGTTCACATCCGATGTATATATAATTGGCAAAGTCAAATCATTTAATTGAGTTTTGATATAACCTGTGTACTTTAATTGATCAATTCGTTCTATCTGATCGGACACACTCCACTCGAGTTCGTTTAATCAACGAGAGAAGGCTCGGGTGAAATGATGTTGGGGTATAAAACTTATGAAAATGTCGTTTATGCACGATGAAATGTATGTCGTGTAGAAATTCAATAGTAAACAAATCGACAAATTAAGTTACATATCTAGTAACTTTCGTCCTGTGCTTCTTGTCTCAATTTATTTATTTTTACAAATCGACAAAGTTTGACAAATTCATCCAAGGTTTTTGAGATTCATATAGATACGAAAATGTTTTGCATTAATTTGTTCAATATCAATCATTATTGAACGATCAATTTGTATATAAGTTGTTTGGTACATATAAGTTTCAGTTAGTTTTTTTTTAGTTTAAGAAGTTTGTTATGACTAAAAGGTTAGGCCAATAGGAGTACTAATTATTCAATACAATCACGGTATAAATTCATATATATTATGAGTACATAAATATAACATTTATATATCATTTTTTTCCTTCTAATTATTGATGTAATCTATGAGTCATGACATCTTAATGATGTCAACTAATTCACATAATTTAAATAAATTGACCCATTTGATATAAATAATTAACTTTATCAATATTTGAATTAAATAATGTTCAATTAAATTATTGCCTAAAAAATAATCAATGATTGCACCCCAAAGATGCAATTTAACTTTTCCTCCCATTGCTTGTGATGCAATGCCAAATAAAAGATAAATAATGTCGCCACATATTAATTAATTCAATCTTCATGAAAAAAGCACCAAATTTATAATTGGTGCCACAATAAATTAATCCCACCCCGCCTTATAAAAGCAGAAATTATAAAACTATATTAAAAAATTACATTTAATTTTTAATTGAAATCCAATGAATATTTATTTTCATAGTAATTTCGTGGCGAGCACGTGATAGCTCTTTTCGCGCATGCTCAAAGCGGGAATGCAATATCGTCCTTTTTCCTTTTCTCGGCGCATCTGATCATATGGAAAATTACTAAACAACCCCCCGAGTTTGACAATATTACATGAAATTTACAATTGAAGGTTACTAATGTGATTGTCATTGATATAATCACAGTTCTAACTTCTAAGTTGATACTACTGCATTTTTCGAATGGCTTGTAGCACCTTTTGATTCTTAACCATTTTGATGAAATTTGTTGGGATCGAACGTACTTCTCAGCTCTCATGTCGATTATGATCATACGAAATTCGTGCGTTAGTCCAACATATACAAACACACTTTAGTTGCATAAGTCAAGATTATTACGGTTCAATGTTTTAACAATGAACAAAATCCAGTGTAACGAACTATGGATCACAATGATATATAGGTATCGATATAATAAGTCGGTTTGTCACTTCCAACACTTGTCACTTCCAACACCGCATCACATTAGTATGATATTTTTATTTATGTTTGGATCTTAAAATTTTTTTATATGATTTACGAAGTGTGAAATCATTGATGTAAGAAATGAAATATAAAGAATGACAAGGAATAAGAGACGAAAAGAATATTGTAAATCAAACCCATGAATTGAACTTATAAGTCTAAAAATGATATTCAATTGTTTGACTCAATTTTTGCCCTAGTCAAAGAAGTTGAATTCATATTTTATTCGTCATTTTTTTGTCTCAACAAAATTTAATATTTTGACCTTTTATTATCTAAATAAATACTTATTTTTATAAATTTCATTGAATCTCAATTTAAATTATTTAATTTGATACGTTGAATTATAGTTATACAAAAGTGTTTATATGTCGTTCATTTTTTTCTTTCTCGAATAACACATCAAATAAAGGATGGTATAACATGTGTTCGTTATGATAAAATCAAAAAAATATATATACTACAATTATGTACTATGAATCTTGACCGAAAAAGAACTTAAAATTGAAGTTTACGAAAAAAGACATCGTTCTAGATTAAAATTAAGAGATCGATCAAAACAATCTTGAATAGTCAATCTCAAATGAATTGTAAACTAAGATCTAACACAAGTTTGAGTTTGTTTCCAAAAAAAAGAAAAATCCAATATTGTTTTTAATTTGATACAAAGGGAGTTGCAATTAACTTGTACAACTAATCAACTATATATGATCCAATTTTCACATAATGATTTTGGAAATATAGGTCAAAATATGACTCAAGTAGTTATTCCAAATCTATTGAACAATGATATTAATTACCATTATATAATTTGTTATAATCTAGAATGATAAATACATTGAGTAGATAATAATGCATAGTTTGTTAATAATCAAAGAAAATCAAGATGTAAGATATTTAGCAAATGAACATGAACACGAGATAGCTCAATAATATATATATATATATATATATATATATATATATATATATATATATATATGGAGAGTTTTCTAAATAAAAAATATTTTTTATTTCTTCAGTAAACGTGAAAATTGTGAATTACTTTATTTTATTAATTAGACAAAAAACTAAGATAAATAAATAAATAAAAAAGATGAAATAATATAATTAAAATAAAAATAAACTATTAAATTTTGTGTGTATGTATTAGTTAGTTCTTAGTACCTAGAATAAGAATTATTTTTCTATAGAAATAAAAACATTTTTTTTTGAATTTTACATAAAAAGAGTGTGTTATTTTTTTTTTAGTATAGGTCAATCTTAGGACTTTTAGTCTTCAATTAAAATAGGGTTATTTTTATTTAAGGGGAGTTCTAATTATATTTATATAATTAGAAGTAGTAGTTTATCCTAATTATGAATAAAAGCAAACTTCCAAATTTAACCTTTTTAATATATATACATATACATGAGAGGGTAAAAATATATTAAACGTTACATATTTTAATAACTATTTTTTATTTTTATTTTTTAATTTAACAATTTAAAATTCAAATTTATTGTTAAAACTTAACAATTTAAAATTAAAATTTATATTTAGTTGAGAATTGCGTAATTTTGTTTTTTATTTAACAATTTAAAATTCAGATATTTTGTTAAAATTTAACAATTAAATTCATACTGCAATTTTGTTTTGTTATTTAACAATTTTTTGTTTTTTATTTAACAATTTAAAATTTGCCTAATTTTGGTTTGTTATTTAACAATTTTTTGTTTTTTATTTAACAATTTAAAATTCATATTTTTTTGTTAAAATTTAACAATTAAGTTGATATTGCGTAATTTTGTTTTGTTATTTAACAATTTAAAATTCAAATTTATGGTTAAAATTTAGCAATTAATTTAATAATTGCGTAATTATATTTTTGTAAGTAGTTACATAGCGGTTACAATTGCGTAATTTTATTTTTTAATATTACAGTTTAAAATTTTAGTATTATTTTGTAAGGTTAATATAGTAACTATACTTTTAAAAATATATCTTTTGTTTTAATTATTTAAATTATATTACCCTAATAAATAAATAATTTAAAAAATCATTACCCTTAAATACAAAGTATATTTTATGTGGTTTAACCTTTAAATTAACAAACCAAATTACCCTTTTTCCTAAATATACCATTAAAATACTCAACCAGAGCTAACAACCCTTCAGCAGCGTGTGTTATTATAAGATATGTAGTAGTACAAATATTTGAAGAAAAAAATAAACCAATTATATGTCTCATTTTTTATTTTTATTTTTTTGCTTTTGTATATTTAAATAATCCTTATAATATATAATTTACCTAGCAATTGTCCGAGGTGTCGTATATTTTCACCGTTTGATTTTTTTGTGTTCACACCTATTATTAAACAAGCACCGTTAGATTAAATTATTATTAATTATTATTTTTAGCTTAATTAATTAGAATTTTTAGCATATGAAACAATTATTTTTGATTAATTAGCGTAATTATTTATTTCTTTATATAATATAATTTTCATTTATATTTTCCTTAATATAATTCAATATTATTTTTAGCGTAATTAATTAGTGTAATTATTTTTAATTAATTAGACAATTATTTGAAATTAATTATTATTTTTAACTTAATTAATTAGGTAAAATAATAATTAATTACAAATAATTGCCTAATTAATTTAGCGTAATTAATTAGATAATTATTATTTTTAATTAATTAGTTCAATTATTTTTAAGTAATTAATTACATAATTATTATTTTTAATTAATTAGCTCAATTATTTTTAATTAATTAGCGTAATTATTTATTTCTTTATTTATATAATATAATTTATATTAATAATAATATTTTTAGTGTAATTAATTAGCTAATTATTTTTAATTAATTAGCGCAATTATTTTTAATTGATTAGTGTAATTATTTCTTTCTTTCTTTATATAATATAATTTACATTTATAATCTTTTTAATATAATCTCCGTAAATATTGACTTTGAAATATTTAAAATATAACATTTATTCCTTATTTATCTCCTTTAATTAAGTTATTCTATTATACTACTAAAATTAATTATTATGATAAGAGAAAATCTACATTTGCTATTGATATATTTAATAGATAAATTAATTAATTTTTATTATACAAACAATAATAACGAAATTTAAGGGAATTCAAATTAGTTATATTTAAAAATAATAAATATTATCAAATCCTGCTTCAAATCCGTGTGTCTATATAAAACGTCATCTTCACTCACTCCCTACCTTTCATTTTTGATTTAGCTATTTTTTTATTTGTTCATTGCTCACATTTATTTATTCACTTTTCATTTCAGTTTTTTTTTTATTCATGCTCACATTTATTTATTTTTGTGCAGAGCTCTATGTAAGTTTTGTTCTTTTTTTTTTGTTTTTTTGTATTTTTTGTAGCCTTTTTCATTTCAGCTATTTTTTTTATTTGTTTATGCTCACATTTATTTATTTGTGTGCAGAACTCTATTTAAGTTTTGTTGTTTTTTTGTTTTTTTTGTATTTTTGCACAAACTCTCACTTTTAATTTGCTATTTTTTTTTATTTGTTCATGCTCACATTTATTTATTCAATTTTCATTTCAGCTATTTTTTTATTTATTCATACTTACATTTATTTATTTTTGTGTAGAGCGTAAGTTTTGTTTTTTTTTTTGTTTTTTTGTATTTTTTTGTAGCTTTTTCATTTTAGCTATTTTTTTTTATTTTTTCATGCTCACATTTATTTATTTTTGTCCAAAACTCTATGTAAGTTTTGTTATTTTTTTTGTTTTTTTGTATTTTTTGCATTAACTCTCACTTTTATTTTCAGCTATTTTTTTTATTTGTTCATGCTCACATTTATTTATTCAATTTTCATTTGAGCTGTTTTTTTTTTATTCATGCTCATATTTATTTATTTTTGTGCAGAACTCTATGTAAGTTTTGTTATTTTTTTTTTGTTTTTTTGTATTTTTGTAGCCTTTTCATTTCAGCTATTTTTTTTATTTGTTTATTCTCACATTTATTTTGTTGTTTTTTTTTGTTTTTTTGTATTTTTGTAGCCTTTTCATTTCAGCTATTTTTTTTATTTGTTTATTCTCACATTTATTTATTTCTGTAGAGCTCTATTTAGGTTTTGTTGTTTTTTTGTGTTTTTGTATTTTTTGACTACCTCTCACTTTTAATTTAAACTGTTTTTTTTTATTTGTTCATGTTCACATTTATTTATTCAATTTTTATTTCAGCTATTTTTTTTATTTATTCATGCTCACATTTATTTATTTTTGTGCAGAGCTTTATGTAAGTTTTTATTTATTCAATTTTTATTTCAGCTATTTTTTTTATTTATTCATGCTCACATTTATTTATTTTTGTGCAGAGCTTTATGTAAGTTTTGTTGTTTTTTTTTTTGGTTTTTTTGTATTTTTTTGTTGCCTTTTATTTAGCTATTTTTTTTATTTGTTTATGCTCACGTTTATTTATTTTTTTGCAGAGCTCTATGTATGTTTTGTTGTTTTTTTGTTGTTTTTTGTATTTTTTGCAGCTAAATATTCTTTTACTAATTTGATTTTAATAACTTTTGCAAGTAAGTCATTTTTTTCCAGACCTTTTGAATTTCTTACTTATTTTTTGTTTATTTTGTAGGTTTATTTATAACTATTTATTTTGTAGGTTTCATTATAAGTAAAATACTGTGCGACCAAAGTCATGAAAAAAGATCATAACATTTGATTGCACAAATTTTAAATGGATTCCAAGCTTTTGTTTATGTTTCTTGATAAAATTAGAGTAGTTTATGTTAATTTTATTTATAATGTAATTTACTCAATTTACTGTAATTTTAAAGTAGTTTGTTTTCATTTTATTTATATGATGTATTTTATCTATTTAATGTAATTAATGAAATTTACGCAATTTACAATAATTTTATTTAATTTTATTCTAATTTTGTTTATTTTGTAACTTAGCAACAATATTTTTATTTGTATTACTTACAATATCACTAAAACATAATTAATTTATATATTTTAGTTTGATCTTTTTTTATATATAAATAATAATAATAATTGTGATTTAATTAATTTATGTATTTTAATAAATTTATAAAATAAAATTTATCTTTTATTAGAGAAATCAAATAAAATTTTTATTATCTCTGATTATAAATTATATATCAATTATATTGTTAATGATGAGAATGATAAATCTATTTCTAGGTTTTAGGGTTTAATAAATTTAATGGTCAACTAAAATTATATATCAATAATATTATTAATTATGAGTATGTAAATCTATTCTTTATTTTAAGCCACTAAATAAATTCAAAGATAAACTAAAATTATATATCAATAATATTATTAATTATGAGTATGGTAATCTATTTCTTTTTAAGCAATTAAATAAATTCAAAAGTTACGTAATTGATTTGAGAATGAAATAATGATAATTCAATTTTTTATTAATTTACAATTAAAAATAATATTATCCTCTATTTATATTAGAGCATTAAAATATCTACGACTTTATTCCTTATTTATCTCCTGCTTTAAACTAAATTAATATATTTTAATTTATTTAAATAAGTAATATTCAGAATATCACGTTTATAGAATATTTATCTCCTATTACGTTTATTCTATTATACTACTATTTATTTATAGTACTAAATAAATTTGTAATTCTTCATTCTTTCTCATCCTTCTAATTGTCTAGAGATTTTTGTATAATAATTTTATTTTTTTTCTACTAATCATTTTCAATCAATGTCTTGGTCTGATGTCAATTCCTCCGAATCAGTTTTACTAAAGGTATGTTATTGAATTTAATGTTTATAGACCTAAATACATTTTTTTATTATATATGTGTAATAAATAAGTGATTTATAATTGTTATTATATTTAATACAGGTTATTAAAATTTGCACAACTTTTAAAATCCATGAAAAATTGTCCGAACGATGTTAGTATTACATCATTTGCCCCATGAAAAACTTTTACAGTGCCTGCATGCAATATAATTCATCGATATTTTTGATAATTGACCACTAATTATTAACGTATTTTTTCCATATTATTCTCAGATGTAACTCTCACACAAGATGAGATTTATAATTTGTGCTTGCAATTCATTGAAGAGATATTGAAGCGCCAAGGAAACGCTGAAAGATATTCCAAATATGCCATATCCAAAATTCGTTGATGTTATTGTTGGACAAAACAACCTCTTAGCAGCCGAGCTTGCCTATGACAGAAATGCTCTTCGAGTCGAGTACGAACAATTAGTGGCCATGTTGAATGATGATCAGCGGAAGGCTTATAAGACAATCATTCGAACTCTCGACGATCCAAACGGACAGGTTTTCTTTTTGTATGGTTATGGTGGAACTGGCAAAACTTTTGTTTGGAAGACTCTATCTACTGTCGTCCGATCTAGGGGCGACATTGTTCTAAATGTTGCTTCAAGCGGTATAACTTCTCTTCTTTTACCAGGAGGTAGAACAGTCCATTCAAGGTTAAAGATTCCGATATCTTTGCACGAAAGCTTTACGTGTAACATCAGGAAGCAAAGCGATCTAGGTAAATTGATTGTTAAGACGAAACTCATTATATGGGACGAGGCTACAGGTATTAACAATCAATTAATCAGATTTTGTTGTCTTACTATCTTATATTTTTGTGTTTATTATATAAATATTAATACAACATAATCATTTTTATTTATTCATGCTTATATTTATTTATTTTTGTGTAGAGCTCTATCTATGTAAGTTTTGTTGTTTTGTTGTTTTTTTGTTTTTTGTATTTTTTGTAGCATTTTCATTTCAGATATTTTTTTTATTTGTTCATGCTCACATTTATTTATTTTTGTAGAGCTATATGTAAGTTTTGTTATTTTTTTGTGTTTTTGTATTTTTTGGACTACCTCTCACTTTTAATTTAAACTATTTTTTTTATTTGTTCATGCTCACATTTATTTAGTAGTTAATATATACATCCAAATATGATCATTATATAGGTGTGCGAATAATATATATATTATTGAAGAATAATCAATCACTTTTGATTATTCCTAATATTTATATTCATACAAATATTTATATGTATTCAAATTGTAACTTTGGTATAGGATGGTTGTAACACACCTTGGTAATTATGTTATCCAGGCGAAAGTATTAGGAAGAAATAATTCTGGGAAATTGGTTTTTATTCTTCGAATTGCTCTGACGCCATCAGATACCAAATTCCCGTTTTCTTTTCAACGAAGACAATTTCCGATTATGATATCGTATGCCATGACGATTAATAAGAGTCAAGGTCAGTCGTTGAGAAATGTTGGAATATTTTTGAAGAGACCAGTATTTACGCACGGTCAATTGTACGTTGTGCTGTCTATAGTAACCAACACCATCGGGTTGAAACTTTTGCTTTGTGATGATCGTGGCCGTCTTACGAATAGAACAACAAATGTAGTTTATAAAGAAGTATTTCAAAATTTGTAATTTCATTGTAATTTCTTATTAGATATTACCATTAGATCACAAACTTAATGTTTATTTATGCATTATCAATGTCTATATCGAATTATTTATTAGGTTAAACATCAAATATAAACAGAAAGAGCTTATTTCGAGTAACAAAAATTTGAAATTTATTAGCGTGCATCGCACGGGGCAAGAGGACTAGTTATTAAAAAATCAACAAACACACGAATTAAAATATTATGCATAATCTATTAATCTCCTCTTTGAAAAGAAATAAAATATTACATAAAGCCAAAAAAATAATATATTGCACATATAATTAATTCTTTTAACGAGACAATAAATAAAAAAATGTAATATATTTTACCGAATTTAAAAAGTATTTTGTGAACCAAGAATATTAGAATTGAAGTAAATTTTAAAAAAATATATTTTGAATTTAATTTATATTTAATTCTTTTCGATTCAATTTACGTAAACAATATAATTCAAGTTAAAATATAGTTTTTAAAATTTATTTTATAATATAAAATTATTATTGTTATTATATAAATTTGTTCGTTTAAATCAAATACAGTACAATAGAATTCATTCCAAAATAACCGTACCTAAAATTTGAATTGGGAAGAAAAAATAAAAACTGTAAATCAAGAGAGCTTGTTTTAGTCTACTACAATTAATGTTCTGTCAGGACAGTACTGCCCCTAGCATTAAATGAATTTACCATGAAAAGAAATATATACCTTCAAAATTGTGAGCATGCATGAGAAGGGTTTTACACCAAATTCAACAAGGCACAAACCAGAAAAACTGCAATCATGGAAATACAATTATGGAAGCACAAGGTACAACTGGTTTTAAGCCCCATTTCAATGCTAATCACATTTAAACCCATTGAAAAGGAAGACTAACCAGAAGCATATTCTTGAATATGATTTGGACTCATCAGGGATAAAAAGGGAAATTTGGTGGAAAGGTACAAACATGTAAAGCCCACCACATTTTTACCATTTGTGCAAAAAATAAAATCACTGTTTGATTAGTCATGTCAACAAATTAATTACCACTAACTAACTCCACATGATCCCACCCTCACCTATCCATCACGCACCTAACATTAGTTAATTTTGTTCTTCATTAATTAAAGGATGATTTGTTTTTGTAGAATTAAATTCTATTTTGTTTATTTTTTATCTTTAAACAGTTCGATAATATTAGGTTTTGAAGTTTAGAAATGTCGATTCATTGAAATCGGAGATGTGTGTGACTCCATCTTAATTATGTTTTTTTTACACAAATTCAACATTAGACAATAGATCACATTAAAAAAAACTCAATATCATGTAGAAATCAAAGATGTGTGAGTGTAATCTTAAGTCCAAAACATACGAAAACAACCAAAAAAAATAACTAACTGAACCACCTAAAAATGTACTATTATCTTAAAATCAATTTATGATAAAATAAGTAACTTTAGCTTATACTATATAATAGATTTTTTTCATACAAAATCAATGCGTGACATTACCGTTTTTTGTTAAAGAGTTAATGATCCAACTTTGACAGGGTTTAAAAATTTTCAAAGAACACAATCGAATTCAAACAAAACGTAACACGATCCACAAAAGGGTAGAAATACATGAAATCAAATTCAACAAAATTGAAGTGAATAGAAACGCGTTCCACAAAATCAGAGTAATCCAAACTTAATTTGTTCACCGGTCAACCAAAGCGTAGACGTTGACCCCTCCGAAAAATTGAAACAGAGATAGAGAGGGTGGGAGAGGGTGTATCTGTGGGTTAGCCGGTGGCAGAAGATTTTGTATGGCGTGATTTGACTAATGCCAGACAAAAAATCACCCTCAAATCTCACCCCTCCCTCTCTCTTTCACCCATTTTCTTCACTGCAAAATCTTTTAATTAATTTACTTAATTAATTAATTCCCACCATTTTTTTTTTCACTTTTTTGCTTTCTCTTTTCCAGTTTCTTTCCTGCCCTTTTTGATTAATGGTGGCCTCTTGAATAAAAATAAAATAAAATAAATAAAACATGAAAGAATTCAGTGTGTGTGTGAGCACAGTAATACCAGCTGCAGACGGAGAGAGAGAAAGAGAGCAGCCAACACCATCATAAATTATTATTATTATTTAAAAAAAAAACAGCCTCTGACCCCATTTTTCTCGGGTTTCGAGCTCGCACTTTCTCTCTCTAGCTATCTTAGTCTCTACAAAAACAGATATATATACACACACTAACTGATCGCAATCTTGAAATATCAAACCGTATCTTCCTCTGTGTTTCTTTTAGAGAGAAGGAAAAAAAAACAGGAGATTTATTATTCCTCATATTTTGTCTGTTAAACGTTACCACTATTGTTGTCACCAGAACCCCCTTTGAAGCCGAGGAAAACCCACCTGGTTCTTTCAGTAAACCAGTGCCGGAAAATAGTTTTCCCTTTTCCGGCGGTGAAAGTCGCTATTTTTTGGAGGGTTTTTAGCGCGAGTGAAAAAGGTGATTATTTTCGTTGTTGTCTGTATGCGTATGTTTTATGCATACGAACCTGCATAGCTTCCGTTGAGCTATTTTGGCCGATTCCCCTGTTTTTATCCTGAAGCTTCAGAGAGAATCTTTGTCAGCTGCGTGTGCGTGACTGTGAAAAGAAGGAAGAATCTTTTTTTTTTTTAATTTTTTAAGTTGCGTGGAAAAGAGAGAAAGAAAGAGAAATGGCTATGGTGGCGCATCATCACCGAGAGAACAGCAGCGGGAGCATAAGCAAGCATCTCGACGCCGGAAAATATGTCCGGTACACGGCGGAGCAGGTCGACGCGCTAGAGCGGGTCTACGCCGAGTGCCCGAAACCCAGCTCACTGCGCCGGCAGCAGCTGATCCGCGAGTGCCCCATCCTCTCCAACATCGAGCCCAAGCAGATCAAAGTCTGGTTTCAGAACCGCAGGTAATTAATTAATTCATTAATTAATTTCTACCTCGATTTTTTTCTAGGGTTTGCGATTGATTTCGATTTGGGAATTTTTTTTTTAAATTCCGGGATTATCAGGTGCCGGGAAAAGCAGCGGAAAGAATCTTCGAGATTGCAGAGCGTGAACCGGAAACTGAGCGCTATGAACAAGCTGTTGATGGAGGAGAACGATCGTCTCCAAAAGCAAGTCTCTCAGCTGGTCTGCGAAAATGGATTCATGCGCCAACAGTTACACACTGTATGTTTTTTTATTTATTATTTATACATATTTTTTATTTTATAAATCACAAATATTAAAAAAATTAAATCTTTAGGCACCGGCACCTGGAAACGATGCGAGTTGCGAGTCGGCGGTGACCACCCCTCAGCATTCACTCAGAGACGCCAGTAATCCTGCTGGGTAAGTTTTTTTATTTGCTTTTCAGTCCCTGAACAATTGCTTAATTACTTTTGTGCTGTTTTGGTGTGGGCAGACTCCTCTCAATCGCAGAGGAGACCTTGGCGGAGTTCCTTTCAAAGGCTACAGGAACGGCTGTCGATTGGGTCCAGATGCCTGGGATGAAGGTATATAGATTCAGAAGTAATCTGAAATATCGTTTTTTTTTTTTTTTTAATATTTGTTTCCCAGAATAACTGAAGTGAAATTTGATGTTGTAATTGATAGCCTGGTCCGGGTTCGGTTGGGATCTTTGCGATTTCAAATAGTAGTAGTGGAGTGGCAGCTCGAGCATGTGGTCTCGTGAGTTTGGAACCTAATAAGGTAAGCAAAGCATTTGCTTTCAAGGATTGCATTTTACGGTTTTCGATTATGTATGGGCAGTATGGCGAGTATTGATTTTTAGATTATGTAATTTATGTATGGCGAATGATGATTTTTAGATGAAAACTTCTTGCAGATTGTCGAGATCCTTAAAGATCGCCCATCTTGGTTTCGCGACTGTCGGAACCTCGAGGTTTTCACTATGTTTCCTGCAGGGAATGGAGGAACTATAGAACTGTTGTATACACAGGTAAAAATGGTGGCATTTTTGAGCTCAAAAACATGTTTCTGAATCCAATTTGAAGAAACGAATTAATTCATAATTTTTCGCAGGCATATGCCCCTACTACGTTGGCTCCCGCTCGGGACTTTTGGACTCTGAGATACACAACGACATTGGACAATGGCAGTCTTGTGGTATGGTTATCTTTGAAATTGAAATTTTTTTCCTTTAAATTTTCGTAATCTTTATCCACACTAAAAATGCCACAAATCGAGTAATTTATGCTCTCGGGTAGAAAACAAAGCATATATTTTGGGGGAAATTGAAATGAAAACCATCGAGATGTAGGCCTATCGATTCATTTGTACTTTTTCATGACATAATGATTGATTCGTATTCGTAAAGGTGTGCGAGAGGTCGCTTTCTGGTACTGGAGCGGGCCCTAGTGCCGCTGCAGCTTCACAGTTTGTGAGAGCCGAAGTCCTTCCTTCAGGATATTTGATACGACCTTGTGAGGGTGGAGGGTCCATTATTCACATCGTGGATCACCATAATTTGGAGGTCATAATTCTATCTTAAATTCTTATTATCGTAAATTTATCCGATGGATTTTGGACGTTGACTAACATTTGAGTTCCCAAATGCACAGGCGTGGAGTGTGCCGGAAGTGCTGAGGCCACTCTATGAATCTTCAAAAGTCTTGGCACAGAGAACGACTATTGCTGTAAGTATTATCCAATGGCATCTCTTGTAAATATAAAATTTATCGAGTCCTTCAATATTTTGCTAATGTTTTGCTTTCAACAGGCTTTAAAGTATATACGCCAGATAGCCCAAGAGACGAGCGGTGAAATAGTCTACAGTCTCGGCAGGCAACCAGCCGTGCTGCGTACATTCAGCCAGAGGCTGAGCAGGTAGTGAATTCTCCCATACAATTCCATTGCATATGTTTCGAAAAACTGTGTTTTTTTTTTTCTCAACCTCTTCCCCTATTTAATTTATCACAGGGGCTTTAACGACGCTGTTAATGGGTTCAACGACGACGGGTGGTCCCTACTGAACTGCGATGACGGGGCTGAAGATGTAGTAGTCGCTGTCAGTTCGGCTAAGAATGCGACGACCGGTTCGAATGCTATTTCCATGCTCGGAGGGGTTCTTTGTGCAAAGGCATCTATGCTACTTCAGGTGCTCATTTTTACCCTCGAGTACATATTTATCATCACAGATTTTGCATTTGCTAACGTAAACCCGTAATTTTTTCATGGACCAGAATGTCCCTCCGGCTGTACTAGTTCGTTTCTTGAGGGAGCACCGATCGGAATGGGCCGACTTCAACGTTGATGCCTATGCAGCCGCATCTTTGAAGAATACGTACGCGTATCCAGGAATGAGGCCTACTAGATTCACGGGAAGCCAAATCATCATGCCATTAGGTCACACAATCGAACACGAAGAGGTATGTATGTTCTCTTTTTATTTATTTACCAAAAACACCCTCGAGTTTTATTTATTTATTTACAAGTTTGTGCAAACTTGAAAATTTCCAGATGCTCGAAGTTATTCGGTTGGAAGGACATTCGGTCAGCCACGAAGATGCTTTCATGTCTAGGGACCTTCATCTTCTACAGATGTGTAGCGGGATCGATGAGAATGCAGTAGGCGCTTGCTCGGAGCTTGTTTTCGCTCCCATAGACGAGATGTTTCCGGACGATGCGCAATTGCTGCCCTCCGGTTTTCGCATAATTCCGCTCGATTCGAAATCAGGCGACTTACAAGACCCTTCGACTTCACACAAGACTCTGGATTTGACTTCGAGCCTCGAGGTGGGCCTGAATTCGAGCAACAACGGAAAAGACGCCACATCATCGTACAGCGCTCGGTCGATACTTACGATCGCCTTCCAATTCCCGTACGAGAGCAATTTGCAAGATAACGTTGCCTCGATGGCACGTCAGTATGTGAGGAGTGTAATCTCATCCGTACAAAGAGTTGCTATGGCTATATCTCCATCGGGAGTGGGCCCCACGGTCGGTTCGAAGGTGTCTCCGGCTTCTCCAGAAGCTCTGACTCTCGCTCATTGGATCTGCCAGAGCTATAGGTACTTACTACTACTAATTATGGATTAATTTACTTATGGAAATTATCGAGACTAATAATAATTTATCGGCTGCAGCTACCATTTGGGGGCTGAGCTGCTCGGGGCTGAATCTTCGAGCGGTGAAGAAGTATTGAAAGCGCTATGGCAACACCAAGATGCCGTTTTATGCTGCTCGCTAAAGGTCCTTTTTTTTGTCTGGACTTGTGGGCCCACCACTCGATTTTGAGAATCTTGTAGTATCTGTAAACGTCGATATGCAGCAATATTTTACTTGTTTTTTTTTTTGTTTGTATCAGGCTGTGCCCGTTTTTACGTTTGCGAACCAGGGTGGGCTAGATATGCTGGAGACAACTCTAGTTGCTTTGCAGGATATCACTTTAGACAAGATATTCGACGATTCCGGGCGAAAGGCGTTGTTTTCGGAGTTCCCTAAGATCATGCAACAGGTAATTATTAACACAAAAAGATTATGTTTTTACAATCCAAACAACTCGATTTAATGATGTTTAATTACTCCGTTTGTGTGTAGGGATTTGCTCAATTGCCGGGTGGTGTTTGCATGTCGACGATGGGGCGTCATGTGTCGTACGAGCAAGCGATTGTGTGGAAAGTGTTTGCGGATGACGAGAGCACTGTGCACTGCTTAGCCTTCTCCTTTGTGAATTGGTCATTTGTGTGAGTTGTTTGTTCGTACGAATCCCTCGTATTTGATGAAGTTTTTGGTGCACATCGAAAGGGGACCGGAAGATCGATTTGAGGGGCATCAGCCATGGAGGAATCCTGATTTATTGTTATTACTATAATTATTTTATTTTTGTGTCTTGTACTGCTAATGATTTGGAATTCCTCCATGCCTGCTGCTGGGATTTCTGTGTAGTTTTTTTTTACTGTCAAAAATATTGAACGATGATGCTTCTTACGTTTTGTGTGCGATCGATGTACATTCTGTTGTGGTAATGGTGTTTTGATCTCTACGACGACCGACCGCCAGGCCCGTTCCTGAGTTTACGAAGGCCTTAGGCAATATATTATAAATGGGCCCCATATTAAATAATAAAAATATTATTTATTTAAATTTTTTCTTGTATATTAATAAAAGTTATCAAAATTTTAAAATAATAGAAAAAAAATCAAAAATTCAATAATTAATTCTCAATTTTTGTTCAATAAAAGTGCTCTATTTTTTTTTTAAATTACTACGTATAATATAACAAAAATAATTAATGTAAATGAGATTTTTCTTTTTTACTAAATAAAATTCGAGATTTCTTAAAAGATTTTTGTTAAAAAATAAATAAATTAGATTGAATTTTTTAATATTTTTGTTGTTAAAAATGTAAAATAATTTTACTATTTTAAAGGTACATACCTATATTTTTTAACCAATAAAAAATTGAGACATTAATTATAAAGAATGCACTTAATGCATACGATTACTACTCCCAATTAAGTTGACCTGTCACCTGTTAATATAAGTGGTGACCTCTTTAATAAAATAAAATTATCAAATTGAAATTTAAATGTGGAATTTTAAAAAAATACAATAAAAATAAAATAACAAGTTTGTAAAAAAAAATGTTATATATTACTTTATCACATTTATATTTATATATAATTTTATTTATTTATTATGTAAAATGCAATAAATTAATTTTTTAACTTATTAAAATTTTATAATATTGTAATTAATATAATAGAAAATCATCTAAAAAAATATTAAATAAAAAATGTAAAAATAAAATTAAGTTAATTAAAATTTTCAATTATAATAAATTTAAACTAAAAACAAAAGATGAAAATAAAAGAAACAGTCTAAACTCTGCTTATATCTACACATTAATAAAATGCTCTTTAATTACATCCAATGACCCATATTTTAGATTAAAATCAACTGTTAAAATTAAAAATGAAGTATCATACATACACGGCACTCTATATTATTCTTATTAATATATGTATATATATAACTTTTTTTTTTTAAGAATGGGCCCCTAAAAAATGGGGGCCCTAGGCGGTTGCACCCTGGGCCTATGCCCAGGGCCGGCCCTGCCGACCGCTTTCAATGGATTCGATCTGGTTCAAAGGAATATGACGAGGTGAAAATATAATTTCAATAACACATTCATAAGCTATGGACTGATAAACACGAAACACTCATTTCAATAACAACTATTGTGTTAGAATAATTATTAATTATTCTAAAACAAATTAAATAATTATTTAATTTGTTTGGGTTTGTCGATTATTGTTGATCAATCACACACAAGTGTACAATACATTATACACCAAAATCTAAATTAAATATAAATCAAAATATAAAAGATATTCACTTTAAAAATGAATAATCATCATTGAACAATTTAAAAAATTTTCATCTTAAATTCATCATTGAGTAAAAATATAAATTAATATTTACTAAAATATTAATTATATATTAAAGTAATCTTCATTAAAAATACACTATAATAAATAATATGTGTATAATACTCCGTACACATAATAGTGTTAACGGTCGAAAAATCCTGCTAGGACCCTACCGAACAAATATAGAGATTTAGGGGATTGAGTAAAGTGAACAGCGAGCCCTGCTCGGTCCGAATTTATCGGAAATTGTGTCCCCCCCCTATACATTGTAGAGTACCTACTATTTATAGTGGTACAAACTAGGGTTTACAAAAGTGGGTATTGGGCCAATTCTATTTTGGGCCTATAACCTATGTCGATACGGCCCATCTGGAGCCCATTGCCGACCTCGGTCACTGCCATGCTCGTCGGGGAGGATATACTCTGTCGGCCTGGGCTAGTCCAGCTCGTCTTATTCCCTCCGAGCAAGGTAGGAGTTCCTGGTTGGTCTGATTCCTTCCTTGGTGGCCATGTAGCATTTTGTCCCTTCGAGCTGGTTCTTATCACCGAGCTCGTCCAAAGCGGGTGTGCTCGGATTATGCTCTTCTCTTCGCCACCGAGCTGAGTCTGCTTCTTTAGCTGGTACGACGCGGTCCTTGGTGGGTATAGGAATATAAACCTGCACGAATTATTCAATAGCTAACATGTCTCATGATCATCTAATCTTTAACCCACCGAGTAAGCCTCCTTGTCTGAAGGGATCCGAGCTGATCCTTATTTACAAGGCCTCGGGATCGTCTCGGTAAGATGGGTTGGAGAAACATTATACTTCGACCCTGCTTAGTCATCATGCCCTGCTGGGCATACTGTTATGCTAGGTGGCCTGCCCTGCTCAGTCACCCTGCCCTGTTCAACCATCTTGCCCTGCTTAGTCGTCCTGCCTTGATGGGCATACTGTTATGCTAGGCATCCTGATGGCTGTTGGGTTCTCTTACTCTGCTTGACCTTTCGATGCCGAGCATGTACCGGTGTGCACAACATAAAGGGCTTGTAGGATTTCCTTAATGGACCTTCTTTGACCATTTAAGTAGACTATCGGGCATGTGTGCCTCGTTCTAGGCCTTGGGGCCCATGTTTTAGGGCCTCGGGTAAAATGCCTATCAACAAATGCCCCCCGAAAACGACTTTTCTCGCCTTAGGGGAGATGGAAAGATGATTTCGGTCGATTAGGTATTTCTTGAGGCCCGAGTTGGTCCTCCTTGGAGAGCTTGCGAGGAGGTCCTTTAGATCACACCTTAGAGGAGGTACTTTTTCCGAATTTACAGCGTACGTCCGCCCAAGTCCCCGGACGTGCTCGGTCGTTTTCGGTAAGTACTTCATTTGGAAGTTGTCCAGTTCTGCCTGGACTTGGATTCTGAGCGACTTAGAACGTCGGAGACCGAAGAGGGACAGAAACAGCGGGATGTCAAGATCACCGAGCTGACCCCGAAAGTGGAATTGATGTGTTAGGAAAAAATGGATCGAGAGTTTGACCCGTTCCGAGATCCGCCTCTCTCGGGCCGTTACTCGGAATCATATGCAAGTTTAATGGGCCTATCCTCGATCCGGAGGAAGAGCATGACCTAGACCTACCTTGGTGGCCTGTTCGTGACATGTCTCCGAGATGACCTGACACACTTGTTGTTCGGCGAATTTGATGACTTCAGGGCATTTCTCTGAAATGCCCCAGTGTTATATGCTCATCCTCATGTATGATGAGCATAGTTGCATTTCAGTGGCTTATGAAAGCTAAGATATGCTCGGATGTGTACTAGGTGAGCACGAAGCGTTTATGTGAAGTGCCAAGGTTCGTTTCTCTTACCGACGCACAGAAGAGCTTAACATGTTCATCCCGAACAAGCCTCGAAGGAGTTTCATTTATCTCTGAATAATAATTTGTTCATGCCGGTGTTATGAGCAGCTTCATGGCGTACGCTCAGCTCGGACAGGTCAGCTCGGAGGAGATTTCTTTCGAAACTGAATAATAATTTGCTCTCCTGCCGGGACTACGAGCAGGTCATCATGCATGCTCGTCCCAGATAGGTCAGCTTGGAGGAAATCTATTTCAAATCCGATTAATGATTTGCTCTCCTGCCGGGACTACGAGCAGGTCATCGTGCATGCTCATCCCGAACAGATCAGCTTGGAGTAATTTCTTTCGAATCCGATTAATGATTTGCTCTCCTGCCGGTACTACGAGCAGGTCATCGTGCATGCTCGTCCCGGACAGGTCAGCTTGGAGGAATTTCTTTCGACTTCGAATAATAGTTTGTTCATGTCGAGATGATGAGCAGGTCATGGTGCGTGCTCATCCCGGTCAAGTCAGATCGGAGGAATTTCTTTCGACTCCGAATAATAGTGTTCCTGCCAAGATAATGAGCAGGTCATGGTGCTTGCTCATCTCGGCTAGGTTAGCTAGGAGGAATATCTTTCGACTCCGAATAATGGTTCTTTCCTGCCGGGATGGTGAGCAGGTCCTGGTGCGTGCTCATCCCGGTCAGGTCAGCTCGGAGGAGTTTTTTCGACTCCGAATAATGATGTTCCTACCTGGATGATGAGCAGGCCACGGTGCGTGATGATCGGGATGATGAGAAGGTCACGGTGCGTGCTCATCCCGGTCATGTCAGCTCGGAGGAGTTTCTTTTGACTCCGAATAATGATGTTCCTACCTGGATGATGAGCAGGTCACGGTGCGTGCTCATCCCGGTCATGTCAGCTCGGAGGAATTTCTTTCGACTCCGAATAATGATGTTCCAACCGAGATGATGAGCAGGTCATAGTGCATGCTCATCCCGGTCAGGTAAGCTCGGAGAAATTTCTTTCGACTCCGAATAACAGTGTTTCTGCCGGGATGACGAGCATGTCATGGTGCTTGCTCATCCCGGTCATGTCAGCTCGGAGGAATTTCTTTCGACTCCGAATAATGATGTTCCAACCGAGATGATGAGCAGGTCATAGTGCATGCTCATCCCGGTCAGGTAAGCTCGGAGGAATTTCTTTCGACTCCGAATAATAGTGTTTCTGCCGGGATGACGAGCATGTTGTGGTGCTTGCTCATCCCGGCCAGGTCCACTCAAAGGATTTTCTTTCGACTCCGAATAATGATGTTCCAACCGAGATGATGAGCAGCTCATGGTGCGTGCTCATCCCGGTCAGGTAAGCTCGGAGGAATTTCTTTCAACTCCGAATAACAGTGTTTCTGCCGGGATGACGAGCATGTTATGGTGCTTGCTCATCCCGGCCAGGTCAATGTCGTATGCTTGGCCGAACTGAACTTAGAGGAGTTTTTGTTAACTCCGAATAATAGTTGGCCTTCTTGCTGGATCTTATGAGCATTTCAATGGCGTATGCTCTGCCCGAGCCGGCCTTTGGAGGAGTTTTTGTCAACTCCGAATAATAGTTGGTCATCTTGTTGGGTCTTATGAGCAGCTCAATGGCCTATGTTCATCCCGGACTGACCTTGGAGGAGGTAGCTCGACCTTGAAAATAATTTTTTCTCCTTCTGGGATATGAGCTGCACCTTGCATGTGCTCGGCTCAGATAGGCCCTAGAGGAGCAAGCTCGACTCCGAAAATAATTTTTCTCCTTCCGGGATTCGAGCTGCACTTGGCATGTGCTCGGCCCAGATAGGCCCTGGAGGAGCAAGCTCGACTCCGAAAATAACTTTTCTCCTTCTGGGATCCGAGCTGCACCTGGCATGTGCTCGGCCCAAATAGGCCCTTGAGGAGCAAGCTCGACTCCGAAAATAATTATTCTCCTTCTGGGATCCGAGCTGCACCTGGCATGTGCTCAGCCCAAATAGGCCCTGGAGGAGCAAGCTCGACTCCGAAAATAATTATTCTCCTTCTTGGATCCGAGCTGCACCTGGCATGTGCTCGGCCCAGATAGGTCCTGGAGGAGCAAGCTCGACTCCGAAAATAATTTTATCTTTGGAGCCTTGCTCTGCGCCTTTTGGCTACCTTCTTGGGCATTTCCATGAAATGCCCCAGTGTAGTTTTCTTATGAGAGACCTGCTCTCTAATTATTAGGGCGACCTCGGTGGATCGAAGAATGTTTTTGTGAAGAGGGACCTGCTCTCTGAATCATTGGATGACCTTGGGCATTTCTCTGAAATGCCCCAGTGTGGCTTTCTGAAGAGAGACCTGCTCTCGAATTATTATGGCGACCTCGGTGGATCGAAGAATGTTTTTGTGAAGAGGGACCTGCTCTCTGAATCATTGGATGACCTTGGGCATTTCTCTGAAATGCCCCAGTGTAACTTTCTGAAGACAGACCTGCTCTCGAATTATTAGGGCGACCTCGGCTCTCGATGCAGGATTTCGAACTCTTCTTAGGTCATCCTTTTCTTTCTAGTTCCTTTCAAAGTTTAACGACTCACTCGAGTCTCCGTGGTGTCCTCTCGGAGTTCTACTTCTTTCCCGACGGACCTTTCTATAATATCAGCGAAGGACTTGGTTCGTCGTTTTCCACATCTCACGATTCGCCTCTTCGTGGTCAAATTCTTCCTTCAACCTTCGGGGATCAGGTCCCTGCTCTCGACCCCATGCTGCCTTTACTCACATAGCAAACCTTCCTCGGGGCTTGCGAACTGGTCTCTTTATCTCCTCTGGTGTATAGAAGCTCGCCAAGTTCAAATTTCTTGCAGCTTCTCGCTTCCTCTCTTGGATGGCTCTTTCCCTATCAATAAGGAATTACTCCTTGTTCTCTCCATTGGATAAATTGACTGGAGTCAAAGCATGTCCTTGGGCCTGCTCGGACCAATTGAGTTATCCTTCGAAATTTGAACTTCTTGCTCAGGCTGGCCCAACATGCTTGGTGTGATGTTCGTCTGAATCACGTCAGCTCGCTGATGCTCGTCTGAGTCATGTCAGCTCGCTGATGCTCTCTGAGTCATGTCAGCTCGCTAATGCTCGTCTGAGTCATGTCAGCTCGCTGATACTCGTCTGAGTCATGTATGCTCGCTAATTCTCTACTCAACGCCCGAGGATCACCCCTCCTTCTAGCGCCAATTGTTAACGGTCGAAAAATCCTGCTAGGACCCTACCGAACAAATATAGAGATTTAGGGGATTGAGTAAAGTGAACAGCGAGCCCTGCTCGGTCCGAATTTATCGGAAATTGTGTCCCCCCCTATACATTGTAGAGTACCTACTATTTATAGTGGTACAAACTAGGGTTTACAAAAGTGGGTATTGGGCCAATTCTATTTTGGGCCTATAACCTATGTCGATACGGCCCATCTGGAGCCCATTGCCGACCTCGGTCACTGCCATGCTCGTCGGGGAGGATATACTCTGTCGGCCTGGGCTAGTCCAGCTCGTCTTATTCCCTCCGAGCAAGGTAGGAGTTCCTGGTTGGTCTGATTCCTTCCTTGGTGGCCATGTAGCATTTTGTCCCTTCGAGCTGGTTCTTATCTCCGAGCTCGTCCAAAGCGGGTGTGCTCGGATTATGCTCTTCTCTTCGCCACCGAGCTGAGTCTGCTTCTTTAGCTGGTACGACGCGGTCCTTGGTGGGTATAGGAATATAAACCTGCACGAATTATTCAATAGCTAACATGTCTCATGATCATCTAATCTTTAACCCACCGAGTAAGCCTCCTTGTCTGAAGGGATCCGAGCTGATCCTTATTTACAAGGCCTCGGGATCGTCTCGGTAAGATGGGTTGGAGAAACATTATACTTCGACCCTGCTTAGTCATCATGCCCTGCTGGGCATACTGTTATGCTAGGTGGCCTGCCCTGCTCAGTCACCCTGCCCTGTTCAACCATCTTGCCCTGCTTAGTCGTCCTGCCTTGATGGGCATACTGTTATGCTAGGCATCCTGATGGCTGTTGGGTTCTCTTACTCTGCTTGACCTTTCGATGCCGAGCATGTACCGGTGTGCACAACATAAAGGGCTTGTAGGATTTCCTTAATGGACCTTCTTTGACCATTTAAGTAGACTATCGGGCATGTGTGCCTCGTTCTAGGCCTTGGGGCCCATGTTTTAGGGCCTCGGGTAAAATGCCTATCAACAAATTGTTAGATACCGGAAAAGAAATGTATGCTAATTATTTTTGGATCGAAAAAGTAATTGTTTGAGTCGGAAAAGAAATTTATGCCAATTATTTTTGAATCAAAAAAGTAGTTGTTTGAGTATTTCATTTATTTTGAGTTTTGACTAATAATTTTAAAATCAATTATTTTTGGATCGAAAAAATAGTTGTTTGAGTATTTCATTTATTTTGAGTTTTGACTAATAATAATTTTAAAATTAGCTAATAAAGTATCGAATTTAACTATTTTGATAAGTACTATATTTTCCAATTACTCCTATTCTCCTACCAGTCCTACGTAAAGTGAGCGCGAACTAGGATGCGCAGGTGGTGCGCACAAATTCAAAAAGACTCTACCCTACCACGTGACCCGATCGCATTTTCTGAATCATACGTGGAGTTTCCAAATAATATAAGATGGAAGATGGCACGTGACCTCGCACTTGTCGTCTTGTCTCGTGTCCATTTGGTTATGTAGACCATTCATCACAATATACTACTTATTAATTATAATCAAATTAAAATTACAAATTACTATATCTTATTTTTATGAAAATTATATACCCATTTCGTTATGTAGACTATTCATCACAATATACTGTATTAATTATAATCAAATTAAAATTACAAATTATAACTTATTTTTATGAAAATTATATACGTATTTTTTTTAAAATAATAAATTAATAGATTTGTTATTTGTCTAGTGGCAACTTTATTTTGAAGGCATACAATGATTAGTGTCCTACATAAACAAAATAATTGAATATAATAATTTTGTTTCCTAAATACTCCTATATAAGAGTACTCCATATCTTAAAACATGTAGGACCCAATTCCACCGCATATCATTAAACATAATCCTAATTTATAGTTTAACTACGCATATAGTAAATTTAAATCAAATCACATATTGAAATTTAGTACTCACTCTCCACCACAATAGGAGTATATGTAAAAACAATTGATATTATTGTTTATGGGAAAAGCCACATGATTTTTCAAAATAAACATTACTAAAAAATAATACAAAAATCCAAAACACTTTTAATCTTAGAATATTGCAATTTAAAAACGTTGAATTTAATTTCATCTTCAGTCATTCAATAAAAAAAAACATATTTTGAATTTGTTATCTAATAAGCCTTCATATCCAGAAAAAAGATCACATTTCTTTTTTAATTTAATTAAAAAAAAAATGTGATCATTACAAAAAGAATAGTATATATCTATATGCACTTAATAAATATAAAAAAAAAATGTTATTTTTTTTATTAATTTGTTGTTTCATTTTTTTATATAAAAAATATATAGAAACTTTTTTAATATTATTATATTATTATAAATTACGGATAATTTTAATTTTAGAATTGTATAGGCATATAGTACACCAAAATTGGATAAAAAAAAGTTGCGTATTTTTCTGGCCACGTTCGATCTTTTGCGGCTCCTCATTTTTACCTCTTTCGATCTTCAATTATTTTTTTAGGGTTTTTCTTCACCACATCTCCTCCCTCCTGAGCTCCAGTTTTCAATTTATCCGTTTGAAATCACAGCTATATATATCTTCTGTTTCTTCTATTCGGTTTCAGAGATTCTCAGATCTGATCAGCTTCCTCTGTAATCTCCGCTGGCTCAGCTATCTCTATCCGCGCTCACAGACGATATGTTCTGGAAGCTCACAGCTCTGTCTGC
The DNA here is from genome assembly GCA_954870475.1 of Euphrasia confusa. Classification (NCBI taxonomy): domain Eukaryota; kingdom Viridiplantae; phylum Streptophyta; class Magnoliopsida; order Lamiales; family Orobanchaceae; genus Euphrasia; species Euphrasia confusa. The sequence continues at coordinate 14,577,215 of OX940965.1, forward strand.
ATCGTCTCCTGTAAGTCGACGGAACTGTTTTTGCCACCCTTCGTTTTTTGGGCTTATGAATTATTAAGAGGATTTTTGTTTGGATTTTCTACCTGGAAACTTGAGCTGGGATTCATTTACTTCCGTGTATGGCAAATATTATTGATTTATTGGTTCATTTTTTACCACACGATTTGCTGTCAGTGAATGTGGACACTGGTTCAGGTCGGCTAGCAAGCTGGGGTTCATTTATTTTTTGTTTTCAGCTACTTATTTACCTTCCCTAATGATTTTCGAACATGGACTTTTCATAGTTTCTACTTTCAGTTAGTCAAGGAAACAACCGATAAATATTCTGATCTGTTCTATTTTTACAAATTGCTTTTTCTTTCGCATCTCGTGTTGCCGTAGGTTCGTAAATTAAGTTGGAAAATGAGCTAACAGCCACTAATTGTTAGTTAGATTTAAACTACTGCAAAGCATGTGCATACATGTGGGATGTGGCGCATGATATCACTTTTTGGAAAATTTTCAACCCAGTACAAGGAACAAGTAGGGTTCAATTGTTCGCTTAACGAAGTGTTATGCACAATCTTGCCTGGTTCAACTTTAGTTAAATGTGTAATGCTCGAATGTTAAGCTAAAGCTGTAAATTATCTAGACTGATATATTGTGTAAGTAATATTTTGATGTATGTTTCTTATGGATTTAGGTTGAGGCTGTGCTGGACAAGGAAGATTTCACATTGGAAGAACTTTTGGATGAAGAAGAGGCCATTCAAGAATGCAAAGCATTAAACAGCCGTCTTATAAATTTGTATAGCCTTCCTCAGATGCTTATCTCGTTTGACATTTTTTGTGCTATAAAAATTTATTCAGGCCACTTTTGATGGAATCATACTGTTGATTTTGCATTTTCACTTTAAAAAATTTATTTGTTTCAGTTTGAGAGATAGAGCGCAGGTTGAGAAACTTGTTCAGTATATTGTTGAGGACCCCCCAGAGGATGCAGATAGCAAAAGGACCTTCAAGTATGTCATTTTAGTTTCAAAACATATTTGTTAGTTCAGAATCTAAAGGATATTAAAAATGAAAATCTTGTCCAATTTAATTGTTTTGGTAATTCATTTGTTGTCACTGTACAGGTTTCCTTTTATTGCCTGCGAAGTATTTACATGTGAAATCGATGTCATTTTGAAGACTCTAGTGGAGGAGGAGGAGGTAAGGACATTTTATTATACAATTGAAGTCAACATACATCGATGATGAATTCGATGCTCACTTTACTTGATGGCTCATGGCTGAATCATCTTATCTTACTCATTTTGCAGCTTATGGATTTGCTCTTCTCTTTTCTGGAACCAAACCGTCAGCATAGTGCATTATTGGCTGGGTATTTTAGTAAGGTCCGGCTGGATTGCTCCTTACACATGTTACCTTCTATGTGTTGATTCTGGACATGTAGCCCAACTAACATGTCTAGTGAACTTTATGTTGTATTGTAGGTTGTAGTATGCTTAATGTCGCGGAAGACTCTTTCACTAATGAATTATGTGAAGGTAATTTAATTAACACTTTTAATAGTTATGCTTTTGCTAGCTAACTGAATCATAAACAAAACTTTTGCAAATTTGACATCTTTGAATTTTGGTTTAACCTCTTATTTGTTTTGATTTCGGTTCAGTTGAAGGAAAATGACTACTTTTATTCACTATTATCTGTGTGTCCTGTAGCGTGATTGCTTGGAATTCTTTTTATGGGCCACGTTAATTCGATCAAGACCGCAACAATGAAATCTGAAACCATTTCTATATTATAATCGTGCATGTTCTGTTTTTTAAATTTTTATTTATTCATCTCTTACTTTAAAATTGCCTTAATGGAGAGGTAATACATTTCATGGTAGCATTGTTTGTCTGTTAGGTTTTTATACGATTGTTTAGGAAGGACCTAACTAAATGAATTGCTAAAGGCATGCTGGGAAAGAGGACTTCTACTCTTCTAGGAAAATCCTGATATCTTTTTCCCCATGTGATTTCTTGATTGGAGCAAATAAATAAATAAAGTGTAATGATAGATTCAAAATCCAATTTAAGTTATACTAGTTTTAGTTTGAAAATTTTGTATAGGATAGCTGAATCTTCAGTTGGGGAGGACTAAATGAATTTTATATCTGAAATTCCAATCCATTTGTATGTGTTGATCTGAGGAAGCTTAATGTCACTTTCTTACCTACTAGAACACATTCAGTTTAATACTTATACGTTTGTGAGAAAATTGCTTTTGTTGTTTTATGAATATTTCTTTCCCTAAATTATTTTGAGAAAAAGATGTAATTCATGTATGCGTTATTCTATTTGCTAAATAAAAATCGTTTTTTTGCAGGCACACCAAAATGTTTTTAAACAGCTCGTTGATTTGATTGGCATCACATCCATCATGGAGGTTGAGTCATTTAGCTATATTTCTCTATTTGAATTGAGCTTTGATTCTTTACGTTGTTGCTGCTTGTGGATTCTCCCTTCTTATTTAGCTATTCATTATCAGGTCTTGGTGCGACTTGTTGGTTCAGATGACCATCTCTACCACAATTCTTTGGATGTGATGCAGTGGTTGGCTGATAGCAATTTGTTAGAAATGATTGTTGATAAACTTAATTCCTCGGTAAGTTCGCAAAAGGCCGATGCCTGTTAATTTATCTATAGAAGCATTTTGTTGTTGCTGTTGGTGTAGCAATCTTAACAAATGATTTAGTTGTCTAGTGTTGATATTCTAGTCGGAGAGCATTTGTATAAAATAATACTAATCTCAAATTCTCAATACATGGTACCTTGTGATACATACTTATAGCCTCATTGTTAGTTATACTTATCCGATCTTTGCAACTCCCTTTGAGCAGTCTGTACTTGTTTACCTGAACTTGCAAATCAGCAAATCTGTTCATTAAGTTATTGATGTTTCATTGATAATATGTTTAATGCTGAGGAGTAAGCATGTCGGGGAAAACAAAAGGTCCACTATGCATCTACTTTTTCATACTGCACTTATATGGATTTAGTCACTCTTTTGTTATTTGTCAGTATTCATTGTGTAAGGTAATATGAGGAATAACTTCATAAGTAGTCATAGCTCACGATAGAGTATTTTCTTAGGATTATGAAATTTATTGGTCTTTCATATAAAGAGGGCAGGTGCACTTCACTTAGTGTTAAGTTGTATCCTTTTGCCACCTTTTGCTGGATGGGTCTTTCTGGATTGTAGGGTTGGTTGCCATAGGCTTTGCTAATATCACTGCTCGAAAAGCTCACTTCAAGTTATGACCTAAAGATATTCATCCTATCTGAGAATTACGTATTTTATGCCCTCCAGAATGTTCCTGAAGTACATACTAATGCAGCCGAAACATTATGTGCTATAACCAGGAATGCTCCGTCACCTCTAGCCACTAAACTATCCAGTCCCAGGTTTGTAGAACTCAGATGAACATTTTCTTTGTACTATGCAATTCTCATATTTTATGTACGTGAAAGGGTTCACTTGTTGATATATCAGTTTTTTAATGTGCAGTTTTGTGGAAAGAGTATTTGGTCATGCACTCGAGGACTCCCAGTCAAAATCTGCACTTGTCCAATCACTATCTGTTTGTATTTCTTTATTGGATCCAAAAAGATCACTTTCTTCATCAGTAATGCACTCTTTCAGAAATCAACAAGTGTATGAACCATCATCGCATGCTCATCCAGATACTGTTGGTGCTATGCTTCCGAAACTAGGTATGTAGCCCCAGATTATTGAAACTTTACCCTTTGCCTTTCTCTCTATTAGTTGCATTTTTTTTAAAACATGTAGTCTGTGTTCCACACATTCTATTTGTGTGGTGCACACAGCTCCTGTCTTTCCATGCATGCAGGCAATGATTTTTTCACTGCCAATGGCTAGATCATTATATTCTAATGTGTTAGATGTGTTAAATCATTTTATTTTAAATATTTAGTCCATCTTATTCCAATCTGATATTTTCATTTAATAATTTATACTCAATCCTTGGTAAGAAAACATGTACTGTACTTGGATAGCTGACAGTCTAGACTCATCTTTTTGTTTAATAGTCGTCGAATATGCATATAAGTGACTACTATTTTTAAACGCTCCAGAAGATATGTCGCATTTTTGTTGAAGCCACCATTCTTAGCATGTTATATTGTGTTTCTCATGTGATCATTGTTTGTTATTTTCCGGAGAATTGCAATAATAAACATTAACATGTTTTATGTCCAGGAGAGCTGCTGATGCTCTTAAATGTTTCATCCGACGAGAAGGTTTTACCTACAAGTTATGGTGAACTGAGACCTCCTCTTGGACTATATCGCTTAAAGGTACTATTTTTATTTCTGCAACCCTGAAAATGGTTTACCTTTTCAACCCCTTAAGTGCAAGACCTGAATTTCGAGCATTATGTACCATCTTTACAGTGAACAAAAAAAAATTATAACTAATTTAGAAGAATTGATCAGCTTTGTTACAATGTCTGAAGTAGTTTTGTAATTAACCTATCAGAATTGTTGTTTGTGCATTTCATTTGTAAATGTTGGAATGAATTGCTTGCAATAACCATATAGTTATGGATTTTTAGAGTTAATCTCATTTTTATCCTTCTTATTTGATAGTTATTGTGATTTCTGATTGTAGATTGTTGAATTCCTTGCGGTGCTGCTAAAAACTGGCAAAGAAGTAGCAGAGAAAGAATTGATCAGCTCTGGAACAATCCGGAGGGTCCTTGATCTATTTTTTGAGTATGAATTTTAAGTTACATCTTGTTATGATGGACTTCATAGTTCATAGTTGACACTACATTGAATCAGAACTTACACTTCTAATACTTAATCCGGTGATCCTCTTTTCTGGTGCAGGTACCCGTACAACAATGCTTTGCATCATCATGTGGAGAGCATAATATATTCATGCTTGGAAAGCAATAATAGTGTCATTATTGACCATCTTCTAATAGAATGTAATTTGGCTGGCAGAATTCTCCAAAGTGATAAAAGTCCCACACTTTCCAGTGAACTCAATCTGGTAAATCTTTGATAGAAGGTTTTTGATTGTTAATGCATATCTGGCCATTGTTTTAGTTTAGGGTGATTCTCTCCACCGTTACATAGGAGAGATGAAGTTGACACTTGCTTTTTGTGAGAATTCAAATGCTTATGTTTAGGTGAATAACCAATCTTATCTAATCATGTTTTTCAAGAAAGCGCTCTTATGTATTCCATTTATGATTTTCTTTCCATAACTTTCAACTTAGCTTTATAGTTTTACAACAATTTTTTAAGAAAGAGCATTCCTCTTAGTTATTCCATTTTATGTTTGTGTCTTTAATTTTCAACTTTACTCTGCTCTCCTGCTGTTTACATTTTTCTCCCACAATCCTGTTGGTTGATTTCAAATGATACATCTGACATTGACTTCTCAAATAAATGCAGCCAACTATGCCAGCTTCTGAAAAACAAACTCCTCGAGCGGGCTACTTCGGACACTTGACACGGATAGCAAATAAATTAATTCAGTTGGGAAACAGTGTTATTCAAACACATCTCCAGGTTGGCGTCAGCTGACTACCTTATAATGTTATCTTAGAAAAACAACATTTTCAAGTTTTAAACTTTATATGAAATTAACATTTTCGAGTTATAATGTTTATTTACACTGAATATCCAGAGTTGCTGAATAGAAACATGTGATAAATGAGAGACAATTTTTATGATGGTCAATTTGATTATCTTTTTATATGCCATGTCTTGCAATCTTTTTGTCACTTCAGGAAAATAGTGAGTGGAATGATTGGCGAACGACTGTCTTACAGGAGCGTGGTATGATTGAGAATGTTTATAAATGGGCTTGTGGGTATGCATTCTCTCTCATTCCTTTGCAGTTGCTTTTTACCCAGTGATTTTGTTGATTTTATCACCCATTAAACACTAAATGGTAGGTCAGTAGTTAAACTTAATGGAGTGGACTTGGATAGATTTTCATGTATTGATTGTTTGATTTTTTTTATATTGTTTTCTTACTAGTTTCTGGAAATGATAATTTTTACCCTCCTTTGCAGCCGTCCAACTGCACTCCAAGACCGAACCAGAGATAGTGACGAGGAGGATGTTCATGATCGGGATTATGATGTTGCAGCCTTGGCAAATAATCTAAGCCAAGCATTTAGATACAACATATATGATAATGATGATGATGATGCTGAGGTAATTGTCAAATAATTTGTAAAATCTCGCTCCTTGACATTTTCTCTGATTGTGAATATGCGATATCTATTCATTGGCGCGTTCAATGTTACAGGGTCATGGATCTCATGATCGTGATGACGAGGTAATATGCACATACAATTCAATTTTTCTCTGTTTGCAACTCCATCCAAGTACATAATATAGGATTTTTTTTTTCTTTTGCAATTCACACCCGTTGATGAATTGATCAACTGTTGATCTCTGACATTGCTGAAATTGTAGGATGTCTACTTTGACGATGAATCTGCAGAAGTTGTGATTTCATCCTTAAGGTTGGGTGATGACCAAGGGAGGTACGTAGGTAGTTGTTACTCTTATATATACAGAAAATAGATAACACCAATGGTAACCCAACCAAGACATCCGAGTCTTTTTTCTTCTTCTATAATTATAATTATTTATTTTTACTGGAATATGTTCTCAGTTCTGTACTATTTTAGAATGGCTTCAAGAGCACTGTGTGAATTTCGTTGATGACATTAATTCTCTTTTGTAACACAGTTTATTCACGAATTCCGACTGGTTTGCATTCCAAGATGATAGAGCTGGTGATAATGCCCCTATGGATGCCTCACCATCTGACCATACCGATGATGAGGTAGTGGTTGGAGATGACATGGATTTTTCTGCCCATAATATCCCCATCAATGGCTCGTCAATCCTCAACACAAACCCATTCGATGAGATCAACCCAAACACCTCCACCAATGGAGTAGTTGTCCCAGTCCATCAAAACAAGATACCTGCGGCCTCTAACAACTTGAATTTTTTCCCTTTCGAGTCAGCGGATAATGACGATCCGTTTGGAGATAGGCCCATACCCGAATGGGTCGCATGGGGACAAACATCTGATATCCAACTTGGACGATCGACCGTAAACCCATTTGATGACCTAAGCATCATTCCTGAGAATACCGAGACAAATAATAACATTCATGTTAATACTATACCGAACGGAGCATCCGTTTCTACTGATTTGACCAATTCCAGCCCGGGTCACAAGAACGATACTGTCCCATCTTTGTTTGAAGAGGACGTTGAATTCGTGGGTGTGGAGTTGGAGGGTACTGAGAAGGCTATTGAGCAGGCTCTCAAGGAAGGGATAGTTGGGGAAGCTGCTCCATTGAAAGGGAATATTTCGCCAAAGCTCGACAGCGAAAGGCTGGATGATGACAGTGCTGGTACAAAGGAATTTAACGACGCTAATTATTGGAGAGTTGATCAGGAGGTGTCAGTGGAGTAAGCTGAGGGTACCGTTTGGCCTTTTGTACAGTTTTTGTTTTTTAATTAATTTTTGGGATTTTATTGTTTATCAGATGACATAGTTGTGCTATCAGTGATTTATGTTATTTACGAGTAGTATTTTTTAGGCCTTGTCCATGCAGGTGGCTTCAGTTTTGTTATAAAAGATATTTTGGGGTTGTTTTCTCTTATTTTATTAAGTAGTATTCATGTTGACAATGAAGGAAACTCCGTAGTTGTGTAGTCTGAAATATGAACATCCGAAGGTTTCTGTTATTAGTAGTGAAGGGTTTGCAAATGCATTTGTTATTTAAATTTTCTGTACGTTTTTTTTTTTTTTGGGTAAACATAGTATCTCGTTTTGCTTACGGAATCCTGCTTGTGAATGTGCTCGGCCGTTATGTGGGAGTTTTTTGTACGTTATGTGCTTACGGAATCCTGCTTGTGAATTTTTTGTACGTTCAGGTAAGAACTACTGATGATTGTTTTGTGAGACTGCTGAAGTTTTCAATAGACTGAATATAATGTTGTGTAAGAGCTTAATATTGTTTTGACTTTTGATCCCATCTAATGTTGATAGTAAACAAATTTCAATATTTAATTTTAATTTTCAAAATAAAAAAATAGTAGTCAACTAACTAAAAGAGTGAAATTATTAACAAGTTTTTAGAAAAAGTGTATTATTGTAACAACCCGAATTTTTATATTAAAAATTAAGTAATTAAAATAGCTCATTTAGTTACGTGTTAAATAATTTAGTTGGACTTTAATGTATTATGAGTTGGGCTTTTAATTTAACATAAACAATAAAAATGTAATTAATAGTTAATGGGCTAAACTTATATTTTTATGGGCTAATCAAACTATATGGGCTGAGCTTATCTTTTAATTGGATTGCAAAAGTATTAGTTAATTAAAAACCGGTACAACTAAATATATGGATGGAGATTAGAATAGGGTTGTTTACGGCGTTGGTGATGGAAAAGGAGGAGTGCAGGAAGAAAGAAGGAGACGATCAGAGGAAGAGAAGCTAAACGCGACTTTCAACCATCTCACGAAAACCTCGATCTCTCGACCACGTCTTAATTCACAAGGCAAGTGGGTTTAAGCTCATGTAGTTAGATTACCTTTTCGAAATCTAGGGTTGATCGTCCCCATTTAATTTACGTGACCCATCTACGTTTATTTGTGCATATGCGATTCACGTTCTATGTTGTACTTGTGTTTGTGAGTATGTCAGAATGTGTAAATAACCTATTTAGGCCTAGATATATATATGTGTAATGTGTGGCTTCACATATGTATAAGGTACATGTACGTGTTTGTAAATATATATAACTAATTAATCTATAGGTATGGGTGGATATGTGTTAAAGAACAAAGAATGTAGGTAGGTATATATGCGTACAGTAATAGCTTTTCAGCAGCAGCAAAGAGAATAAATAGTATGCGTATGTATGTCTTATAGGTAGGTATGTGTGGATGTATAGCAATAGCAACAAGTAGTACATGTAACTTGATTTATAAAACCTGAATGTATATTTATGTTTATGTATATGTAATAGGTAAGCCAAAGTAAATTAATATATGTATATGGGTATGTACGTATGTATATATGTAGGTAGATGTAAAGTAGTATATATGGAGGGACTCTTCCTTTGTGAATCTTTAGTAATACCTAATAGTGTGTTATATGTGTATGATAACTAAATTGTTGGCTGTTGCTAATAGCGGCAGTATATATTATATGTATGTAATGTGTATCAGTGTATGTATTTGCATAATGTGATTGTTGTGATTTCAGTTTGAGATTTTGTTATTTAGTTAATGCTTTTGATTCCAGTTTTCTTATTGTTTATACTTTATATATGTTGAATCATGAGTTGTTTCGTAATGTGAATATGTGCATATCACTAGTACATGCATACATGTAAGGGTTGTTTGCATTAGAAGTCTATGTCATGGTCAAAATACTTAAAGAATGAAAGTTAACGTTAAAGTAAACGAAATGTCGGGCATCGTAAGGACCTACCTTAAGCAGGGTGGCACTAACTTTAATGGCTTCAATGGCTAGGGCGTCGAAAAGGCACCTAGACAGAGTGTGCAACTAACTTTAATGGCCTCAATGGCTAGAGTGCGAAAGGGCCTCTAGACAGGGTGTGCAACTAACAAACGAATGAATGGCCTCAATGGACTGGGGTAGCCCTTACGATGTCAAGTGGGCTCGCGTCTAAACGTGAAAGAAATGATATGAATGTTAATGTTAAAGAAAAGTTACGTAAATGTTTCAAGTTAAAGTTAAAGTTTGTCTTACGTCTAAGTTAAGTACGTCGTTGCATTGCATTAAAGATCAACGTTTAAAATACAAACTAAGACGACAAGTGATAACATCAAAGCATATAGATTGCATGCCTACTTGCCAGTCAGTGGACTGACCCTTGTTCATATAAATATTTTCAGGTGATACTATTTGATAAACCGGAGTAGTCGAGGATGCTGCGCTGTGATTCGTACAATTATTTAACTAGTTCATTTATTTATTTTAGTGCATGTTGACGTATTAAAACTATTAATGATTTTCGTTGCATTTATTATTATTTAAATATTTTACCGTTTGAAATTAATTATGTCGACGTGGAGTTTAAAAATTGCATCTCGCGCCCTTGAGATCTTTAAAAATTATTACTTGTATTTCTTTTATTTATTAAATTAAAACGGGGCGTGACAATTATAGTTTATAATGTTATAATTTACTTGTTTTATTTATTATTAGTAATTTTAAGAGTGTAATAAATAACACGTGTAGCTTAAATAAACTGCTCTTATTTATAATTAGGAAAAAATGAATTATTTAATTCAAACAAAACTTACAAAATTTTATAATTTTCAAGAATTAGATATAATCTTTATAGGGAAAAATGGCAATAAGGTCAATTTTCAACATTTTTTGACCAATAAGGCCAAATTCTAATTTATGTGTTAATTAGGCCTTTTTGTTCCAATTAGGCCAAAAAAATGTATATGAAAGGACGAAAATACCCTTACTCTATTTCTACTCAACCCACCCCACACCTACCCACCCCTGCCCAGACACTGAATACCATGAAAAAACACTGAACGTCAGATTTTTTTTTTCTACTCAACCCACCTCACCCCACCACAGACACTGAATGTCAGACACTGAATACCATGAAAAGACACTGAATAACATTAAAAGACATTGAATAACACTAAATAACACTGAAAGACACTGAATAACACTAAATAACACTGAATAACATTAAAAGACACTAAATAACACTGAATAACACTGAATAACATTAAAAGACACTGAATAACACTGAATAACATTAAAAGACACTGAATAACACTGAATAACACTGAATAACATTAAAAGACACTGAATAACACTGAAAGACACTGAATAACATTAAAAGACACTGAATAACACTGAAAGACACTGAATAACACTGAATAACATTAAAAGACACTGAATAACAATGAATAACACTGAATAACATTAAAAGACACTGAATAACACTGAATAACACTGAATACCATTAAAAGACACTGAATAACATTAAAAGACACTGAACGTCACCTCAGACACTGAATACCATTAAAAGATACTGAATGTCATTAAAAAACACTGAATGTCAGATTTTTACACTAAATATTATATGAACACTGAATACCATGAAAATACACTGAACGTCAGATTTTTTCTTCTACTCAACTCACCCCACCCAATGAATGTCAGACACTGAATACCATAAAAAGACACTGAACATCATATTTTTACACTGAATATTATAAGAACACTGAATGACATTAAAAAACACTAAATGTCAAAATTTTACACTGAATATCATCCCAAACACTGAATGTCATTAAAAAACACTGAATTTCAGATTTTTTACATAAAATATTATAAAAACACTGAATGTGATTACAAACACTGAATCTCATAAAAAAACACTGAATGTCATTAAAACACTGAATTTCATAAAAAAATACTAAACGTCGTAAAAAAACACTGAACGTCGTAAAAACACTGAAAATAAAATAAATATCTCAAATAAAAATAATAATAAAAATAAAAAAATACAATGAATCCTTCCAATAAAAATCCTGGTCACTCTCTTTGATGATGTTCTCATATCCTCCTGTGAAAAAAAAAAAAAGAATAAATGTTCTAAGTACATAACAAAACAGAAAAACGTTACCTTGATTGTAGTTGTTTCCAACTTCACAACTTGGCGATTGAACATATGCACAGAAAGCCCAACCAGTTTGAAATTTGGGACATGTACATAACTTGGAGTGTACAACGTTTCCCTCCGATTTCCTCCATGAACTACTCAGCAACTTATAAAAGGATAAAAAGAAAAATGCTAATAAAAAACAATGAGTATATATCTTACAACGTATTGCTGATAATTATATCAGAAGAGAGCAGGAGAACATACATTTGCTTTTTCCTTTCGAATCACCTCCAGAAGAACAGCTGTGCCGAGCAACTGCTGAGTGAGGTATGTCCTCAAGGAGAGTCTGCAAAGAAGGTGGCCTCAAAGTATTTCTTGCAGCAGCAGCTACTGCAGTAGATGAGAGAGCAGGGCGATCATCTTGCTCAATGCCATCTTCTTCGTCACTTTCACCTGCTAAACTTAACCCATCAACACCAGCTGTAGCTATAGAAAGATCTTCTTCACGTATGATATGTAGAACACGTCGTACAACATTGCCAACAGCCAACTCTGTAACCAAAGTCACGCAACACCATCAGGCTATTGAAACTGGAGGTAGTCAGCAATGTTATAGAATTGCATTCAGCTCCCAAGTGATCTACAAGCAACAACAAATTTGCATGTTTTTCTTTCATACATCAGAGAAGGAGCGATTTGTTGTTGAAAAAAAGTGGAATTACTTTGTAGGTTCCTGTAGCATATCGATCATTGCTTGCAACACCCTTCACATATTTGAGACCCCAATAACTCTCAATTATCTCGCATAAGATAATTTTCAAGGTTTCAAAAGTGTTACTATTCGGAAACTAGTATTAACCAGTAACTAGGAACAAACGAACAAATACAGAATACATAACACTATTTGCTCAAAAGAAAATAATAAAGGTCCTAAAAATATATTAGATGCCTTTATTATGGTCCGTTAAATCCAAATAAGTACAACTTAAGATCCAATACCCATGTTAATCTAGTAATCTCCATGTAATAATACCAAATTATTATTTCATAGCATAAAGTTGAAATAATTTACTTTCTCTACTTTCAGGTAGCACTTTACATTTTACAATCAAAGCCTTTCCATATGTCTCTACTTTCAAAGAAACAAAGAGCTAACAAAACTCCCAACAAAGTTTCACATATAAAGTGTTAAATAAAACAAGATTTTCCACTAGGAAAATTGACCAAAGTCTACACACATCATCTTTCTTATAGCATGCAAGTCACTCCAACACTAACAAACAACACATAAAGACATGTTTGTCTTCTCTAAGTGTTAGGTTTGGGATTCAAAATCTCAATACTTGACTTCGTTAGAAACTCAAATTTTGAGTATGTAATAATCATAACACCTTACATATATTTAAAACCATCCTTTTTTTTTTCGTTTATCTCAACCCTTTTATATTTATATATTTTTAAATACAATACCGTCCACATTTCAAACATAAAACATCGTCCACTTTTCATAGATATTTTGGCCTCTACACTAGCATAATAATTTAACATCTTCCATTCTTCGGACATAATTTGACATCTACAGTACAAAATAAAAGGAGTCTCAATCCCAGAACAAACCAATAATTCGAGCTTTGAGTCTTTCACATTATAATTTCGGATTTTAATTACAAAAAATAATGGTAAAACATGAAGAGTTTGTACCTTTGGGTGGCAAAATAAACACGAATATATCTGCTCGTCATTTCATCGAACATCTTGCGAGCACTCCAGAAACCCGCCCCTGCGATGTGCGAATGAAAACCACCGGAGCTTCGAAGCGAAGCCACGAGCCCACGACCCACTGTCATCGGTTCAGTCCGATTCAAGCCAAGCCAAGCTCTGACCGTTCCGATCTACGCAGCAGCACCGAACATCGACCCCGATGGACGCCGTTTGTTGAAGAGACCGTCGGCGACCTCGAGGAGCAGAAGCCCCATGGCAAGCCCGCGCCTCCGCCGCCTCGATCTGGTCCATCTCGTTCCGCGCCGCTCGTCGCCGCCGTCCTTTTCTTCGCCTATACCGTCTTCGCGAAGTTCGGGTTCCTCACCCACACGTCGGCGCGGAGGGTCATTTTGTCGCCGCCGGCCTGATCGAGTTTCCCGATCGACAGCTTGTGTACTCGGATGTTGAAATTTGGGGGAGAAGGGGGTGGGTGGATGGTTAGATTGGATCGATCGGGAGGGAATGAATTCGTGTTGGGAGAGGTGTTGGGAGATGTGGAATTTAAGAAAGGGTAATCGTGTCTTTACACATTTTAAGCGGCCTAATTGGCACGCGTAATTTTTCGAAAGCCTTATTACCGAAAAAATGTTGAAAATTGGCCTTATTGTCATTTTTTACATCTTTATACGAGTCGGCCCGCATCAGATTCCGACTCGACTCGGATGCCGCGTTGGGTTTCCGAATTAGAATCGTATTCCAAATCCCCAATAAATAGACCGAAATTCAGAAATTCAAATTATTTCTAGGGTTTGGCGCAGTTGATCGGGAAGAAGAGAAAGCATGATTGAGGTGGTATTGAACGATCGACTGGGGAAGAAGGTGAGGGTGAAGTGCAACGACGATGATACGATCGGAGACCTGAAGAAGCTCGTCGCCGCTCAGACCGGCACTCGCGCCGACAAAATCAGGATCCAGAAGTGGTACAACATCTACAAGGATCACATCACCCTCAGGGACTACGAGATCCATGACGGCATGGGCCTTGAGCTCTACTACAACTGATTCGCCCACTGTATGTTCTCTCTCTCTTTTGCTCGCTTTCTCTGTTTTTGTTCATCGTGATTGGTTCCTTAAAATATTAGTTGTATATTGCGTTGTGAGCTACTCCTATTTTGGTATGTTTGGTTTAGATTTTAGTATTCGTTTCATCGACATTATTGATTGTTGTGTCATGTGTGCTTGTATGCGGCTAATCTGGTGATTTTTTGTAAAGAAATTGCGAGGCAGGGCAACCCTTGTGATTCCTTGACGATTAATTTTTCAAACAGGCATACCTTTTGTTCTGGCACTGATTTTCCTATTTTCGCGTGCCCGTGTTTTTAGGACATAATTTAAACATTACCGTTTATGATAGAGTATTATATGCTGCATGACTAACTTCATTTAAACACAAGAGCCTTCTCCTCTAAGCCGCTACATCCCCCCAATGTGAAGAACATGGCAGAAGATGTTTAGCGTTGTTGCTATGTTTTAATGGTTACGTATTAATGATGTTGACATCTGGAAATGCAATTTTAAATAGGTAGACTTGGAGATTAATTATATTGGGCATAATTTGCTTTATTATTAGGCGTCTCTTGAGTGTTTTACTTCAAAACCTAATTGTCCATTAACTCGCAAGACCATTTCTCTTCTTAATCCGTAATCAACACAGAGCAACAACAGGAACTTGTATATATCCCACTAGTGAACCAATAAATTTGATCTACGAGTAAGCTCATTAAATTACACATAATTTTTAATCACTACATAACTCCATAGTGAGCCCCCATCAAATTTAACTAGAGAAGGATTTATGCCTTTAAACATTGTTTACCAACCTTTAAAGCCCTAAATCTGTGGACCCCATTACACATAGAACTTGCCCAAGCTAGGAAAAACATTTCTTCCCCAACACATTTTTTATTTCCATTTTTTTATTTTTCCTTGTAACTTGATAGTTAGAGGAATGAACAGTCTTGGGTTCTATTAGGTTGTGATAGAGCATGATGTGTGCTAGTAGAGCAGGTTTCTTTTGGCGATGTTGATGGCGAAAATTGTTATTTTAGGTGATTGGGCTTAAATTGCTATCCTGCAAGTGCTGCATGACTGAAATTTTAAGTCAATCCTTTTACTTTTGGAACCCCACCATGTTTTAAGCTGGGTTTGTTGAGTAAAAATTAAACTCCTTACACATCTCACGTTTCCTCTAGTTGACCGTTAGCATCTTATCAGCCATTGAATGCTTATAATTAAGATTTTGCTTATGTAAAAAACCATTTGCATTTTTTTTTTTTTGCTGTTTTTAACAACTTGTCAAAAAAGAGTTCATAATAATCACTCCAAGATCTGGGACTCTAAATTAGAACCACTCGCTAATTGAAACCTTGATGACTACCCAAGAAACTACGTTAAAGTTTACTGAAGCAACTTAGCATTGGTCTTAGATCTAGTCTGATATACATTGTATTGATTATCAAAAGACATTGACTTCAGGTGCTCATTAAGTCTTCGTATTTTTTTCTTGCCTGCAGGTATGGCCTTGGATATATGATAATTGAACCACTTATATTGCCGTGTGTGCTTTTGGTGATTATCATTGAGCACGACTTATATATATAAATTCACGAGTTTATCAATGTTTGGTATACTTATTGTGAAGACTTAAAGATCGTTTATGTAGAATATTATGCGACTGAGTCTTTGTCCATATGAAATTTCATCAGAAACAAAAACTGATTGAGATTATGTGAGTGAATTTTTGGAAAACCAAAGATTCATTTTATAGAAATCCTGGAAAATATATACAGGAATATGCAATACTAGTCCTATAATATTTTTGTTGTTTATGGGCTGGCATTGACTTTTATGTGACTTGATCTATATTCTTTTATTTCCATTATTGAGTACTGTATTTTTTATTAATATAAAAATATATAAATTTATATTGATTGAAGATACTTTGAGAAGGAGCATATCCTATTCCCATGGCAGATTTCAGGGAGAATAGAAACACCTTCTCATATTATATGTATAAATATTCTTGGATCTTACTCCTTTGTAGTCAAATATGGATCACCATGAACAACTCATTCATTTCAGAGCTTTTATTTCTTGATTTATTCAACATATTTGTTTATTTAAATTAAATCATACAATAAGTATTAGTGTTGAATAGGATGTCATGGAAATGAGTGAATATTTAAAATTAATTGGTCTTTGGGTCTTTCTTATGAACACATACATCCATGCACCATAATACATCACACGACTGGCTTTCGAACAAAACAACAAAATCATGGGATGGCACGAATTTGTTTTTTTTATACCTTTTCAATTTTAGTTAGAAAAATGTATTTCATCACGTATATATATTTGTTTTAAATTAGTGTAAAATTAGATTAACAACTTGGATAAGGTGCCATTTTAAGAGATTGGATCATTTAACCTATAACCTATTTATCCAGATTCTCTATATATAGGGCCACCCATAACCTATTCAAGTCATTATGTTAATGAGTGAAGTGATTAGTCAAAAAAGACATTAATTAATAGACTAATATACATATCATTAACCACATAGAGAGAGAGAGTCTCGGGCATCAAGGCGGCGAGTAAAGTGGGAAAACCACACACGAATCCAACTAGTATTAATACTCCATGAACGATGAATGAATGAGGATTGAGACATCAAAATCAAATGGAAAATAGCCCCACTTTTGCTTTGTCTTAATTAATGCTTTGTCCCACACCTCACGTGTGAAAAGGGTAAAGTGTTGTTTGTTTGTTTCCACTGAAATCAAACATTGACAATAAATCTGTTTGTCACCATTTTAGGTTTGTGGGGATATTGTCATTTCTCAACAAACAATTTTCTTGGTCTTGTCCAAACCCAACCAAGGCTACAACCCTATCTCCATTTGCTTTGTAGTAATAAGATTTATGCAATTTATTTTTCCTTTTTTTCATACAAAAATAAAAATGTACGGAGTATGAGATACTTTGTGATTTATTGAGTATTTGAGACCAACACAAATGAGTGAATAACAACACCATCAAATCTCACAACAAAAGGTTTAGTACAAGCATCAAACATAGTCATGCGCAGAAAACACAGATTATCTATACTGCCTTTTAACATTCAGTAGTGCAAATTACACAAATCCACAACATAAAACTAAGAGATAACACACAGAGAATCTATCCAAACAAAGATCAAGGTCAAACGAGCACAACCGGAGTTTCCACAGACATTCTTCCACAACTCTTCCTAGGCGAATATGCTCAAGGGTCCTGCCTGGTTTGAAGAATCAAGCCCACGCTCCGCAGTTGGCAAACCCGTAATTAGCTTCCTGAAATATAAATATTCAGAGATCTTTCAGCATTTCACGAGTTCAATTCGTTCAACACAAACAAGAATCCATGTAAAGCTGTAACGCTAACTATCGACGCAATTAATTACCTTTCAGCACCACTATTGCTCGATTTCATAAGAATAGACAATCTTTTAGCTTTCTTCACGAACTCACTGCGAAACCAAAATTTAACTATATATGTTATAAAAAAAAAATGATGAAACGAGATGTTTTGTAAAATACGTATAAACCAATTCACCTGAATGGCTCATCTCCAGCTATTTTAAGAGCACCAGTCGCGTCACGGTAGCACACGTGGCTCAGCATCTCGGATCTTTCAATCCCAAACATGTGTTCAAGTCTACTATACAACTCCTCGTAAGATCCCAGCACAGATAGATCAAGAGTCCGACCAACATCTTCCGACTCCAGGAAAACTTTGCAGTGGCCAGTATCCATGCCAAGCTCACTTACGTGACCATCCGGTTTCCACAGAAACTGGGCCCCAGACGAGACCTTAGGAAGATCTTCATGGTCAATGCTAGTCATCTGCTGTTCAGTCAGTATCGGCTGACCAAAGAGAATAAACTGAGGTTTCTTCATGGCATTATTAGCCTTTTCCGATTTCTTACCATAATTCCCCATGCTTAATAAGCAAGATATATTTTCATTATTATTATTCTTTTGTTTATTATCCAAAAAAATCCTGGACGTAAGACTATTATCTGGATCTCTAACGTGAAAATCAGGCCGCTGGAAAGTGCCCGGTAAAAGTCCCATCTGCAGTTTGTTGCTAAGGTGGAGGTCCGAAAACGGGACTCCAACTTGAGCATGCCTGGCTCCCTGTATGCCTGCAGCAGGGAAGGTGATGTCGGATATACAACGCAAGGGACTGTTTGGGCCTATTGGGTTGCCCGAAAAGGACGGAATTGGGAATTGGCCGTCTATGGGGAAGTCCAGGTGTTGATGGGGTAAACGGAGCTTCTTTCTTGTTGGGCTGAAGGGTGATGGAAGATGGAGGACGGGCATGTTTGAGACCATCTCGACTAGCCATGGGCTTACACACTTCACGTTTTGCAGCAGGTCTGGTTCGTCCCAGGTCACCTGGCCGAATATTGTGTGAAAATGAGAACATGTAAGAACAATTAGGAGGGCTATCATAACTTCAAAATAACTTAGCTGGAACTCAAGCATTTCTTCCTCACGATTGGTAGTAATAAACATCAAGCAGAGATATAACAAGTGACAGTAATCATGTACAGCCAAAATGACATAATTGGAAGATCTAACACACAAAGAAATGGACACATTATTCTTCCCCCTATACGACACGGATTAAGATAACTCACAATTTTAGCACTTTTTTTTTACCCTTTTTCAATCCACCGTGCTTTGCTCAAAACATGTTGATAATTAAGATGTTTGCTAACCCAAATCAGATCTATATGCACTCGGCTTTCAGAAACTGAAAAAAAATACAATGGGTAATGTAGGAAACATTATATTTCTCTTTCGCTCAGAGTTAAATAGGTGATAATGAGAAGAGTATGTCGAGCCTATAATCAATTAATCATTGCATCAGTTCCAACAATTTCAATAGAAATGATAATTTAGTGCCAATTCAAATTGCTTGCGGACTCCAAAATTGTAACAAAAAAGATTACTTAGAATCTAGAAACCATAGAATTGAGAAAATAAAATAAACCAACTTAACTAATCAATGATTCTTCTAATCTATATGAACAAAAATAATGAGATTTGCATGTATGTACCTGAAGCAGTCTCCATGGCGAATTGGGCCAACGAAGGGGGTCGGCAACCTGAACAGAAGCAATAGTCCCCATAAACCAGCTAATTCTAGAGGAGTCCTCAGTCTCAAATGGCATCTTGAACCTCATCCCAGAGCACCACTGGATCCTCAAAGCAGAACTCACAGATGACGCCTTCACACAGAACTCCGGCGTACTAGCACGGGGATAATAAACCACCTCAAACGGCTGGCCACTAGCCGCCAGGAAAGTTGCCTCAACCACAGATTCAGGCCTAATTTTCCCCTTCTCCCTCATATTCCCACTGCTAAAACTCCTATACATCAGCTTCTTCTCATCCTCTTTCAGAAAAGAGGAGAAACCGAAATTCCCGGCAGAACCACAGTTCCACCCAGACGAAGAGTCGTTTCCACAATTTCCCCTCTTGGCTCTCCGAATCCCAACACAAAGTTCTCCATTCTCAGCCCTCAAGAAAACAATTGAGTCTCCAGCAACAAGTTTCTTCTGGTTCACAAACGTACTCCATCCAGTAGTCAACAGGTGCCTCCTTGGGGTCCCCCTGTAGATATGCCGGAAATTCCAAGCCTCTCCATGAACATCTTTAGCAATCACATTCTGCACAGGTGGATCTGCAGTGTAGTCCAACCGGGGGAAGATGGTCTCCGCGCAGTACCTAGGCACAGAGAACCCTCCACCATTGTTAGCATCAGATTGGGTGAGTGTCTTCGCGAAAGAATTCGGTTTCTCGTTAGTCGCAGATCCGGAGCTCCCGGAAACATGATTCTCATCAAAAGAATGCTGCTCGTTTTTCGAAGCTGGAACAAGCCTAATCTTGGCGTAAACTTCGTCAGTCTCTGGGTCGGCCAAGTACTTCACAGCATCAACCCTGCAGAGGATCAGAGGTGGAATTTTTTGGTAAGCCCCAAAATCAACCGCAGTGAGAGTGTGTTCGGCGTGGCCTTGTGGGAAGTAGAAAACTTTTGAATTCTCCGGCGGCATTTGAACCATGCCACCAGCGCACGCGTGCCACAGCTCCGAGTCCAAACTCTTCTCTGTCATCTCTTTCCTAGCTCTCTACTTCGATATGATTGCACTTTCGATTACACCAATTCCTTCAATAAATGCTGCGAGAAATCAAAATACGGACAGTAATTAAGACATGTTCGGCTCAGGGATGAAATCCGGAGCAGAGATCTAAATAATTACCTCCCAAAATTTCACCACCCGTCAACGTATCTTCAAGCAACAAAAGAACTGATTAAGAAAACACAAATCAGAGTTCAGAAAAACACAAACAGAAGCAACACCAAAACCCTAAATATTCAACCAAATCCCTAAGAAACTCACCCCCAAAAAAAACTTCAAAGCACGTGGAATTCGCAGTATGTTCGGAGAAATATTCACACTTCCATATACATATACATATACATATATATTGAGCTGCAACAGTTATTCAAACCGCGAGTCCGAGTAAATCGCAAACAGTGAGGTTCGGATTGAATCCGCAACCTAAAGCAACACATCGCCGAACGAATCGCGGTTTTCCGTTACCGACATAGTTGACGGAGATTTTTTCTTCGACGGCGAAATTATCGGCGAGTTGTTCCGCTATTACCGGCGAGCGTGTTCTTCGTGGCGATTGCGAACGACGCCGTATCAGCAGTGGGCTCCTACAGAGTGAAAGTTGGAGAAAGAGGAAGTGCGTGCCGTGCTTGTTGGGTGTGTGGGTGTGGCTGACATGGATTTATTGGTTGTTCAGTTTTCCGCTTTCTCTCTCATCAGATCTCACCCAGGGACAAAACGGACAATCTCTTTATTCATTTTCTTTTAATTAATTGATTAATTATTCACCGTAATATCTTAATTTTAAATAATTTTTTTTAAAAAAAGGTACGTAGTAGTTGAGAAAATATCGCGTGGAATTGAATATATCGCGATATTTAAGTCACAGCCTTTTTTATGTTTTCGGTTTTTAACTTTTTACCGGTGTGTGCAGGACTGTACGGGCACTGATCAAAACCAGACACCGGTATTTTTTTTTACCGGACAGCTTTCACCTCGGGTTAAATGCTGTCAAGCGCACGCGCCACACGCGCTGGGGAGTGGATTTCGGCAAAGCATGTTCCGCGCGTGGGTGACGTCACTGTTTTTGTTACCTATTCGGGGGGCCTGGTCCCCCGCGGGCACTAACGCCACACCCTAAATTCATACCGATCCATAATCAACACTGACAGCGTGACAGTGAACTCGAGAATAGAAATTGTTCACAATGTAAAAATCTAACTTGTGAAAATTGCAGTGAAAAATTGTTGAGAAATCGATTCGATCTCTCGTTTTATATCAATAGAAACAATGTCCGTTTTTGTCGCTTTGATTGTTTCGCGAGCAACGATCGCCCCGACGTGTAAATGCGTCCAAGAGTTGTTAGAAAAATTTGTTGTACCAGAAATCCGATTCAAAGTATAAGTTAATTAATCGAAATTTACAAAAATGGGCCTAATTAATTATCTATCTTTGTTGTTGAATGTGTGCATTTACACACACACAGCTATAGAGAAAGTATTTTACTATGTGTGTAGGTGCAGGGCCTATGGCAATGGGGGATATATGTTAGCCACAAAATGCAAACAGATTGAATGGGCCCAAAGCCCAGCTCCAGGGCTTGTCTTTATGTTCCAACTGGTCCTAACCAACAAAATAAATACTATAAAAAACTTACACTTTTATTTTTTATTTTTTTTTGGTGTGATGGAATGTGATATGTTACTTGATGATGATCTATGACTAACGTGTCAAAATCTTTTAACAAATGTATCATGGGTAAAAAATGTAATGTAATTCAAACAACATTTGATCTTAGTGTGCAAGAATGTTCAATTTTATGACGTTATTGGTTGGAAACAATCTGGAAACAATCGAGATTCATTAACGAAGTGCTTACACAAGTGATTATGTGTCTTTTTAATGTTGATTCAATATTAAATTTCTATTATGTATTTTAATCCATATTTCCAGCCAAAAATTTAAAAAATATTAAAATTTGACTTTTTTTAAATTCAAAAGTGAAGTACTGTATAAAAATACTGTTTAAAATAGGGGTGGGCGCGGGTCGAGCCGAGCCCAAAAATATCAAAACCCGGCTCAAAACCCGACCTCTACGGTCCGAGCCGAGTCGGGTTTATCTGAGGTTGGGGCCCGGCTCAGGACCGAGCATGACGAGCCCGGGCCGGGTTTTCGGGTTTTCAGTCCCAAATTTTATAGAGTTTCTATTACAAAATTCATGCAATTTATAATTCAATAAAAATTTCAAACATTTGAATCACATGATACTAAACTGAAAGTTTAAAAATAAAACCAAAACATTATTTTCTTGGTTGCTTGGCCAAATGAAAATGCAAAAATAAAAATAAAAATCAAGTCCATCTTGCAATTAGTAAAAAAAAAAGAGTAACAATTAATTAGCACCACTAATTCATAAATGGATTACAAAAAATATATACACCAACACTAGAAAAATCAAGTATACTTTTAATTATTATCTTATTTTTATTCAAGGTGTTTTTTTTTTTTTTGAATTTTTTACAATGACGTGTAATGTGAAGTGTTAACTCGAAACGAAAAATAGGGTAAAGTGAAAATTTTGAAGTGAAAATCTTAATAGTAATAATAATGATGTACAATCAATCTTTTTTTACTTTATATATATATATATAATATTATATAATATAAAAAATAAAATTGACGGTCCAAACGGAGCTTTCGGTCCTAAATATTTTTGGGCTTGGGCTCGGACCGCATATACATTTCACGGGTCGGTCCTATGACGGGCCGGTCCTTAAAAAAATTAGAATCGGCCCGTAACGAGCTTTTTTGGCGGGTTTTCGGTCCGAGCTCGGGTTTTCGAGCTCAAACGCCCACCCCTAGTTTAAAATTGAAAAACTAAGTAGTTGAGTAGATTAAAAAGTAAGAACAAAATCACTATACTGTACTTTAATGTAAAAAATTAAAAAATTACTCCATGCATTTCATTGCCAGAGTCACAGTTTCATTTTTTATTTATATAAAATAAATATAATTACATTAAATAAATTCACTTTATTTTCTCCTCACCAACCCTCCTTATCCTTTCAAATGGAAGTTTTTATTAGGAATTTAAACAAATGAAATATTAATTATTTTAAAATTTAAAATTAAACATTAAATTAATTATTGTTTAAATAATACATTGAATTAATTTAAAAATAATTTTGATATACATTAAAATAAATTCAAAATGACGTGTAAATTGAAAATAAATTGAAAAGTTAAAATTACTTGTACTGTAAAATTTGTGAAAAATAAAATTACATCCGACAAAAAAAAGTTACCTTGTTTGACCGAGAAAAAGTTAAAAATAAAAATAAAATAAAATGAATATGGAAAAAATTGTTTATTTTTCCTGAAATAATCTGGCAGTGGCAGTTCTGGTTCGGAAAAGACCAGTCCATGACTGCTTGTTTACAATAACAATATGTAGTCCCCCATCCCTTTTTTAATTTGGCTTTGAAAATATATCTATATATTAAATATTTATATTTATTTTCTAAAAACACGTAAATATAAGATAAATATCACGATCGAATAAGAAAAATGAGCTGTGTTTGTTCCAATTTTAATTTAATTATAAACTGGGTCGAAGCGAGTCCAGTCGAACCGACTAGAGGAAGAGGAAAATGAGTCATGCAAGGTGGATTGTCCATCCGACATTTATGCAACACCCAACGTTTCTCAACTACTGCAAAAAAAAAAGATTTTTTTAAAGAAAAAATAAAAAATAAATAAAAAGGTAAAATATTAATTGGGCTCATTTTGTACGCATCTTATTTCTCTTTCTGGTTGGACCATTTTTTCCTGCCCGCTGGGCCTGGAAGCACGCAACAATTAATGTTTGCGAAAATAAATAAATCACGGGGTTAGTATAATATTAAAATTGGTAATCCAATTGTAAAAGGTTATTATAGTAATTTCAATAAAATTGATTAGTAATTTCAAAATATATAGTATACTACGTATAGGTATATAGTTATACTAATAAATAAGTTGTCACGATTTTTCTGTCTCTACCCTTGAGTGAATGATTCATTTGGATGATCGATTAAGTTAGTTTTTCATTTTCCGACGAGATCCCACACTCGTTAGGACACATATACCATGTAGAGCTAGCTGACTCGCGGCTTGACCCAACATTCGTCGAATTGACCTTAGGTTTCGGACAATATAGGTCAGTGTTTATTTAGGGTTGGATTCACCTTACGTGAAACATTAATTTGCTATTAATAAAGAGAAAAAATATTGTTGGTCTCGTCAAAGGACGATTGGGACCAATAACATTCAATAACGAACATGTGCACACAAATTCTTGACACCACTTTATGAAAATAACGGGTTCATATTTTTGTCTCATGTTGTGTTTTACTTTGATAACGAAATATGATGTTTTGAAATGTCATACTCTGTATTCTAACTCGATCCAGATTCAAAAATTTGAGAATATTTTTCACTTTGGTGTAACACAAGTCGTGAATTCAGGCTTGTTGTCGTAAAACATGTGGTGAAAGAGCATGTTTCCAAATCCCTTGAGTATAAAGTCTCTGGTCAAATGAAATCCCTCGACTATCGTTTTGATTCTCCTATGTTTTTCGTCCTTATAGTCCGACCTAAAAGTGTTGCATTTTGACAAGGCCCATTCGGCCCAAAAAAACTGGGCCGGCCCAATATATAAAAAATGAAATAGCTGAACAAGAAACAATGCACAAGGTACAACCCAACAAATATTAACAAGGGCAATGTTTTATTGTAGTGGGCATCACCACATACAACATGTGATGTCTCCTTTGCAGTGATACCAATCCTGCATCAGTTCTCATGGGGCTACCATTGCCACTGTCGGCTCACATAATTCAAACAAGAGCACATGAACTTAATAAATCTGCAAAGTCTAATCGTCGTAGTCAACGATTTCAAAACAAGAACCGTACTCTTGCCAGTTTTTGAAATCAGAGTCGACTAGAAACAATTCCAATTACAACCCGTATGATCCAGAAACCCAAACAAACCCTAGTAAAAACAACCTAAAAACGAGTAAATTTTGATTTTTATCGAAATGATCTAGAACCCGACACATTCGCTACCCGTAATGAGGGAAATAATCCCACAACTATCAAGTGTTTCGAAATAAACGATCAAAGCGCACATACGATAATGAAGAACACATCAATGATAAAAAAGGTTCATTTTCTTAACCTTATGTCAACATGAAAAAAGAAAATATCATCGAACAAAAAGGGGATTCTGTTCAAAGCAAAATTCAAACTAAACTGGTCACAAAGGCTCACAACTAACCAAAGAGACACATAACTTGTTTCTAGTCAATATAATCGAACAAATAGTTACTCATCGGAACAAACTCGGGCTGTGGGGATGCCGGGCCTTCCCCAATTTCTGTCATCGAGCCTTTACCTTTAGTTCTCATCTCAACAACCTTCCTGTGGGAATTTGAATGAAGGGCTGGGACAAACGTCGGGCTCGCTGCAGGCCTATACTCCGGGAACAGACGGCCCGACCGAAACCGGACCCCACAGGCATTGCACAGCGTCTTCGGGCCCAACGGGCCCTCCCTCCACTGAGGAGTCTTTGTCACTTCGCAATGGGTGCACTTTTTATTCACCGCAGGACAATTCAGTACCTGTGATGGATTTTTGATCTCATTAGTCCGAGGGCCCGCTAATTTCCTTTTCATGTTTTTATCTTTCCGTGGAGTTGAAGTGAAATATGACGTGGCTGAAATCCACGAGTTTTGACGTTTGACTCGTTTGGAACGGATCCGCACAGGGCTCGGGTTAGGCAAGTTCTTACCAGCCGAGCAGGACCCACTGCTTTCAAGAACAGAGACCGGGCTTTGGTTTTGGAAGATGCTGGATTCTTGGGCCTCAGATTTCTTTGGCAGGATCATAGGCGGATCAGAGGCTCCTTTGACAACGTCCGACAACACTTTTTGCTCTAGGGAAGCTCCGGCAGTCTTTTAAGGGTCATCGATATTACACCAACGCAAAAAAAAAGAAAGTAATTTATAGGAAAAATGAATATATAATAAATACATAATGATAATGAAATCTTCCAAACTTTGCAGATGCTCTGAGATGATTAAAAACAATAGAAATTGAAAATGCTAAACACAAACATAATAGAACAATCGAACATAACACTCACGGGAGCAATTACTTCAGATGATAAATTCGTAAGCCCGGATTCGACTTTGACGTTAGGATTCGTTGGCGGGGCCATTAGCACAGCGGACGGAATTGGGCCGAGACATTTCGAGTTGGTGATATCCCAATCATCCACAAATGCATCATCACTGGCCAGGCTCTCCATGGGGAAATCCAAAATATTGAGTATGTTAACATAATCTTCGTCTCCTGGAATGCCGTTCGGGTTGGCATCCCAACAATTACCAGGTTCTACAACGCTCATATTTCTGCACATAACCAATACAAGCAAACAAAAACTCTTTAAAGTCCAAACACTCAAATTAAAATATCCCAAATCGAAAATTTGAGTAAATTGAAAAGGTAGCAGTAACTAGATTTCTTCTTCAAAACACGACGTCGTTTCATAACTTCTGCTGAGTTTTTTAATACAGAACAACGTCGGCCCTAACAAACAAAAGTTATGCACGAAGACGAAGAGCTATATGCCAGCAGATGAAAATGAAAGTCCGAAACAATAAAAATAAAAACATTTCTTTTTTGGGGTAAATTTCGCTCGATTTCTGAAAACCCTAATTTAATTTAGATTTTAGAATATACAAATTAAAAAAGAAATAGAAAAAAGTGAGTGAAAATGGCGTGCTTTGATACCCATTATTCTCGAAGCGAACACAGAAAAAAGGTGCAGCGGAGTTTAAATAATTTGCTGTAAAAGAAATTTAAAAAATGGGGGTCTGAAAATTGATGAAAAAATAAATTGCAAGAAAATGGAAAATTGAGTGGGTGTATTACTATACGTACCAGAAGATAAACGCTTAAACGACCCTCTCACTCCATCGGGTTTTGCAGGAGAGCTATTCTTTTGCAGAGAGTGAAATTAGAAAAATGAAGAAAAAAGGGAAATAGTTAAAATAAACGATAGGGTAAGAAGATAGGGCAAGAGCTTTTTAATTTTATATTATTTGCCATTTGGGGAAGAGGGATTTTTATTCAATTCAAAAACTATATCGACAAACGTATACTCGTATTCTATTTACAAAAATAATTAATACTCCTATAAATCTACTACTATGTTTTAGAGCCATTGCGACACATGCATTTTCTGTTTCATATAAATCTTCATACTTTTAATTTTAGGTTATTCCACATATTTTTTTCATACCAAATAAAAAATATTTTTACTTAATTTTTTACTTTATAATATAATTATACCTTTAACTTTTTTACTTATTTTTCATTCAAAATATAATTACTTTAGTAATTTTCTTGAAAAAAATTAATAAATAGTATTGTTTTTTTAACATAATAAGTACTCCCTCTGTCCCAGAGTTATAGTCATTTGTGATCAACACACTTTTTTTTACTACATTACACGAAAATTATGAAAAAATAACTAAAATAAAATTTAATAGTTAAATTTTATTTTAGTTATTTTTTCATAATTTTTTTGTACAGTTTATCATACGTATTGGACGGTAAAAAAAAGTCAACGTTGACCACCTGTGACTATAGCTCTGGTACAGAGGAATAGTCAACTACTTATTTCGTCCTATAAAACTTTTATTTTTCATTCAAAATATAATTACTTTATAATTTTCTTCAAAAAAAAATTTAATAAATATTGTTTTTTAACATAACAAGTAATCAAGTACTCATTTCGTCCTATAAAACTTTTCTTAACAAAGTGTGGAAATATCTTTCGTGTGAATGGAATGTACATAAAATAAAAGAGTACACTTGATAAATTGATTTTATATATCGATGGAAAACTATACTACTCCCTCCGGCCATTAATAGATGTCATACTTTGCTGGACACGGAGTTTAAGAAAATTGTTGTTTTTTGATTTGTTTATTAAAAAGTAAAGAGTAAAAATATATTTTAAAAGTGAAAAGTAAAGTAGTTGTGAGTAAAGTTTAAAAAGTAGGTGAAGTTTAAAAAGTAGGTGGGATAAAGTAGAATAAAATTGTATATTAAAATGAAAAAGTTAGAATAATTATTTCCTTTTTTGGGGTGTGTCAACTATTATTGGACACCTCAAAAAGGAAAGTATGACAACTGTCTTTGGACCGAGGGAGTATTATTTATACAAAAATAGTTAGATGATGTGATGAATGATTCGATTAGAATAAAATAAAAAAAGACAATTGAAATACAAAATAATGTAGTTATTCATTATCATTCTTATTATTTAAAAATATTTGATCAATTCAATTTCAGGAAATATGAAGTCAAAAATTATTATTCAAAACGAAGATATTTTTAGTTCAAAAAGAAGGTTGGAAATTCGTAAGATTATTGTTCAAATTTCTTTACTTCCGGGTACGATTTTATCGAGTGGTGTGTCGGTGCATGGTAAGTAAGGTGATCGGCAGGGTAGTTGGGTTTGATGGGCTGGGCCCATGAGGTTTGAATGTTATCCTCCTTCTCCATGTGGGGCCCATTAAGTGATGGAACGTGACTTTTGAACAAACGGAAATTACTCGGCCCAAAAAACAAACTAAATGCAGATGTAATGGATCTCTCAACAACTTACTTTTTTTTTCTCTTTGCGATTTGCACACGAAATTAGTACTCCTATAATTTATTTTTTGAATTTTGAATTTATTGAGAGGTGATTTCACAATTAACAATAATAACTAAATATATATATTTAGTTCAATAACCCAACATCTCACATGTGACTATGTGAGTACAACATGGGTTTGGCCCAATTGCATTTATATATACCAAAAGTACCCTTCTGGAAAAAATTATCTGTAAAAGCACCAGACAAATGCTGTACTCTAAGATTTTTGTAATCTCAATCTTAAAGGAATTTTCTAGTTCACTTAGCCTACGAAACCATGGCCAAACAACGAGGAAAATAGCATTCACGATCATCACTCGTCTCTTTTATGCATAAATATAATAAATTCATGAGCTACGCACCATGTTCGCTCATGTACAAGTATTCAAGAGTTACATATTAACTGATGAGTATAATGCAAACACAAAAATATAATTCCTTGTTTTCAACAATTAAAGATTTTAATATAACACTAAATCAGTCTCGATACTATGAGCTTGTAAGAAGTACCCAGGTGACGGATATTTGTGTGGTTCGTATCAAGCTGCAGATGAAGATGTACATTTCAACCCCAAGTTAAAAAGACTTGTTACCTTTTCTTTGCCTTTTGTTCTTGACCCAAAACTGTTCGGGGTTGAAGTTCACGAGAGCCGGTTGTCTTGTCTTTTGAATACTTTTATTTTTCTATGATGCAGCTGCATTACATTTACAACTTAACTTTTGAAGTTCTTCTTCTCGAATTCACAAATAAAAATACGAAGAGAAGTAACAATAGACCAGTGATGGATAAGGTCAGAAGTTTCCAAGAAGGGGAACTGTAGAAACTTGTATATGTGCTACTACTACTAGAGAGGGTGCTCGAAAGATTTTCCTGAAATCAAAACGCACAAAAAGACGAAACGAATCCTGTTATCAGGTGACCCTTTCTCAAGACAAGTAAATCTCTTGATTCTAGATTAATCATATTGGCTAATTTAATCACAAAACATACCCCCCTATAAAAACATAGCTACCTTTTAAAATCACATATGCCTGCTGATATATTTGTTTTCATATTAGAATTTGCACCGTCAAAACTGGGATACATTTGTTACGAAGATGCATGCCTAAAGAGTATGTTAGTAATAATATCACAAGGTAATTTTAATTTCTATTTTTGGTGTCGAGGTTGGTAATTAGGTCAAACCTTAATGGTGTTTGTAATAGACACCTATAACTTACTACAAAATCTTTTCGTTAATGACAGAGAAAAGGGGGATTTCAATTTAACATTGAAATTCAAGCAAGAGAATTAACTTACACTTACATCACCGTCAGCACGAGCCATGCTCTCCAATATATGTGATTGTTGCTTGGAGAAGATAACTTGAGCATATTTATAGAGCTCTACATCTAACCTGTTGAGTGATTCTATCTCCTGGATAAGTGCTTCTGGAACCTGACGACGGGCCTGAAAAAACATTAAGCTACTGAGAGTAAAATCATACAGTATATGGTAAGAGTAGCACTTAAATATATTGTCAGCAAAAGTGCAGAAAACACCATGGTTAAATTACAATATACCTCTTTGGTAAAGTTTGCTGGAGAAATTCGCTTAAGAGAATTTGCACGTCTCTCTGCTTGGGTATTTCTTAAGGTTGGAATACAAGATTCATATGATTCCGTTAGTTTCCCAACAGTCAACTGTAAACAAGCAAGATCCAAAATCTCAAACTCCCGAGGATATATATATATATACACATACACACATATATAAATAATTTTTCAAAGGGCGCACATTTTCTCGTGCTTCTTCATTCTTGCTAGTTGGTGACACATCCTTTAGGGTTTGGTTAGTGTTGTTGTTGCCCTGTAACTCAAAAAAAATAAAGGCATAGAAAATTTAATCGCAAATAACACAATTAAATGGTGAATAAATTAAGCTTCTCACTTGATCACTAGCATCAGATTGTGTATCAGTAAGGGACGAGTCATGTTCTGCAACAGATAAAAAAACATGGCAAGCAAAAAACATTATTTGAATTCTGAATTAGATCAGTTTTTAATTTATACAAGTAACAATAATGGAAGCATACTAATCCCGATAGAATGATGTGATAAATGTTTTACTAAAATTCAAAAATATAGTCATCAAAATGTGAAGAGCCTTAATGCTCACAATCCTATTTTTAATTTCATCTCCAATCAATTTTTTATTTTTTAAGTTATAAAGTTCAGAAATTTAGATAAACAACCTGAATCATTTTCAGCTGGAACATCTTTACTGGAGCTCGATCCTGTATGCTGAGATATCACTTGTGCACCAACAATATTTGCAAACATAGTAGCTGACTCTTTATGGTTCTCAGTGAGTCCAACATAAAGCATTCCGTCCAACCGTTTCTGCACGAAATTACAATTCAATAAAATGAACACAATAAATGTGTAATGTGGTTATGGAGACCTTTATCCTATACCTTTGCAACTTGAAGCACAAAGTCACCGAGGGATTGATATTTGACTACACAATGCCGCACTTCATGTGCTTCGGCAAAATAAGAGTTGTTTGTGAGACCTGCAATCTGAGAATATGGGGTGGGTAGGGTGGGGGGATTCAAGAAACTATTATTAGTTCACGGTATAGATTTTATTATTATTATTATTAATATTATTCGGTAATCAGGTCAAACCTGGAAGGTAGCCCCATTGTGGACAATGTCTTGAGCAATAGGGTTATTAATGTACTCACGCAGAGGCATCGCCATGTCTTCCACATCGTATGAGTTATTAGTTACTAAATGAGAACGCCCTCTAAGATTCCTATTATCCCTCTACCATAAGATAGAACATGTCATTAGACAGGAAACTGAGAGGATAATATAAAGCACACAGATATCAATACGACTTTCCGGAATGAGAGGATAGAGAAATTTTCATTTTTCAAGATCTTAAATAGTATGAAGAAAAGTGTTTGATAATCCATAACATTTCAAACTACAACTGTGAACCCAACAAATGTGAAACAAATATACATTTTCACAGCTTAAAGGAAGCATAAGTAACGAGACGAATATGCTTACTGGTCTTATATCTCGAGCTATCTGGTGAAAAAAATGTTCAAACAAGTTATCTGAAAGTAATACATCTGTTGAAGACATTTAAAAAAAATGTTTTTTCTGGGAAACTATAGCATTTAAGAGATGTAGTGGTGTGAAGGAAATATAAGTTGCAAGAAGACAATACATTAAACAGTACATGGCAGATATGATTGGTGTAATAACTGGCAGAAAATGAATTATTAGTACTTTTTGTTTTGTTTTTTTGTTTCCTTCTTCAGCCACAACAATATTAGGTATTCAACTTAATTTACTAGTTTAGGAATAGAAACAATATAGCAAAAAGATACCAAAAAATCCAATGCAAATAATCGCAAATAAGCATTTAAAATTCAGTAACAGAACATACCCGAGCAAATAAATCTTCTCTCATCCAAGGAACCAAGTATTTCCAAGGCCAAATATCCAATGTGCTGACTCCAGATGTCTCTTGGCGTAAACGTTTGGTCGTTAATGCAACAGATGTCAAGTTTGGATGAATCAAGAACCTAGCGGCAACCTCCACAGAGAACTCATAAGTGCTGAAAACACGGTCGACAGGGTTTCTAAGTATTGTCACCACTGAAGTTTTCTCCTTGGGAAGTTTGGACATCATGCTGTAGTCATCATGGGTACTTAATAACCGACAGTCTGCTTTTCTGCGTGATAAAACCCGAATTCCAGATCTCAGACATCTCTATAATACACACACAATAAATGTATATATAAAAATAATATGTATCCATACTAATAAAACTTGTATTACTATCTACTGATCAAACTACTTGATAGTATAATCATTAATCACGGATGCATCCTGCATCTATAACAAGTAACAAGTTAACTGTAAGTATCAGCAACTTTTATTATCTCTCACAGGAAGAGAGAATCAAAAGCAAAAATGTTCAGTAAATTAAAAAAAAATACATTAATATAGTTTGTTTCTGAAAAGGTAAGGACTTTTTAAGACACATCCAGAAAGAAAAAAACTCCAGCAATTGAAAATTTTTCTGTTAAATTTCTCTCAACTTTCTAGCTATACGCATGTCATCGAAACCAAATAGGATGAGTCCAACATACCAGTTCTGAACAAGCAATCAAACAAAGTAAACTAAACGCATACTTGTTCTTTTCTTAATGATGAATTGATAAGAAGTAAGAACTATATTTTCACAAGATATTCAAACATCTCATCATTACAGCTATCTGGCAATGATGGAGCATCTCATTATGTGATTATGAACAACCAAGTGCACACATTTCTATACGTGAGTATCAACTTTCCAACAAAAAACGAACTCAGATCGTTTTAAAGTAACACACAATCACAAGCATATCCTCATTAGCTGATCTAATTAAGGTTGATTAACTAAAATTAAAATAAAATAAAATACAATTAATTACCTAGGATTAAATCTCAACTTATCATAAGACCGCGGACATTCTTGGGAGTTTGTGTAGAGCTTTTTCAAGAAACTGTGCAAGTAAATTACATAAAAGATCAAATAAGTAAATCATGTTTATCAGATTACCTGTCAGAAACTTTATTGATAACCGTTTTGATATCACACTAAAACCGAGAAAATTTACCAGTGCAAATATGTTCGTCCTCCCGTTCGTGGAACATGAAGAAAAAAGAGCAAGTCACGCAAAGCATGCTTGTCATCTTTAACTTCAGAATCCTTGGAAGAGGATGCCCATTTCTTGACAGTGCGTTCACACTGTTTATAGTCATCATCCGAGAAAGATGCGTTTATTGAGACAGGGTCTGGAAAGATTAAAAAAATTGCCATGAGCATTAAACTCAAGCTAGACGGAAAAAGACAAAATAATGCTATTAACAAGCCACACAAGCTAGACGACAATTCTCTTTGTAGTAAAGATCGTGTTTGGAACATTTATTTCCCTTACTCCATAAAAATCCATTCACGATCCTCATAATTATGAAGCAAAATATGGTAGGAAAATACTACAAATTCCAAGTTTTCCAGAACCAGTCACTATTTATTACTTTAGGTGACACCAACCATTCAATCCATTTCATCATCAACATCACCGAGCAAATTTTATTACAAGGAAATAAAAGTGAAATCTTAAACATGACACGAGCAATTGATGCCGTATATTCTAAAACATGACATGAGCAATTGAAACGTACATTCTTGAAATCAAACAAAACCGAACAAATGTAACCTTTTCAACAGAGCCAAAGAAAACCCACCCGACAGAAGAAGCACCAGGATCAGCCCCAGTACTAAATGGATCAGCTTGCACCTCATTCCCAGCTCTTCAATAAACATCATCGCCATGGAAACTTTCACTGTACAAAAACACCCGTCATCATATAATCCAAACAAAACCCACAAACATAAAAAAGACAAGATTTTTCAAATAACATTCCAGCCATTTAAAAATTACAAAGTGAAAAACCTTCACAGGCAAAACATCGAATACATGGGCTGCATTGTCACAGGCTCACAGACACAAGAACTTAAAAAATCAAATTCAAAAAGACGGCACACGTGAGTGGAATACCAGAATCTCGTGCTCATAAATTCGCGCGAACCGTGTAGGGTTTTCGCCGGACAAAAGAGGCTTCACGGTCTGACAAAAAGGGGGGCCCACTTCCCCCTTTTTGCGCGGTCTCCGATCGGTAAAGTTAGCTACGAAAGCTTTGTCTTCACCTTTCAATGCTCCCCGAGACGAAGAAAAAAATACCGTGGAATTGAGGAAGCTGACGATGATGCCATTTTTTAGCAGGGTGAAATAAGCTTCACAGGGTTAAAATGGTAAAATCGGAAGTGCGACGGTTGTGACTTGTGAGGAGAAGCGGGGAACGTAAAATTGAGTCGGCTAAATGACTAAATTGCCCTTTTTTGGTGAATGTTGACCAGTGCGACTGGACGTTGTTTCAAGTTTCAAACATTCTCACTTTATTTTTATTTTATTATCACGTTTTACAAAGTTGTTATGACCAAGGACAAGAATATATTCTCAGGATTTACATTTTGAGTTTTGACTCGCGATTTTCTAGGGTCATGTTCGACATTATTTTGGTTGAATTTATGATACGTTAAACCAAATTAAAAATATTTGTCATGAAAAACATCATTTTTACTTGTTGAATAAAATAAAGAGGGAATGTGACTTTTTAGTCACATTTGATAACTAAATGAGTTAAAAGTCCCCTCTTATAAAAGTGTGAGTTTTTTACACCAATTGTCCATAAAAAGTCTCTTATACCCTTATTCTTTCAATAAATAAAAAAAACAAAAACAAAATACAAAAACAAATATCAATTAACATAAAAATAAAAAGAAAATACATGTGGGACCCACGAGATCAGATTTATTGTTTGGTTGGAGGGTTTGGTGTGGGTTTATTGTGCATTCAATCCTCCATATTCATCTAAACCTACCAAAACCAAACAAAAAAAATTTCAAAAATTCTCTCAAAATTCTCTCAAACACTCTCTACATGTTGCCCCGTTAGATTCTGGAAAACTCCGTCGGATATACGCGTGCCTAGACGAGCCAAAACGAGAGGTACGTGTTCAATTTTTTCTCAATTTTTTTTTTCTGCGACTGTTACTCGATGGGTTACTCGATGGAGCGTACCATCGAGCAACCCATCGAGTAACTAAGAATTTATGAAGCGAAACATTACTCGAATTGAGGTTAATCGAACTGAGGTTACCCGAAATGCCTTCGAGTAGGTTTTCGATTAACCCTAATTTCAGTAACATGTTTCGAGTAACCTCTTTCCAGGAACACTGATTCGAGTAATGTGAGATTACTCGAACTGATGAGGTTACTCGAATAGAGGTTACTCGAATGACCATCCTGTTACTCGAATGAAACTGTCCATCCTGTTACTCGATGGAACAGTCCATTCGAGTAACAGGACCTGTTTTTTGCCAAAAAATGCATTTTTTCGTAATTTTTGGTTTGTTTCGTCGATATATATGGATATGTTGTATTAGTTAACCTAATTCAATAATGTTTTTTGTGAATGTAGATGTCGAATCAACGAATAACGATACGTTACGGTGGTCGTTGGGAACGAGCGGTCTACGTCGACGGGATAGATATGTGCCTTTTCTTCAGGAGGGATCAACTTACCCTCGATGGTCTTGTGAGACAGATTCGTGCCGTTTTGCGCCCTCCGCCGAATATCGAGTACATGTTGTTCATCTTAACACGAGGCAATGATTTTAGGAGCGTGCGGTGTCCTTTGCTTAGCGACGACGATGTATCCCGCATGCTAGACGAGCAAAAGGACGATTGTTTCATTTTCGTCACCGAGATGCTAGAGGAGGCACAACCAAATGCCCCCGAGGTGAATATTCCAGAAGTGGATCCGGATGTACCGACCGAGGGCGAGAGGCATGCTGAGAATTCCGAGGACGACGAAGAAGCTCGTCAGACCGATCTGTTGCAGTCGTTGACCACTGAATGGACAGAATGGATTAGACAGCCGCGGGTCATCACAAATATTCTGTCACGCCGTAACCTGTCCTCGAGTTCTAGTGTGGGAGCCGGCGAGCATCCCGAAGCAGCTCAGAATGCTCAGAATAATCCACTGCGCAACTGGATCATTCCACTGCCGGAGTTTGACCCCGCGGTTCCATTGCGATCGGTCGAGCCTCCCGAACTGGTGTATGGTCACATTGCAGTCGGCTCGACATTCCGAACGAAATCGGATCTGAAGATAGCGGTGAGGATGTATCACATGGAGCATATGGTGGAGTGTGCCACTAAACGCTCGACCACTGAACGGGTAGCGTTCGTCTGCAAGCAAGGTTCTGAGAAGTGCCCGTTCAAATTGTGTGCTACTGGGAATGACGAAACACTCTAGAAGATTACGAGGCTGAACTTGAATCACGAGTGTGTCAATGATTTGAGTCGGACTGCCGATCGTCACGTGTCGAGCAAGGTTGCCGCTACTTACTTTGCACGTCAGCTAGTCGACGATGAGATCACACTGAAGCCGAAGACGATGATTTTTGATCTGAGGAGATTGTACGGAGTAGTGATCGATTACAGCTTCGCCCTGCGGACGAGGAACCTGGCCGTTGAAATGAGGTACGGCAACTATCAGGATTCATATCAGATGCTCCCGTCATATCTGCACGTGCTGAAAGAATGCAATCCAGGGACTCGGTATGAGATTCAGACGACCAGTGAGGGCGTGTTCTGTCACATGTTTGTTGCACTTGGGCAGTGCATTAGTGCATTTCAGCAGCGCACTCTGCGTCTCATCATAGTAGTCGACGCCACTCATTTGAAGGGGAAAAACAGTGGTGTGTTATTTGTTGCCGTCACGAAGGACGGAAACGAGCAGATTTTCCCGCTTGCCTTTGGTATCGGTCCGATTGAGAATGACCTGGAGTGGACGTGGTTTCTAGAGAACCTCAGGCTTTGCTACGATGGAGACGATCTGCTCATTGTGTCCGACCAGCACAAGAGCATCGCGAATGCCATTCGGAGTGCCTATCCCCACGCAACCCGTGCGTTGTGCTGTCACCACCTCGAGAAGAATCTAGCAATGTACCGCTCTCATGTGGTCACAATTGTACACAAAGCTGCCTACTGTTATCGAGAGGATGAGTTTGAAAAGTATTTATCTGATTTGGAGAAAGCCAGTGGAGACGGTGCTTATAGGCGCCTCGTTGGACTCGGTGTTGAGACCTGGTCAAGGTCGAAATGTGCTGCACGACGATATGGTTTCATGACATCGAATGCGGCCGAAGTCTTCAACGCTGCTATCAGATGGCCACGACGATTGCCTGTTTGTGCTATGCTCGAGTCGATTCGTGCGATGATTGAGAGATGGTTTGACGAGAAACGAAAGAAGGCTAATGAGAGAGAGGATGAGCTGACCGAAGAGGCATTCGCAAAGGTGTCTAATCAGAATCAGTTGAGTCATCATTTTCCTGTTCGGGAGGTCAGTGCGGGGACCGTGTTCAGAGTTGAGGAAAACGGCAGGTCCTATCTCGTAGATATCGCGAGACGCACGTGTGACTGTCGGGAGTTCGACTTAGACCTTATTCCGTGTCGTCATGCTGCTGCCGCTA
This sequence comes from Euphrasia confusa, assembly GCA_954870475.1. Classification (NCBI taxonomy): domain Eukaryota; kingdom Viridiplantae; phylum Streptophyta; class Magnoliopsida; order Lamiales; family Orobanchaceae; genus Euphrasia; species Euphrasia confusa. The sequence continues at coordinate 14,615,766 of OX940965.1, forward strand.
TACGGTATGGTATCGGTTTCCTTACATCTTCTTTTTTAATTTTAAACATTCAATTAATTAATGCCACTAACCTGATACTTTGTGTAGACGGGCTAGATTTTCATTGTACGATTTCGTCGGCCCCTATTTCAAGCAAAGCAGCTTGAGAGAGATGTATGCGACTCCTATTGTGCCAGTACCACACGTTGATGATTGGGTTGTCCCTCCAGAAGTAGCTTCGTACGTGTGTCTTCCACCGGAAGTGGTTAGTCAGGCTGGACGTCCGCGGATGAATCGGGTTCGTTCTGCAGTTGAGGGATCTGGGTCTGCTCGTCGTGTTCAGGTTTGTTCTTCGTACCTAATATTGTGTCGTCATTAGTTTGAGTAAAGACCTAATACCGCGTCTTTGTGTGCAGGTGTGTACGAAATGTAAGGGCGTAGGACATAACATACGCAACTGCAAGGCTTACATCCCTCCTGCAGGCGTTGATTTGAATGTCCCTCCGGAAGCCTCAGGAACGCAAGAATCGGGTCGAAGAAGGCAGAAGAAAAAGTGCAGCATTTGCAGAATCGAGGGACACACAAAAACAAAATGTCCGATGCGTGTGGATTGAGGGCTCTTCTTGTGTTTGGTTGATTTGTTATCGTGTTTCTCGTTACATCGTATGACTAGGATTGATTTGTTATCTTGTTTCTGGATATATGCAGTGTGTTTCTTTGGATATTTGCGGTTGTTGTTATACCTATGTGATTTGCAGGTTAGGGGATGTAAAAAAACAGAAAAGGCATTCTGCATATTCTGTAACCATCGAGTAACCTAATTCGATTAACCCCATCGATTAACCTATTCGATTAACCCCATCTTGTAACACCATCGATTAACCACATCGATTAACCAATTCGATTAACCCCATCTTGTAACACCATCGATTAACATATTCGAGTAACCCCATCTTGTAACCTATTCGAGTAACCCCATCTTGCAACCTATTCGAGTAACCCCATCCTGTAACCAATTCGATTAACCCCATCTTGTAACACCATCGATTAACCTCATCTTGTAACCCCATCGATTAACCTATTCGAGTAACCCTATCTTGTAACCCTGCATTTGATTAACCCCTTCATTCGATTAACCCTTTCGAGTACATTAGGGTTTCCATCGAGTACATTAGGGTTACCATCGAGTAACCATCGAGTAACCATCGAGTAACTAAGAACAGTACCCATTTTTTTCAATTTTAAGGCCGTTCTTTAATTTCTAATTGTGTTTTTGAGTATGTAACTTCATCTTAATGATAAAAAACACTTATTAAACATGTTTTGATGATCAATTTCGGAGTTCTAATCCATAACATGTCAACATTGAACTAATATCATAGTTTGTTTGTTGTAAACTTACTTAAGATATTTAGAAAAGTATAACTAATGTTCCACGTTTCACTTGTTTTCACTCTAAACGAATCGATTGATCATCTAAACTGTTTTATTAATGTTTTATGGCTCTAAATTGAACTTATTAGTGCAAATAACAACTTAATTATCTAAAAAAAGGTCAAAAAATACTAATTTTAGGAGGTTAGTCGATGGTTAGTCGATGGCTGATCGAGTAACATACCATCGACCAACCTTGGAGATTTATGATTACAGGATGATGTCCATTCGAGTAACCTCATCCTGTAACCTATTTCGAGTAACCTCATTCCAGTAACCCGTTCGCTTAACCCTTTCGAGTAACCCCGTCGATTAACCATTTCGAGTAACCGTTTTAGAGTGTTTTTGCAGATTCAGGCCTGATTATACGTTACTCGATGGACCTGTTCTTGATTACTCGATGGTTACTCGATGGAACAGTCCATTCGAGTAACCTCTGGGCAGAATGAAAAAATACTTTTTTACACATTTTTAAACCCAAACCTGCAACATTCTAACCACAAGCATTCAATATACAACACATCCAAGACAAAAATACCAACAATACTAAACAATAAATCATCCTAAACAAGTATATTCAAACACAAATACTAAGCTCGTACGTCTTCTTCCGTGTATGCCTCCTGAGCTAACCAATAAATCATCCTAGCAATGTACTTTCTATACTTAACGATGTAAGGAAGATCAATAGTCTTGTTCTCGTGAGTTTGTTTCTTGTTGAACAACCGATCCAGGTACATGCAACAAATCGGCCCACACGAGTTTCCGTCGGGTTGGATTATTTGTTGAGCCCTGGGCATCAGCTTAAACTTGAAAGCACACTTTTTACGCTCCCTGAAACATAAAACATTGAAATGAATGAAACACTTCTCACGTCAATATCATATTAGAAAAAAAAACTACATTACACAGTGAAATGAAAGAATCTTACCAGTACGAGTGCTGGTCCCACCAGTGTCCGCATCTCAACAATCGAGGCAACAAATCTGTCAGGGGCTTCAACTGTGCGGCTCTGAGATTGCACAATGAATCATACACTTCGACAGTCCAGTTCTCGAAATCAATGACCGCCACGACCCAGTGAATGTTATCAATGTTGCAAATCATGGCCACCTTACATAAAAACATTGAAAATACAAACAATGAAAATATAAGAAATCATAGAAACCAAAGATTAACCTAATTCAGTTAACATACCTGACGGATATTGTACCAACCATGCTCACCACGAGCCGGACCCGCTTCGACAATGTCTAGCATACGCTTAGGTGGTTTCCAAGTCTTGTATCTCTGCTCGAAATCACTCGAAGTCCTTATATGCTTCAGTTTCCCGTATTCGATGCAGAAATCATTCTTTGAAAATGACATAAATATTAAATTTTATGTCAGTAAGAACAGGATAAAAGTAAAATATAACTAACATAGATAAAAGACATTCACTTACGTATAAGTCGGGACCGAAGATCTGGTGCGTAAAGTCCTTCACGTAACCCTTCACCCCTGTCTTAGTTCTGATTTTCACTTTCATGAACGCAATATACAAGTCGAGCACTTGAAAATTGACACGTTGTTAATATTTAAACATAAATTAACAAGGTTATAATTTAAAATATTACCTGAGAGCTGAACCAAACAGAGGGATTTTCCACATCGTCGAAGAATTTCTGATCAAGGATCAAATCATCACAGCACCTCACCCTAACGCAGGAATCGGGCCCCGTTGCTCTGTACACATCGTACAGCTTCCAGCTTCTTCTACCGCGTGCCCTGGTGAACTGTCGGATGAAAGGGCTACGCAGGAACTTGGAAGGCTGAACAACACGAGGTCCGAGGCTGCTCTCCCCGGCATCCTGCTCGGACTCGTCACCCTCCTCCTCGTCGTCGTCATCCTCGTCACTGAAACACCCGAGGTCCCCGGCATACTCGTCGTCATCCTCCTCGTCATCAGCAGCTGGCTGTGAGAAGATATCAAAGGTCCTCCCAGTATGGGTCTCGACATCGACCACAACAGGTGGTGTCGGAGTGCTGGACGTCTCCAGATCAAAAGGAACAATCGACGGAGGCGTGCGGTAGCTGGGGGACTCAAATGGATAGGCCGGTGGCGGCATCTGATAACCCTGGAATGGAAAGACTGGACCCTGGAATGGACCGAATGGACCCGGCATCTGGTAACTCTCGAATGGATACTCAAACGGATAGGCCGGAGGCACCTGGGGCTGGGGCTGCATGCGGTAACGCATCCATGCGTCAGCGTCTGCATATGAATACCGAGGGTCAGGCATCGCCGACGTCGAGAATCGAGCTGGTGCTCTGCTCAAAGAAGTCTCAGCAATGTCCGATGCGTGGTAGGAATGACGAGGAGGTGAAGTCCGAGGTGGCGAGGAAGGATCTTCGTACACTGGCCTCGAGGGATAAGGCCGTGGCTGCGAGTGTCGTCTCATACCGAAGAAGCCCTTCATTTTGGAGAGCAAGCTCTCCATGACACTCTTCGTCACGCTCTCCGTGACGGCCTTCACGATGTGAGTCGTGAATCCCTTCTCGGACGTGTCGAACAAGATCCTCTCGAGGTCACTCCGACGATAAATAGGTGGATCATCGTCCACCACTCTCTCAGATGCAGGAGGAGCTCGAGACTCAGGAGGAGTAGCATCTCGAAGAGGAGGAGTAGCATCTCGAGCAGGAGGAGAAGAACCTCGAGGAGGAATAGTAGGAGAAGCATGTCGAGGAGGCGGAGAAGCATGTCGAGCTTTCCGAGATTTACGTCTCTCTAGTCTCTCTGCTGAAGAGCTGGGCGTGACATCGTCACGCGTGCGGATACCTGTCGCCGCCTTCTTGAATGTCTTGGCCACGCTTTCGGCCACACGATCCACAAGCTTCTTCTTCTTCTTCTCCATCTGCTTCTTCGGTGCCGGTGCTCGTGCCGGCGCCGCTGCCGCTGCGTGAGTTAGGCGGAGGGGAGGATGGTACGGGACGGCATACAGCTCACCGGCCTCCGTCAAACTCCTGTAATACATCATCTCCTCCTCCTCCGGTGTCGGTGTGAGGGTCTCGTGAACTTCAAGCTAAAAGAAAACAATTAAAAAAAAAATTTATTAGATAATCGATAAAATTATTAATTCAAAATTATTAACAAAAACAGATTGACGGTTACCTGCTCATCCTCGAAATAATCCGTGAAATCGAAGTTCGTCTTCCTCTGCGTCCAATGCAAAAACCGGGGCCTTCGCGTCTCTCGGCTCCGAGTAGCGCACTGTCTCCCTAAAGCAGGAAAGGCCTCGAAGGCCCAACACTGGAAGGCCCAAACTGGACCGTAAAAGTGATAAGCCGCTTTCTCGGCCTGATCAGCTGCCATCCCAGTAATGCTGATGTAGTGGGAGAAGTTCTGGAACGTGTAAGAACCCCAAGGAAACCACTCCCAGCCATCGTGATCCTCCACCAGTGTCCAGACCCAGTTCTCGACATCCAGTTTCTCTCGACCAATCAGAACGAAGTAGAAAATCAGGATGTTGGCAACCTTGAAATAATCACCTAGCTCGTGGCCCATCCGCAGACCATTGAACGAACTCAGCAGTGCTTCAATCTTCATCACTCTGCATCGGAATAACCTCCGATGGATGCCTGTAATGGGAGCTTCATGGCCTTTGTCTGTGGGATCGAAGTTACTATCCCCGAAGCGCAGGCCGGTGATCAGGGCGTATTCTTGTGCTCGGAACTTCACAATACGATCCCCGATAGCAAACCAGTGCTCAAACTCTGGTATTCTGCTCTTGCTAACGATCTCTCTCGATAGCAGTTTGTGCAGAGGTTTGTTCGATCGGTCTGCACTGGGCATGGAAAGGAACTGACTGAAGAGATACGTCTGTTCGTACTCCGCGAGGCCCTCGTCTCCGCCAACCTCCCTAAGAGTATCTCGTACGTTTTTCAGAACGCCTCGTCGATCGCCGCAATTTATCGCCCTCGAAATGTCGACGAAATCCGGTCTCCTCCATCGGAAACCAGCCTGCACAAATGGAGAACCGAATCGATTAAAAACAGATTAATAGGATCAAAACAAACAAAAAAAAAGTTTCTGCCTCCATCGACCAACCTATTTCGAGTAACCCCATCGACCAACGTGTTCGAGTAACACCATCGACCAACGTTTTCGAGTAACACCATCGACCAACGTATTCGACCAACCCATTCAATTAACCCCATTCGATTAACACCATCGACTAATCAAGAGCTGACTGCTCGAAGAGGTTAATCGAATGGGTTAGTCGACGGGGTTGGTCGAATGGCACTACACGAATACGTTAGTCGACGGGGTTGGTCGAATGGCACTACACGAATACGTTGGTCGATGGTTTACAAAAAAACAGAGGTTACTCGATTCGAGTAACCATAAACAAAATCGGAAAAATCAAATTTTCAGAACAATTATGGCCACATTACAGTTCTAAATCAATAAAGAACTCAGCCAAGCATCTAAAGCACAATATAATCCATCACATTGCTCGAATTTTCGAAAAAAAAATTGAAAAAAAAGGGTTTCGGATTTGGGAATAACCGGAGGTTGAAGACTCGGTTCTTGTTGTTGTTGTTCTTCCTCATGCTCGGAATCAGATGGTGTCGCCGACGATGACATTATTGCTCCGGTTGATTCGAAATCGAACAAAAAAATTGGTGAAGGGGGCGGGTTTGGGGTTGGGGTTACGGGGAGAGAGAGAGAGAGAGAGAAGAGAAGAGTAAAAAAAAAAGTGGGGACCAATACAATTTTTTAATTCTTGTCTTTTTCTTTTACTTTCAAGGGTATAATAGGTACTTCAAATGCAATTGGTGTAAAAAACTCATGCTCTTATAATTGAGCACAAAAAACTCACAATTCTTATAAATGTGACAAAAAATCCACAGGACTCTAAAATAAAATACCCTTATTGTGTCTTTGTTTAATAGTATTGTCTGTATTGATAATGTGTATGTTGAATTAGCCTTCATAATGTAAGACTTTATTATGACAATGTGATTGTTAATATTTTCAGTCTTTATCTTTTCCAAAATATTTATGCCCTCTCATAATTTATCTTAATTTTTTTTTAAAAACTTACTGGTCACTTTCATTTATATATTTATATTTTTTTACGCCTAAATATATTTTAGGTATACTCTTACTTTAAAATATAATTATTTGGTAAGGATTGTTTGTTTAGCCTAAATATATTTTAGGTATACTCTTACTTTAAAATATAATTATTTGGTAAGGATTGTTTGTTTAGTTGGTTGTTCAATACGGTAAAATTTAAGGTTTGAGACATGTGTATAAGAATATTTAAAATCAATGGTTCAATGGGCAAGTCCCACAAAAAAATTAAAAATTACTTAATATGTCTCATAAGAAGAGTCACTCTTAATTTTATAAATTTACTCATAATTACTTTTATTTTTCACTCGAAAATAATATTACAATTTTATTTCTATATTTTTTTTATATAATAAAAAGTTTTTTTTCTTAATTTTAGTGGCAATAAAATGTGAAGATCTACGAAATAATATTTTTAATTTTTGAAAATTAAATTAATTTAGAAAAGTTTAAAAGTTAACAAACATAACATATTAACATAGTACTCCCTAGTATTTTAAATTGAAAAAAGTAAAACGTAATTTTTGTAATGTCTAATTATCTCATAGTCACACTTAATTTTATAAATTTACTCATAATTATTTTTATTTTTCAGTTAAAAATAATATTACAATTTGATCCCTATATATTTTTTATATAATAAAAAGCTTTTTCTTTTAATTTCAGTAGCAATAAAGTGTGAAAATTAATATTATTTTTTTGACAAAAAATTAATGGGTAAAAATATATTTTTAATTTTTGAAAATTAAATTAATTTAGAAAAGTTTAAAAGTTAACAAAAATAACATATTAACATAGGTACTCCCAAGTAAACGTAATTTTTGTAATGTGTAATTATCGAAACAAAATAAATTATTAATTTACTTATTTATGTTTAAATACAATTTATATTATTTTTTAAAAATTATTATTTAAATATATTCTAAATTACTACTTAATCCCAAATATAACTATTATTACGAAATGAAGAAACATACTTATAAGTTATAATCATAATGATTTGTTCTCTTCACCCTCTAGGTTACAAATGTTTTGTTGGGTGCTAAATGCTAATAATGTATTTTAATGTGTAATGTGATATTTGTAATATAGTTATTTACATGGTTATAAATGAAATGTAAATTTTTTAATATATAAAAAACTGTAATCCTTGCCTTTATACAGAAGAAATACTTTTTTTCATGTCACAAATAGCCTATTCATTCATCCATGAAAAATACTGCTACATTATTTATTGAAGATAATACTCGGTGTATATGTTTTTAGTGACAATATTAATTTTATTATACATCCAAGTTTATAAACCACTGTGATTTTTTCAACCCAAAAATGTTTGAAATCATTGAAAATACAAGTATTTTACTGAAGTATTTTTAAAATAATCACTTAAAATAAACTTAAGAGACTATATTAATATAATAATATATGTTTAATACATAGTAATATTTTCTAAAATAAATATTACAAATGATAAAATGAAACAACCATTACAAGCTTATTGTCATGTAGAGAAGCAGAATAACTGAAAACATGATTTTTACAATACCTTTAGTCTTTCTAGAGTGAGAAGAGAGCAGGCTTCTTACATGAGGATCTACGACGAAGCTACTATTTTGTTTGGCTTTAGCCATGAGAGGGCAGCTGGAACAGTCTCAAACAACTTTGATTTGGATGTTTCTTCTCCATGGAATAAATTGTCCAAGTTCATTTTTACCTTCCGGATTCGTCCCAGAGCTGAGGACTCGATGCAAGCAGATGGAATGGCAGTTCCTTTATATGCCTTGCAGATATAGCTTACAAAGTTTCGGTAGTCCTGCATCAACATACAAAAAATTAACATCAAAGGTAGTATTAAATTTAGTTAACCCTAATTCGACATGTCTGTATTTGCTCTCAATCGAGTTTTCCATTTTTTTTTCTTTGCATCGTTCACAGGTATTGTCATGCATACACTCAGATTACTAAGAGCATAAACATGCAAAGTAGGATTAAATGATTAAGACATTTCAAGACATCAGTATTAATTTGTGCTAACATATAATTTAAGGACTTTGTTTCACAGTATTTATAATTCGGAAATAAAAGGTTACTAACATCATAAAGAGGTTGTCCATCCACAACTACCCATGGTACGTATGTATGAGGTGGATCGAGTGATTTTGTTTCTGCTGCATATGCTAGTTCAAGCTGCACATAAAACACGCACAAAAAAGGTATTAGGAAAGTGTAGATTTTTTTTATCAAGAAACAAATACACGATATTCTATAAAGCCTGGACGACTCACGACATTAGGAAGTCTATATGTATATACACACTTGTGATGGATAGTAAAATGAAAACTGAAAGTCTACTACTGTACTACCTAAAGTGTAAGAATATTAGAATGTGTCTTGTATATGTGATTGAGAACTGCGTATAATCGGGTTGTATTAGATACTAGAAAGTGGAAAAAGACTCGTTTTCAAAAACTCCCTGCACCATTCTTTACTCTTAAGGTACAGTTACTATATATGTGTTGTCTTCTTTGGATTATATTTAAGGAATAATTAAAATGACAATGCGCGATTGTAACATTAATTCCAATTTCTGTCGACTTTCTGTCCTGGGAACTTCTTGAAAGATTCAGTCTCCGTTGAGCTTCTCAAAGAGTCATCCATGTCATTTCTAATTAATTAGGTTAGAGATATTGCACTAGTAGGTGAGTTGTATAGCCACTGTTATATTTGATTATGGCCAACTTAGACTTCCTAGATTGGAATAAAAATTGAACACTTGGAAAAAAAAACTAGACAGGAATCAGAGCACAGGGAATCCAATATGTTACCTTCCAGGATGTCAATAAGAATAAAGTCCTTAGGATCTGTTTTTGACCCCCACATATGTAACTTTCGATTTGAAACCAGGAAATCATCAACATTATAACTCACATCTAACACAGGGTAAATGTAACACACAGCAAGCACACGATGTAAAATTGGATCTCTCTTTCAGACTTTCAATGAAGAAAAAAAAGCTAACCTCTGTTCCACGCTCACTGTTCAAACATTTAGTCACGGGAGAGGCATCCAACCCCAATTTCTCAAAACATGTTTCCCAGTAGGTATAGTTGTGCTCGTACTCGAGCTTTTCCACACAGTAGATAAATGGGAAATGATCTTTCTGCATCAGGAATTTGATAACAAAATATAAAATCAAAGGGTGTTTTAAAGAAATCATCACAACTTGCCAAACATAGAACTTTCACAAAAAACAACATGATCAAACGATCAAACAACCACCTTTTCTCATATCCCAAACAAAATTATTCAAACTTTTTACTAACATGTTTCTAAAATTCCAACATATTTTTACTAACCACATCAGGCCAAACATCAATCGCACAAGACTCCACAGTGTTCAACAAGCATTCCCAAGGGCCGTGCTGCAAAAATAAAATAAATTGTATAATTGAGAATAATCACGAAGTCCAACAAGGAGAGTAAATGATTTTCCAAACAGTACTTTCTTCACAAAAAATGAACACATAAAAAGACGATGAGATATGTTATGCTACCCGTAAAAATTAATGAAAACATGGGCATTTTACTGAAAATATAGGATACGAGGTCAGTGAAAAACCACAGATACATATCCGTTAGATGTACGGTATCCATAAGTTCTAGCATTGCTCCAAGGAGCAAGATTGAGATCAACTATATTAATGAGCTAAAAGGCTTTCGCCTATCATATAACAACCCAAGTGACACTTTGTTTGTTATTGTGAGTGCAATATGAGAAAGCCATTTCAGAATCAAACTGAACAATGGGATTACGTTTCAGGGCAATATGAGTGCTACAATTCCTTCCTTTTTTTCAATACACATTACGACACTTACGAGAAAGAATTATATGTAAATGATATTGTTTTAGATCCGTGACATCATATCACAACTCAAAGTTAGTTAAGACTGTTAAAGTTATGGAAAGGGAGACCAACTATAAGCCTAGAGACTAGAGAGAGAGGCTCTCTTCCTATCACCAATTGATTTTAGGATTAAAAAAATCTAAGAATGAGACGGCACCTGCACATCTCCAATTTCTACATTGAATTCAAGCTAAACACAGAAGATATTTCTACATCTCGTCGCTAATAAAGCTCAAACCAGATACATAAGCGAGAGAGAAAATAATTGCGGAAATACCTGACAAGTGATGGTATTATTAGGTAATATTTTAGCGTTTCCGTAAGGGATGAGCTTCAGATCGGTGATGGTGATGATGTCCGAATCGAAGAGTTTGTAGAGATAGTTGACGATGAGGTTCGAACAGTAGGGGCAGAGAGCCTCGTAATACAGCGCGAGGGTCACCTTGTCGCCGCCATTGTTAACAGCTGAAAAGCACGAAGAAGACGAGGACGCGATGATCGATAGTATCAAGATAGATCGAAGAGCATCCATAGCGGATTTTGGATTTGGCAATTACCAGACCACTCAATTTTATGAGGGAGCTTTGTTTGGTTTTTAGATATTTTGTTCGACCGATTTTTTTTCTAATTATTGTTTTTAAGTCAATAATTTCCGATTTGTCAAACTAATCGCCAAACGATCCCTCAAATGCTCTTGGACGGATTTTTAGAGACATTCATTGACAAAACAATACAAATAAATTTTGAGTTTGATTATTTTACTAAATAAATAAGAAATAAAAAAATGCCTACTAGATACTCCTCAGTAGTCCTATTACGATTATTTTTGAGTTTGCTTAATTTAATACAAATTGAATGCGTCTCTACTGACGAGTCACGAGATTAACTGAATCGAGGTAAATGAATCGAGATGAATGAACTAAAAATACGTTCCAAATATTTTAAAAGATTAATTTATAATAAATCCAATTGATTTCATAATTATTTAATGTTTCCACAATAACATTTTTTAAACTTAAAATATAAGCTTAGAAAAAATATTTTATGAATATTTTTTTTTCTTTTGAACTGAATTTATTTGAAATGAGTTTAACTAAATTGATTTTTTTTAGGAAAATAATAATAATTTTTATAAATTGTTAAATATTTTTACAAAAATATTAATAATATTATAATTTAAATTTTATATCTACAATTATTGATTCTGATTTTTTTTATTTTAATTTATTTTGAAATAACTTAATTGAGTTGAATTGAACGAAAACCATCTGAATTGAAATAAAATGAAATTAAATAAAAAAAAGAGCTAAATGCTATGATAGCTTTATGAATTAATCAATTTACATTTTTCAATTTTTATGAACATATCATTGCGATTGTTGGCAATTGTTCTCTCACTGAGATTAGAGATAAAATTTGAGGCTAGTAATAATAAAAAGGTTTAATTTGAACTTCTAAATTAAATAATTAATTAATGGTAAAATTGAAACAGATTTATTGAAAAAAAACAAGCATAATGAATTATTGATAACTCATTGTGAATTCCAAAATTAAACAAGCATGCCACAATTTATTTTATTTTCAAGAAATGTGCCCTTTGCTCCTTAAGCTCTCAACAGACTCCTTAATAATTTGCTCCATGGAAATAAATTCCATACCCAAATTTATAATCTTCTTGGATGCCTCCTTGCTCCTCAGCAACCCATGCTGAGTATCCTTAGGCAACCTACACAAATGTTTAAGAGAATCATAAGACAAAAAGGGGTGCAAAAGTTCGATAATGCAAATATAACCTTCGTGTCAAACCTAATTACCAAAAATCCATCATAAAGTTGACAAGAGAAACCTTATTTTTTCTAACAAGGTTAAAGATCGAGGGTGGTTCTTGTAATTATCCATAAATGAAGAATTTTAATATGGAATAGCAGCATCTTAGTTCTTACCTAGGCACATTGTACTCGGGGTAAAGTTCAGCCACCTTAGCAGCGAAGTCGCCGTAATGAGATATAGCTTCAACACACAAGTGCCTCCCAGTTGCTGCAGTGTTCTCGTATACAAGTATATGTGCAAGAGCCACATCTTTTACATGCACAGACCCCATAAAGAAATTTTCGTACTCTTCAGTGCAGCCTAAAAGAACAATATGCAACCTTCGCCCATAAAACCCATGATATAAATGTATAAATTACTTAAATAGTAAATCGCACATTGAAGATTCAAATTCAATTACCCTGAAGTAGGCGAAGAATCATCAGCATGCTTGCATTTATAGCCGGAGGGATTATGGGACCCATCACTGTTCCGGGATTCACCACCACAATATCCAGACTATTTTCCTTGGCAAACTTCCAAGCAGCTTTTTCGGCAAGTGTTTTAGAAAGTGGATACCAAACCTAATAAGAGCAGAATGAAATCACAGAAGGCACATATTGCAAATATAGCGATAAAAGCTAGGAGTGATTTGGTTTGTGGTAAGGTCGTCTTACATAGATCATCATATTTTTCATGTAAAAAACCATACTTCTAGGGAAAATATCATAGTTTAACAACCAATACGGCAAATACGTATCATGGTCATACTTAATTAGATTACATTGTTCTGCCCACAAGACGGGATTCAGGGTAAAATTTGCAGAAACTGAGCTTAAAGTCAAACACTATCAAGAACAGATCTAGATTATTGAATTTAGTACACCCATAGGAAATTTAAAAATCGACCCCAAAATTTAATAGCTCTTGCCTATTTAGAATCTTATTAGCCGCTATTAAATCTATACTGAGGTTATGCACAGTAATTTTATAAAAATACAGTACTAATATTCAATGAATAATAAATGTGATAACAATATATTTACCCCCTTGCGCTTGCAGTATTCCTCATCAGTCCAGCAATCTTCATCCTTGACCTTATCCGCCGGCCAGTTAGGGCTGGGAATAATGGCCGATATCGAAGACGTGACAACCACGCGCCGGACACCAGCTTCCTTCGCCGCCGTCAAAACGTTGATGGTCCCCTTAACGGCCGGATCCAACAGCTGGGCCTACATTCACACAAATGTTCAGAAATCGCAAAATTGCTCAACCAATTTTTTTTTTTTTTACCTAAATAGAAATTCGATATTCACCTCGGGATCGTGGACTTCGTCGACGATGCAGGGGGAGGCCACGTGGAATACGCCGGAGGATCCGGTGACGGCGGCGAGAATGGATTCGTATCGAAGCAGATCCATCTGGAAGAGGCGGAGGCGTGATTGAGCTCCTTCCATGGCTCGTAAGTGGTTTGTTTCTTTCTCATCCTCGAGGTTTTTGACGGTGGCGTGGACGGAGTAGCCACGGCGGAGGAGGAGCTGGACGAGCCACGAGCCGATGTAGCCGCTGCCGCCGGTCACACACACCACTTCTCCTTCTCTAGTGCCCATTCTTCAACACCTCAGCTCAAACCACCACCGATTTTTTTTATTATATCTTTCATTGTTTATAAATTGGTTTCGAATAATCCAAGTGTTAATTTAACGTTTTTAATTAAATAAAAGTATTTACATAAATATTATTTGTTAAATGAAGCTTTTTTATCTTAACTTTTCAATTTTTGTAAAATTTCACTCACTATTTATTTTATTGATAAAAAATATGTATTATCATTTGTAATATTTTTTAAAAGTGAAATGTCTATAAACAAGTATTTACTTAATTTAAAAATCCCAATTTATGTAGAGGATTATCTTTGATAATGTATTTTAAATAACATTATTTTAAATCTGGGTAATTTAAATGTAAGTGTTTTGGAAAAAATATCAAGTGGATACAAAATAAATAAATAAATAAAAATTTAAACACAATCCATGAATCTCAAATTTAAATTCAACCTTCAGCTGAACCAGGTTTTATTTTGTACAAGTATCATATAACTATACAAGTGATCAATACAAAAATTAAGCTACACCAGATTCATGTACATGACACATGTCGCTCGATTTATTCAAGAAAGATAACCTTTGCTCCGTAAACTTTCGACAGAGTCCTTGATCATATTCTCCAAGGAAATAAATTCCAGACCCAAGTCTGCTAGCTTCTTAGATGCATCCTTGGTTATTCGTTCTTGAGTGATCTTGGGCTTCCTACAGAAAACGTACCAAGAGTAAATAAGGCAAGACAACCATATAACTGCTACATTTAACTAGCAGTCATCAAACCATATTGCAATGCACTATATTAGAAGGAGAAAAATAAAAGAAACAAAAGAACTGACATCAAACTGTTTTAACAACAAATTGAGGGTTAATGATTCTGTTTCACTGCAAAAGATTCACGCATGACAGGGTTACTTACAAGAGATACCCTGCATGAGTAATGTAATTATCTTCCAAACTCAAAAAATAACCTTAAGAATGGGGTACTCTTGTCAATTATAAACCTCGAGGGTGTCTGTAACACCTGAAGGGTGTATTTTTTCAAGCAAGTTCTAAGAAATGTCTTCAAGTTTTATCTTCATTCAACTATAGAAAAATAGGAGCATCTTCTTACCTGGGCACGTTGTACTCGGGGTAAAGTTGTTCTACCTTAGCAGCAAAGTCATCGTATTGAGATAAAGACTCAACACACAAGTGCCTTCCAGTTGCCGCCGTGTTTTCATATGCAATTATATGTGCAAGAGCCACATCTTTGACATGCACGAATCCCATGAAGAACTCTGGAGGGACTTCTTTGCCTATCAAATGCAAGACAATAGGAAAATTTGACTCGAAAAAATCACGATGAATATGGCGCCAAACTTTTGGCCAGCTTGTACAATCGAGTTCATAATTAGAGGAGCAGATATAGGGTGTAGCTGGTAGTACTTAGCTCATTCGTACGATTGATTTTCTCCTTTCACTTAGTATGCCGCATATAAAATATGGTGCATTATTTGCATAAGAGATTCGAGGGTAGTGCATTGGCTTACCCTGAAGAAGGCTAAGAGTCAACACCATGCTTGCATTGATCGTCGGAGAGATCATGGGACCCATCACTGTTCCTGGATTCACCACCACCATATCCACACCATTTCTCTCAGCAAATTCCCATGCAGCTTTTTCAGCCCAGATTTTAGAAAGCGGATACCAGAGCTAACACATTGTTTTAGAAGTAAAAATCTGTATTTCCAGTGCTATGAAAAGTTACCAATCAAAAGAAGCCATACCCCTTTTTGCGTACATGATTCCTCATCGGCCCAGCAATCATCGTTCCTGGCAGCGTCAACCAGAGAATTAGGGCTGATAATCATGGCTGATATCGAGGAAGTGAGGACCACGCGCCTAACCCCTAGCTCTTTGGCGGCCGTCAACACATTAATTGTCCCCTTAATCGCCGGCTCCAACAGCTCGCGCTGATTAATTTTAGGGAGTATTAGCAAGTGCAACCGCGGCTTAACGATGGGGCTAAATTAGGGCAAAGCACCTGTGGATCGTGGACTCGATCGACGGAACAGGGGGAAGCCACGTGGATAACTCCGACAGCACCGGTGACGGCGGAAGCAATGGAGTCGTAGTGAAGCAGATCCATCTGGAAGAGACGGAGGCGGGAATCAACAGCTCCGTCCATGGTCTCCAGGTGCTTGGTTTCACTATCATCGTCGAGATTTTTGACGGTGGCGTGGACGGTGTAGCCGCGGCGGAGGAGGAGCTGGACGATCCATGATCCGATGAAGCCACTTCCGCCGGTGACGCACACCACTTCTCCTCTATTATCCATTCCCGATATTCTAAAGTCTTCCGAAAGTCAAAACAAGTGGTCAAAAGTATTATGTTAAAAACTTGTGGTCGAATTTAGTTCAACTTTTTCATTAATGAGTACGTAGATTTTCAATTTTGTATAAATAAAATGACATAATTAAAAATTCCATGTTTTTTTTGTTCAAGAAATATTAAATATTCAAAATAAAACAACAATATGGTATGTTAAATCTAAATAAATATATTAATTTAATAATTGAAGAGTTTAATGTATATAAATTCATTTGCATAATTCATAATCATTTGCATATTTGCAATGCAAACCGGAAAGAAACTCACAACCACCGCAGTTATCACCATCCCTCCAGGGCAGGGGCCGAAAAGAAAAAAAAAACGATAATACAAAATTGAACAATACAACCTTCAAAATTTGAAATTACCCAATGGGAACAAAAATACAAAATATATAAGCTGAGGTGAGTAGTAAGTAATGTCCATTAGTATACACCAGAAATCATAGAACCTACAATAATATCTACTTTGTGCACATAATAATCCGGTTCTACTTACTGATATCACATCTAACTCTACATGAGAAGGATATTATAGCTTACATGAGAGAATTAGGATATGAAAGGCCACTCAGGATATATAGGAGGAAGAGAAACGCAGGATAAAAAATTATCAATTTACAGGATCAGTCGGGACCAGGTCGTAGTTAAGGATGCTGGATCTGTGAAAAATATGCTTTGTCGGCACTTGCAAGGCGATCCTGGAAAAGTGCCCACTCATGTTTGCATCTATCTCGTACCTGTAAAAAAAATAGAAATAGCTAAGCTACCCTCGGATCGGAGGAAGACACATACAATGAACAATTATTTACATAATCCAAAATGAACAACAATTTACATACAAATGAATGGAGTAAATTTTAAAGGGATAGTTATAAAATATACACATCAAGTTTGACCAAATTACATAAGAGTCCAGATAACTTTTAAAATTACAAAAATAACTGAGGTTGGATTCATTTTTAAAATTAAGGGTCTCGACGTATTTTTTAAATGAAGATTAACTGCTTTTTCTTGTGAAGGGTATACCTTCTGTAATTTTAAAAGTTGCTTGTTTTTTTTGTAACTAGCTCAAACCTCAGAGGTACCTTTTGTAATAGACCCTTTTTCAAAATTTTATCATCGCAACTTTTTAACGTAGCAAAGATATAGGTTGAAAGTCCAATGCTGCCAACACATTGTGAGTGAGGAAGAATATAATTAGACAGCTCTAGTGACTATTAAGTTATGCTATGAATGAGTAGATAAAATATGCAGAGTTTTGGATACACGTACCCCTTGCCACGGTGCCTTCCCATGGTCAGCCTCTCCCTGAGCATTTATGAAAAAGCATGAAATTAGTGAAAAAATACAAGTACATATATAACAGCTTAGCGTAACAGAAAGTGTTTGTGGACAAAAGGAAACAAGAAAAAACAATGTAACATACAAAGGATAAGAAAAAAAATGCATATGTTATATTATCAAGAGTAATGTTACTTAACTCCCTCCAAGTCATGTTTATTAACAAGTGGCCAAAACCGTATCAGGTAAAAAAATAGGCAGCATATATGCATCTTCAATATGTTTCTGATTCATTTACACAGTAATAAGAAAAAGCACTATTTTCATACTACAGGCATGCTATTTGAGTAAAGTAGAAAGTTACTCACGTATAATCTAATGCTTCAATCACGTAACGGAATACAATTACAGGAAATGCGATCAATTTGAGTAATGTAGAAAGTTACTCGTGTCTGACCTGACTTCCTAGTGATGGAATCACTTGGTGCACAATCCATTGAGAATCAACAACACCGATTTTTTCATGTGCAGGCTGCAAAGGACAACTCATCAGGCATTCAGGGTAGATTTAGAATATTTTGACAAAAACACCATGGTTTTCTAGGAACAAGATTATGCAACAATGTCAGAAATTCAAATAAGACGTATGTCAACTTAAATAAACATAATTCCTTTTATTGGTTTACATATTCTTTCTACACACGCACACACACACACACACACACACACACACACACATATATATATATATATATATATATATATATATATATATATATATATATATATATATATATATATATATATATATATATATATATATATATATAGAGAGAGAGAGAGAGAGAGAGAGAGAGAGACAGAGAAACTAACATCCGCACATCTTCTCAATGCGAAATCCAATCCCCATCCATGAACCAAATCGTTCTGCAGGCAATATAACATGGTCAAAGACGATAGTGCATGGAATCTGTGAGACTGAACAGATTTAATCCATAAAATAAAATAGAGCATGCTCATATGCACCCAATAAGGAACAGTTACCTGAATCATATGCCAAACACATCTCCAAGCCTCACGAGAAAACACTGGAGCCATAATTTCCACAAATCTAAAGAAGAGATAAAAATATTATCTTAGTGTATCAACAAGTTCTTGATGAAAATGGAACAAATATCATAGGAGTACTAGTTTTCATCAATGTTTTAAAAAACGGGACTCGTATTTGAGGCGTTTTACTGTTGAGGCGAGACTCGTAAGAGTCGAGGCGAAACGACTCGTACGACTCAAATTTAATTTTTTATAATAAAAAATACCAATAATATAAAAATTAATTACTAATAAACCAAATACTTCCTAAACCAAAGTTTAATTGCTCAAAAACACATTTAAACATGAAATTATCCACTGCCAAGCCGAATCTTTTCTATGACTGACCGATCCTCTCACCATCTTTTCTTAGCCTGAGTGAGTATATATATATATATATATATATATATAAGACCATCAGTTTAGTGTGTGTATATATATGAAGCAGATTGTTTAATAAAAATATAATAAATTGAGTACGAACTTAAGATCTTGCTCTTGAGAACCGTTGTGCAGTGGAGAGAAATAAATACGCACTGAGTTTTTTTTAATGTTTTAGGATTTTATTTTTAAAATTTAATTGAAAGTTGAAATGCACTGAGTTTTTTTAATGTTTTAGGATTTTATTTTTAAAATTTAATTGAAAGTTGAAAGGTCACAGGGAACTCTATTAATTACTTAGTGGGCTATACTAATTAATAGTGTAAAAAAAGAAGTGCCCAAATTAATAAAACATAATCTGATTTCAATTTTCAATATGCACGCCTCACACGAGTCGACTCGGTTGCGAGTTGACTCGTCCAACTCGGTCAATTGAGGCGGCCATATTACAAAACCCTACAGACTCGCTCGACTCAGTACGTTTTTTGGCCGACTCGGAATGACTCGCGAGTCGACTCGGACGAGTCGGCCATTTTTTAGAACACTGGTTTTCATAATATACAGTCAGTATAATAAACTACACCAAAATATGTCTGCAATCATGACTCATGAGCAATTGAACATTATAGTTTATCTGGCTATCTCCAGATAGCATTCTACTTGCCTTCATTTTTCTTGAACTTATCATCTTAATTTTTCATGGATTTATTATGATGTCTTCATGTCCAACAGGTATTACTAAAGATGCTCTTACAAGTTACATCTACAATCATCAAATTACTACATACTGTACACTGCATACTACCTTGTAATCTTATAATGGATGTAGTCTAATTTCTAGATTCACTATATTTATATATGTGTGTGCATGTGTGTGTGCGCGTGTGTGTGCGCGCATAGAAAGAATTCTCCCATTCCTATCAAAGGGAGACAATTTCCGAGCAACTAGATAAAAGGTGACCCCCTCAACTACCAATATCCCAAATGCAATTGATTGCACAAACGGTTCGTTGAGGAGATACATAGATGCATATCCCAAAAAACAGAAGTACAAAACCAAGTAAAGCTTCATCTAAATAGTTGGGAAAAGAGCAAATACGCTGCACAAGGAGGCAAATGTGGGTCACTGCACCAGCCCGGTTTCTCCTCTGTATCCCTGTAATCAATATCAAGTAAACTTCATGTGAAGGAGGAAGACAGTCATGATGAGGAGCAGAGGATTTGAATGATAATTTAGTAAACCTACTTGTGGAAGTCTCTGTCACCTCGTCTTTTTGTCATTTGCCATGTCAGTCCATTGTTGGGTTCAAGACCAGGTTGTGAAATTTCTAAACCGTGCTTCTTTGCCAATTCTATATATCTAGCATGCAGAAAAGGCAAAGGATAAGTAAGAAGTAAAGATATTAAGCATTAGGGACTACAATTTTATTTTATTTTGAAAAATAGTACTTCTCCGCATTAAAGTGTTCAACTCCAAGGTCTTCATCCCAAATAAAAATGTACTCATAAGCAGCTACAACATCTGGGTGCAGAAATCTCTTTGCATACCACCTACGAAAAACAGAATCAAGCCATTGGTGTAGAAATTGTAAATTTCCCCATTTAAAAAATACCTAACACTCAAGAGTCAAGACCTAAATAACTTTGAAATGTCAAGTAAATCTGTAAATGAATGATTATGAATTTACATAATGAGCTCTGAGAATTAGCCCCTAAGGTTAAGAGTATAGCTTTCTAAATTTTCAGATATCAGGTTTAAAGATCATTTTATTAAACTTTAAAAATCTTAAAATGCATTGGGTAATTGAACTGCAATATTATTTTATCAATGCATGTCTACAGTATAATTTGAAAATTGCTAACGGCCCAGTAACACAAGTTTCAATTCATCCACGTCATAGGCTCTAGTCTATGACTATAGGCACCGAACAATAAAATGATTCTAGAATACTGGAAAAGACTTTCAGAAGAATACCATTTTGTTTGTCTTTTAACAGTGACATGAATAGCACGCTTAGACCATTCAAATTGATCCCATTCCGTTGTCTTGCCATCATAATGAAAAAGCATTATCTGAAAGTTCTCGGAGAACTACAAGAACATAGCAAATAAATGTAATGGAATTTAAACGGAGAAAAACAATTTACAGCATAACAAAACTCAAACTGGTTTAACCTTCTTCACAGCTGCATCAATATTATTCTTTTGATTCAAGCCCACTGTAAATGTTACTAGATACTTCGGCTTCTTTTTAATATCCTGAAAGTCCCAGAATGTGATTGTAAGCAAATTCTGAATTCCATATAAACTTATAGTGTGATGTCACAAACCCTCACAAGTTATGCTTGAAACATTAAAGAAAATAATATATCAAAGGAGAATTTGATTAGTGAAACGAATAGACCCTAACATTCTATAAAGCATTTCAATATTAAAAAAATAGAATGAACATCAACTAAGGAGACTAAAAGAGAACATGATTTAACAATTAAAAAAAAGAATAAACAGTAGATATATAAAATGACACTAATCTCCTCTCTATTTTATTTTATTACTAAATTCAATATAGAAAGGAAAGTTCTAAAAAAGAAAAGAAAAACATAGCTATCACCATATTATAATTCTATTAATCTTACCTCACTAGGTTCACCCCATAATCTTCTCAGAAAAAAATCTGATTCCGAGACAACAATTCCTGGTGGTAAAGTCTCAGCACCACGGGGATTTGTAGAAACATATATCTGAAAGGCGAAAATATAATTGCAAATTAATCTTAAACTAACATAGAAACCAAACAGAGCAAAACACTTAAACACATAATGCAATTATATATTAATCATACTCATAACAGAAACAGACCAAGAAAAACAAAATATAACATTTTTTTCAGCTTTTTCCATATATCTGGTCATTCTTATTGAGGGAAGAAACAAAAAGGAAAATACTAGCTTTCTAAACGATTGTTGGCAGATTACGACACTAGTTTCCTTCTTCAATAAGTACTAATAATATAAGTAATACCTAATAGCATCTGGCAGTTAAACAAAATTAAGGCAATGAAATCAAAATCAGTTATCATTACATGACTAAACAACTCAATACACAATGAAAATACATAAGATGCCGAGTGAACGTCTACAGGAGAAAAAACTACCTTGGGTGTTGAAGGAGTACTGCCAGAACCCAGATTCTCAGGAAAACTACGGCCATCAGATTCATGCCGACCATCATTAAAGGCCATATCAAAGGATGATATTAGACTTGAAGGTAGATTCATCTGCAAGTAGATTTTCTTTTATTAATGGAAGATACAATTATATAAGGGAAGATATCAGCATTTTCCATCGAGCATGCAAGAACCAACATGACCTACCTTACTCAAGGAAATAGAAGGAAATGAAACACCTATAAAATATCCAAGCACCATTCCTATGATGGTTGTGAGAATGAGCCGCGGGCCATCATTTGACCTCTTAACGACCCCACTGCATATACAGACAAGAAAAGAGTAAACATAAGCAAAATTAGAGCTGTAGGGTTCCTTTTGATAAAAGAGTTCTCGACAAAAACCTGCGGTGCAAAGTTCCCATTATGGTACAAGAGTTGCTCAACTTAAAAGTTCACGCACTAGGCAGGAACCAATTTTGTGAGCAACCGTTTGGAGTTATATTGCCACTGCCAGGTTCACAAACTTGAATTGGTAACTCCACAACGAGGCTGTAAAAAACAAGCGTTTATAGGCCAAATGGTTAAACGGCAGAAACAATCACCCACACCCTGAAACCCTAAATTCGCACAACCCGGTCGATTTTTTTTACTTTACTTTACGAGGACTTAACACCCAGCTCTAACAAACACCATCTCAAACACACAGTGATATGTGCTAACTCAGAACTAAACACTAAAATAGTTTTAGATCGTCTGCGAATTTCTAGTAAATTAAGGATGAAATTAATATGCCGAACTAATAAAATTCAAAGGAAAAAAGATCAAAACTCCACTTCATTTCAGGAGATCGATACAGCGAGCGATTGAACAGGGAAACGAAACAGTATGAACAAATTGAAACACTTGGAAAATACCAAAATGATGAAATCTAGGGTTAGATTAGATAAGAGAGAAACAGTAGTCGAGAATGAAGCTTACAAAATTTGACGACAGTTTGAAAGAGATAGAGAGGGGGTCGCCCTGTGTTCCTCAGATCGGAATGTTTTGCTATTGAGTACTTCGTAGGAAATTTCTATATGAAAAAATAAAATAAAAATCATATTACCGATATTACACCGAAAAATCTTAATATATTGATGTTAGACATAAAAATCTTAATGAAATTTCTATATGGAAAAATAAAATAAAAATCATATTACCGATATTACACCGAAAAATCTTAATATATTGATGTTAGACATAAAAATCTTAATGGAGTACAGTAGAAACTCTGTACAGTCATATCGTTGGGACCGAGAAAAAATATTACTATAGAGAGTTATTCTTATATAGAGTTTTACAAAATAAAAATAATTTTTTCTATAAAAAATAATATAAATATAAAAATAATATATATACAATATTATTTATTTTTAAATTTACAAAATAAATTTAATAGTTTTGAATAATAAATTTTTACCATATATGTGTAAAAATTGTGTTTAACATACAAATTGAATAAAATATTAATGAATCTAAGAACTATAAATTTTGATCATATACTATATGTTATTGGTTTTCATAAATATTTCAAGTCATCTTAAACATGTTATTGATTTTAATAAATAAAAACATTATTAATAAATATTTTTATATTATATTAATTATTTATTCTTATATAGAGGTATAAATCTTTAAGACGGAACCTAAAAAATGTATGACTTATGAGAATGTGGAGTTTATTCCTATATATAATTGGTCCCAAGTTGGGACTTGAATTTTTTATTACTATAGGGAGTTTATTCCTATATAGAGTATTACTATATAGAGTTTCTACTGTACTATAAATTCATTGGTATAAATTAAATTATTAAAATCAAATCAAATTAAATTAAAAGTCTAATTTTTTTTAATACAGTATTGATTCATTAATCTCTTTCGTGACTAACCGTCTCAATCTTGTGCGGGTCGAATTCTAAATTTTTATTGGTCAATTTTTAAAATTTTCCGTATCTTTCCTTCCTAATTTTCCCGTAAAAGGTCTAGCATTGCATATAGTCTCAGAATTATATTCCTCTAAAATAAAAATATAATACTCAATAAATTAATAATCTTTTTAAGTTCATTTAAGTTCATATCAGTTCAGATCTTCTAAGTTCAGTTCATTCATTTCATTTCAAGTTCAGTTCAGCTGGATTAAACTTGTTTCAAAATAAATTAAAATAAAATAAATAAATAATTTCAATCAATAATTTTAACTATACAATCCATTTCAATCAATAATTTTAACTATACAATCCAGTTCAATTCAAATCGCTTAAGTTAGTTCAGTTCAGTTCAGTTCAGATCGTTTAAGTTCAGTTCAATTCAGTCGGTTTCAATCCAAAAGAACAAGTCGTAAAGCTTTATCAATCCTAAAAATAGCGTACCAAATTTCCTAATCTTTTTTTATAAAAAAAAAACAGTAAACAATTATTTTTCTATACTATGAATTATAGTAGGAGACAACCTTGAAACATTGGGTTATAGTAAATTTATTTCATAAGAAAGTAGCCAATTTTTGGCTGCCCTCAGTAGTAATCACAGTATACATATCTAAATTGCTACAATAAACAATTAAAAAAAAAAAAACAGAATCAAAATCTCGCACATTTTGACGGCAAACCAGTGTCATGATTCACCACCACGATCTCCGTGGTCTTGCACTCAAGAACATCACTTTCCAATTTCGCCCCCGCCGCCTTCAACCCTTTCAGCGACAGCGCCTGATTAAAAAGATTCAACGCGGGCAGCTTCCCCGCGGCGGGCAGCTTCCCGTTGGGCAGCATCGTCCTGAAGTCCTTCCCCATGAGCGGCACCTCAAAATCCGACTTGTCATGCTTCACCACGTTGTCCTTTGCGCTAATGTGCGCCCCTGGCTCCATGTGATTCGTCGAGAAGCTCGCCTGCCCGGGAAAGTTCGGGTAGAGGCTGACGTACCCCCTCAAATACATCATATCGATCAAGAACTTCTTCCACGAAGCCTGCCACCCGTTCGTCCTCGACTTCGGAATCTGGACGGGATTCTGCTTCGCATCCTCCGTGAACCTCATGTTCATGTAAACATAAAACTCCCTCCAGTGCTTGGGGAAGAAAACCGCCCCCCAGCTGCAGGGCAGCTGGTGGAGATACGGCGTGTTCGGATGAATCTGCTTGAAAAACTCGGTCGGATTCCAACGAGGCCTCTCCTTCACGACCTCGACTAGTCGAGGCGTGTACAGCGAGATCGAGGAGAGCTCGGGTAAGGAGACTTGAGGGTCGTAGTGGTAAGACAAGATCGAGTACTTGACCCAGAGGTAGTAGTAAGGGGAGACCTCGATGTCGTCCTCGAGGAGTAGGCCGAAGTTGTCGTCGTCCGAAGGGTACCAGCTCTCGCTGACTGCGCGGATTAGGCCTCCTTGGATGATCCGCCTACGGAGGACTTTTGGCCCGTGGGGCCAGTCGAAGGTGTTTACGAGCTTTAAGGTTGCCTCGTCGACCTTGCTGTCCATGTTGAAGGTGATCGCGATCTCGTCACCTAAGTAGTAGGCGTCGCTGAGGGACTTGAGGAGCCTCGTGAGGGAGTGGACCCGGTTCTGCGTGATGATGCTGATCGAAAGCTTCATCCGGTTCCAATCTGCATGGAGCGATCCGAACAGTCAAAAACGAAAAACGATATTATTGGAGAATATATGCGACCCACTAATATAAATCATGTCAAGTTCTTAAGTTCTTTAATTTAACAGTTCGATCTTTTAAGATGATGCGGCTTCTAATTATATGGTATCAAAACGTTAGGCTAATGCAGGCCTTAATTAGCCTAAGGAACTGATACCATGTTAGAAGCAACATCATCTAACAGCTCGAACTGTTAAATAAATTGGACAACTTGATATTTATATCAGTGAGTCGAATATATTTTCTAATAGATATTACGCAGTAGTATCTTACTGGGTAAGGTGGTCGGGCGAAGATCAGCCATCCAGAGAGCCTTTGTGACGGACGGCCTCGGCAATAGCACCAAAGTCGGAGTCGCGGAACCGTTCTTCCCGCTATCGGTCACCATCCTCAAAGCCTTCTTCACATTCGGGTCGATATCCGAAACCGTAACCACCACACTCGGGTTATGGATCCTCACCAGCCCCTTCATGCTCGCATACACCGCCTGTAAAACCGGGACCTCCGAGTTCGAAAGCCCCGACAAAGCACCTATCCCCAAGTCGAAGATCTTAAACCTCCGATCCGTGCACACCGATTTCGGCCATTTCAACTCCACCGCCGCATCCTCGCACGAGCAAAATTTCCCGCCCGAGACAACAATGTAGACCTTTTTCCCGACGGTTGTTCGGAACTTCTCGAGGAGAGGGGCGAGGGCCTTGACCTCTCCCAAGGAGTGAGCGTAGAAGAGTGCGTCGATCTTTTGAGGGTACATTGCGGCCCATTGGGTCACGTAGCCGGTGGATAGGGCCTTCCACCATTGGTCGTCTCGTACTTGGACTATGCCTTTGAAGATTACGGTGGTCTCCGCCACGTAAGCTAGCCGGTGCTCACTGTCGCCCCACGTTTCCTTGTCGTTGGGGTCGACCGGAAGCACGAACGAGCCCGCGTTTCTGTACTTCTGAAGCTGATAGCTGCATGAACAAGACATATTTAATTTGTTACAAATTCCACTAGTAGTAAAACCTACTACGTACCTCCGTCCCAACTAAATATTCATTGGTTGATCCACAGGTAAAAATTTTAAAATAAATTTGATTTTTTGATCAAAAAAGTAAGGGTAAAAATGTATTTTTTTTAAAATAAATTTGACTTTTTGATCAAAAAAGTAAAGGTAAAAATGTATTTTTAAGTTAAAAAATAAAGTAGTTGGGAGTAAAGTTTGAAAATTGGTTAATAGACACATAGATTAAAAAAGTTGACATTTTGACAAAAGAAAATAAGGCTAAAAATGTATTTTTAAGTTAAAAAGTAAAAAATAATTGTAAGTAAAATTTAAAAAGTAAGTAGAAAATGTAAGGGTAAAATAATTATTTCATTTTTTTAAAAGTATGCAAGTTAAAAATTGGAATGCCAAAAAAAATGTGCATAAATAGTTGGTAAGATGACTCTAGAGTCTAGACTCTAGAGCGGAAGATTTATTATTTTAGAAATGTTATAAATAATTTATTTGAGTATTAATTTATTTGTAACTATAAAACAAATTTACCTCAAATGCAAATCTTCCCCTGTCATGAAAGTGAACGGCGTCTCGATAAAGAGTGTCTTGACGAGCTCGGCCGACAAAAACCACGAGCTCGACAGAAAATCGACCTGCACGACCCTTTCGATCGTGATGTCGTAAGCGGGGTCTGGCAAGTAAAGCCCGGCCTCCCTCGACTGGAACTTCCGATAACTAGGAAAGGTAAAATCCTTCTGCCTGAACGGCAAAATCCTCCCGATGCTTCCCAACACAGAGTTCTTGTACTTTTCGGTCCCCGCCACGTGGGACAGAATCTCGAGCATCTTCGTCCCGGGAATCATGTCGTCGTCGAGTATGTAAACTAGGTCGGCCTCCGTCTGGAGGGCCATCTGGAACCTCCCGTAGTACTTGAAGTCGTAGGTCGAGCTGATGAAGCTGATCTTCGAGTCGTTGTAGCTCGAGACGATCCGCTTGAGCGAGTCCTCGTTCGGGCTGCCGAACGAGAGCACCCACACGTGGTGGAAAGGGAGGGTTTGGTTGAGTAGGGAGTCGAGCTGAGCGCAGAGAGTCTTCCGCTTGAAGTGGTTGAGGATAACTGTCACTTTCGGCACGTTAGGCCCACGTGGGGCCCACCTCGATTTCATCGCCATTAGCTCGGGGAAGGTCTCGGTCCCGACGCTCGACTTCTGGAAGTCGAGCACCTGCTGGTAGAGGTCCGTCTTGATCTTGATCATCGCTTTGTTGTCGGACTTCTTCTGGACAAAGTCGATCTTCTCGTGCTCGCACACTTCCGAGATGACGAGGTTGTTGTTGTTGTCTTGGTAGCGGGTGATGACGTGGGGGGTGGTGGCCCCCATGTAGTGCTTCAAGTGGGTGGCGATGCGGTGGGCCCAGGAGAAGTCGGGGGTGGAGGAGCTGAGGTCGATGGAGGGGCTGAGGAAGTAGAGGAGGAAAGTGGCGTAGAGGGCGAAGGCGAACTGGAGGCAGGTGAGGATGGTGACGAGCTTGTTCGGAGAGGGGCCTGCGCCCCCGAGCTTTTGAGACGAGGATGGCCTCAGCTTCTTGCTGTTGCTGTTGCTGTGATTGGATTTGGCTCCGATGTAGTCTTTCAACATGCCTTCCAAGTACTCGCCGCTACGAGTTGTGGGGTTGCGGGATAAGCTCCCCATTGGAATCGACAATCGAAAAAAGTTTGATGAGTATAGACTATAGAGGAGTACTATGTATGAAAGTTGGTTATATAGTAGGGAAGAGGGGAGAAGGAAAAGTGTGAGGAGGGCATGGAAATTAAATGCATGAGGGTTCGATCACATGGGGTTAGCTTCGTATTTTAAATTATTGAAATAAAATAATGATAAAAATTGAAAAAGATTCACATGTATGTATGCAGTATGCAACTGCGCACACTCCGATGAAATCTTTATAGCGTGGAATGAGGCGAGTTTTCGTGGAGCTCTGATCAAACGTACCTTGAGAGCAAAGGTATAGAGTTTGATCGATCGAACGATGAATCGAAGAAGACGAGATCGAGATCGTGATCGTGATCGTGAACCTTTTCTTGTCGAGCAATTTAAGCTTGGTTAGAACATGCGGTCCATGAAGTGTTGTGAGAAGAAATGGTTGACTTTCTTTGGCAGCTGTATACGTGTGACTAATGTATCCTATAATTAGTTTATTAGTTAAAATAATATCTCAAGATTCTTCGATCGAGTGAATTAAGTCAAACGTAAGTTAATGATAATACAACAACTAATTCAAAATCAAATGGCTCATGTGATACACTAAATTCGTCTCACGAAAAGTATCATAATTTTTGAGATTTTTATCCGGGAAGAAAGTAATAGTACTAGTATTAAATTTTGATTCCACATTGAAGTTTCTTCGTGCAGGTAGTCAATGATAATCTCCTTAACTTATAATATGCCAATTAATGATCGTTTCCAAATGAAAATTACAATTAATGCGTTAACAACACAATTAATGCGTTAATTAATATACATACACACATAGCTATAGATCACGAATTCACGATTCACGAGTGAAATTAGTAAAAGAAAATAATCGGTTACTTTATTATTTTTACTTATTTATTTTTTAAATTTGATCTGCAGACTGCAATTGCGTATTTCATTAATTTAAAATATATTTTTAAATTTGTTTTTTAATAAGAAATAGATATTTTTTTCGTGTTCGAATATATATGTGATAATTGATTCATATAGTATTTCATAAATTTGTAGCGTGTATGCAGATTGGATCTGGTTCACGTGCGAACAGCAAAACAAATCATTACCAATAGAAAAGTAATTAAGTTCTAAATTAATTACATGAAAATCCAACAAGTGAGAAACTAATTATTTAGCCAAAGATTTAATTTTTTAATCGTACATACAGCAGTAGTACCCTATTAATTTGCTTATTTCATATAGGTCAAACCTTGCCTAAAAGTCAACTCAGTAGTTCTTTCCACGTACATACACACACGTAAGTCAACAGTGTTGGTGGAAATCAAACTAAGCAGAGTAAGAACAACGTAAAAAAAATGGATAATAAATTATTTTTTATTTTTATTTTTATTTTTTATATGTATAATTAATAATGTACAGTAGGAGGTTGTAATTTAATTATGTAATGTTCACCAAGAATTAGGAATATTAAAATATGAAATAATCTCCGTGATTATTGTCTAATTAAATTGGTCAACGCTAATTATATGGTATTTGGTACCTAAACTGGTGAACCGACTTTAAATAGCTACTTGCCTACTTCACATGGTTTCGGGCAGACCACTCTCTACGAAAATAACTTAAAATTTAAATTAATTATTGTATTACTATTAAGACTTTATAGGAATTAATTAATACATTTGCTAATTTCAATTTATTTAATTATATTGGAGTTATTTATTAATTAAGCACCTTTATTAATTGTTAAATTATTATTATAGTGTAGGTCAACTATTTTTAAATCTGGCAAGAAGGTTTGTAAAATTGGTGCCCGCTTTTTTTGTCAAGTTAAATTAATTGTCCTAAAAATCCAAGTCGGTAGCCTAAATATTTCTAAATCATTATAATTAATGCAAATTGTAATGTTTATAAATGAATTGCATTATAAAACAAGTCACCCCTCATTCCTCAAGGTGTAATTTTAAGACTTTCTAGGATGTTTCTGTAATTATTCCAAACTCCAGCAGGGGAAACTCATGTAACTATCTCTATATACACACATACGGACATACCTAAGGTTTTTCAGCCCCGGGCCACCACAAGCCGTAGAAGTACTTATTCCGGCTTCTATTAGACCCCGTAAGGCCCTGTTCTTTTGAACTTAATTTCAGTTCATTTCATTTCAGTTCAGTTCAGTTCAGGGCCGTTCAGTTCAATTCAGTTCAGTTCAGTTTCAGTTCGATTTTTAATAATAATAATAATAACAACAACAACAATAATAATAATAATTATAATTATAATAATAATAATAATTATTATTATTATAATAATAAAAATAATAATAATAATAATAAAAAAATTAATGTCAATAAATATTAAATGTTTGTAATATTGAAAAAAATCACAAAAATACAAAATTTAAATAATCGGTCAATCTACTTCCATATGATCTAACTCCTTATCATTTTGTTGTACTCCATCGTCATGCTCTTCGGTGTTGTTATCTTTCCAAATAGCTTCTGCTATATCCATCCTTACCTTAGACATGAGCTTCATTCGATTTTTTTCATCTAAGTTTGTATCTGCTCTCCCACAAGCAACATCATGATGTACAATTGGAATACCACTCTCGTGCATTCGTATGAAATTATGAAGTGTGAAACAAGAAACAATAATTGACATTTGATACTTTTGTGATATTTGAGGCATAATTTTCAACATCTTCCACCTTTTTTTCAACTGACCAAAAGCACATTCAACTTTCATTCTTAATGAAGAATGTCGGTAATTGAAATGTTCTGAAATTCCTCTAGGTGGTCCATGCTTATATTCCGGAATATGATATTCCGGAATAGTGTCGTAAATACGTATACTTTGTTTGAGTATTCACATGAACAATTTATTTGAATTTATCGATAAACCATAAAAGTTATAGAATGTAAATCATTTTTTAATTTTTTTAACCTCATAAAAAATAAGAAATTTAATAAAATTGTTTATAATATACAAAATATTGAAATTTTAACAATACTAATTTTAGTTTTTCATTATTTTAAGTTTCTTATTTTGAACTTTATTTTGAAAGTAATTTCAGTTCAGTTCAGTTCAGGTTCATTCAGTTCAGATCTATATAGTTCAGTTCAGTAAAGTTCAGTTAGTTTCAGTCCAAAAAGTCCAAAAGAACATAACCTTCAAAATGAACACATTTTATTATAGGACGACCACCATTTTTATTACATACGAAATCATAAGAAATCATCATACAAAACGCGCGCATTTCATTTCAACTAGTCGTCGGCTTCCACTTCAACCGTAACCGAAACCTTCTCCTCCCCTTGCTCTCCGAATCATCGAGCAGCAACGAATCGAGCGGTTGATCCCTCCACACCCCATCGGAGAGAACCTCCGCCTCGATTCCCTCGAGACGCCGCAATCCGTACATGTACTGACACGGCATAATCAAACAACCCCTCAGCTTCATTCCTCGCTCAAACTCCCGACATAGAAACACATCGTTGCTCGTCACAATATTATTATTATTATTATTATTATTCCCGCCATAATCATCGTACATGTTCCACGCGTAATTAGGCGGCATGTTCACGAACCCTCCTCCAACAGCCAAATTCATATTCCCACCCTCCCCATAACTCGTCAACCCTTCTTCCATCGGACACACGTACCGGCTAACGATCCTCGGTCGGCAAACCCTAAGCAACCCGTCGAAAAGCGCGGTGAAGCTCAGCGAAGGTAGGCCCCGCGAGTCCACCGTAAGGCTCTCGACTTCCCGCGCGTTCTCGTTCTCGCACTCGACCTCTTCGGGTTGGTAATGGAAGCTATTCCGATTGTGCGCGTGCAGACACAAATGCACCCTCGACAACCTCAAATCCCCCAAGAACCGACTCAGCTTCCGGAACCACGCGACCCGCGTGCTGAGTCAGCGTCACTTTCGACTCCCACCGACCCCTCGCCGTCGAGGTGAACGAGAGCTCGGGCATGTGGGACCCCTCGAACTCGAACTTACGGAGGCTCGGGGCGTCGAAGTTGATCAGTGTCTTGCTGACTTCGTCAGCGTTGTTTCGGTTGATCAGGTTGTCCATCGTCTCCAACGAGCGGCTCGAGACGACGAGTATCTCTCTCTCGTCGGCATCGGGCCCCGCGGCGGCTTCTCGGAAGAAACCGACCGAACGGAACTGTAGGGTTAGGGCTTTCAGAACGGGAAACTTGGACGACAAGTCATCGAGAAGCAACGTTTGAAGCTGGGAGTCGACTCGGCAGAGAACGAGAGACGTCAGTTTACTAAGAATTATCGGCGGCGTATTCTCACCACCTTGTTGGTGTTGCGGATGAATATCGGACAATGAGAGGTGTTCGATCGAGGGGCAGGACGAGAGGACTGTAGCAATCAAAGCGGTCGAGGCTCGCATGGAGCTTAAAGTGAGGCATTTGAGCCTCGAGCATTTGATCGACTTGAGCTGATCGATGTCTGAACAACGGAGGTTCAGCCTTAGGAGGGTTTCGGACCCGAAGACCAAGTCGAGGGGGAAGGAGATGTCGGGCTGGTGGAAGCGGAAGGTGAGGTCGGTGGCGCCGAGGTTTAGGGCTTTGGAGGTCCACTCGGAGGCGAGGCCGAAGACGATGTAGGTTTCGCTGACGAGGCAGAGAGAGAAGGAGTCGATTCGGAGGTTGGAATCCTCGTACCTGCGGAAGGTTGTCCGGGCGAAGTCGAGGAGGCGGTCGGCTTTGTGTCGGGGAGAGTGGATGGAGAAGTAGTTGGACTCGTCGAGGTCCAGGGTCGGGCGGGTGGACCAGGCCCGGTGCCATGATTTGGAGAGGAGGGCGGTTCGGGCGGCGAGTTTGGGGGTGAGGAATGATTGAATGCGGTGGATTATGTGTTCGGGTAACTCGAAACCATGACGTTGTTCATCCATGATTATTTGAAACCCTAGTATTAATGTGTGTGTATATATACAAATCAAATATATGATTGGGATGGATCACTAAAATGAAGGAACTGAATATGATTATTCGGTCAAATGTGAAGAGATATCGGCATCTATATCGGTTTCAAAATATGAATTTAATTTCTTTCTAAATGCCATGTACTTTAGAAACGCCAAAAGACTCCAATTAATATTGCTGTAAATCACTAAATTAAAAAATGTAATTTATGTAATTCCCCATATATATATACAGTAATATGAGTTCAATTAAAAATTATGTGAAAGGTTGAGTTTGATCAGATGAAAGGATCTTGATGAATAATAGAACCATACATGAATGGTTGATCGAGTTTGTCCATCAAATTAAAATTTATAGAAAATCGATCCAGGTAGTTAACGTTCACTGAGATAAAGGGTATTTAAAACGGAAGGAGTATATGAGTATATGAAACGAATGAGTATATGATTTCCCTCCCTAGCAAGCAAAACAATATGGATACAAGAAAGAATCATAAATTATGTGTTTGAGCAGAATTAATTGAATATACCGTAGAAACTCTATATAGTAATACTCTATATAGAAATAAACTCCCTATAATAAAAAATTCAAGTCCAACTTAAGACCACTCTCTATAAAGTAATAAAAAATTCAAGTCCCAACTTAAGACCAACTTAAGACCACTCCCTATAAAGTAATAAAAAATTTAAGTCCCAACTTAAGACCAGTTATATTTAGGAATAAACTCTACATTGTCATAAGTCATACATTTTTTAGGTCCGTCTTAAAAATTTATACGAATAAATGATTAATATATAATAAAAATATTTATTAATAATGTTTTTATTTATTAAAATCAATAACATGTTTAAGATGACTTGAAATATTTATCAAAATCAATAACATATAATATATGATCAAAGTTTATAGTTCTTAGATTCATTAATATTTTATTCAATTTGTATGTTAAACACAATTTTTAAACATATATGGTCAAATTTATTTAAAACTATTAAATTGATTTTGTGAATTTAAAGATAGATAATATTGTATGTATATTATTTTAATATTTATATTATTTTTATTTTTTGAAACTCTGTATAAAAATAACTCTATATAGTAATATTTTTTACCGATCCCAACGATATGACTGTACGGAGTTTCTACTGTAGTAGTAGCTGGTTCTTCACTATAGTAGTATAGTTACATATATATGGCTTGCTTGCTAGCACAGATGCGACGAGAGTGGAGTATAGGAATAAAGAAAAAGATAAATAAATAAACCAAGCTTAATGAAGAACTATTTTCATTGAAATGGAATAGTCTCTGGTTACAGCTTGGAGAAGAAGCACAGTAAAAAAAACTTATACAGTACAACTCCTCTTATTCTAATATTAAAGACAATAACAAAAACTGTAAAAAATAGATACTAGAGGGACTAAAAACTAAATAATCAAAATATCAAACTTGGACCACTTGCTGAGTTGTACTAGAAAACAACTGAAGTTGTTGTTGTTGTTATCATGTGCATATGCACCCATGCACCAAGCACATCACCTGATTCATCACTCCATAATTCATCCATGCACATCATCTGATCCATGCATATTTTTATATTCCCTCTCAAGCTTGGGGTGTAGATACTTAACTCCAAGCTTGCTCAGAATCTCCATCATTTGATCTCTGCACAATCCTTTGGTAAAAACATCAGCCAATTGCAGTTTGCTTCCAATCTGAAACAACTTGATATCCCTTGATTGTATCTTCTCCTTAGTAACATGACAATCTATTTCAATGTGTTTGGTCCTCTCATGATATACTGGATTTTCAGCAATATGAACAACAACCTGGTTATCACAATACATGAATGCAGGTCCTTTATGATTTACTCCCATATCCACTAGCAATCTTTTTAGCCAAATCATGACCTCACAAACAGTAGTTGCCATGCTTCTATATTCTGCTTCTGCACTTGATCTTGATATAGTAGTTTGCTTCTTGGATTTCCAGGATATTAAGGATTTTCCTAGAAATATGCAGAACCTGTGGTAGATTTTCTGGTGTCAATGCAAGAACCCCAGTCAGCATCACAGAAGGCTTGAAGCTGAGTTGTGTTGTTGTTTGGGTAGAATAGACCTTGAGCAGGAGCCTGTTTAAGATAATGGACAACTCTCAATGCAGCCTTCATGTGAAAATCAGTTGGCTTTTCCATGAATTGAGCTAGAGTATTAATAGTATAGCTTATATCAGGTCTAGTCAATGTGAGATAAATCAATTTGCCAATGAGTCTTCTGTATGAAGTTGCATCAGAAAGTATATTCCCTCTGTCTTTAGACATCTTTTGACTTAAATCATAAGGTGTACTATAAGGCTTACAACCACATTCAGATATAATCTGCAAGACATATTGCTTCTGGGTAATAAATAAACCATCAGGTTGATGAATGAGCTCAATTCCAAGAAAATAATGAAGGATTCCTAGATCTTTGAGCTTGAAACATGTATGAAGATGAGTCTTGATGGACTTAATATGAGCTTCACAGTTACCAGTGATGATCAAATCATCAACATAAACCAGAAGCATTGTAATTGAGCTACCTGTTTTTCTGATGAAGAGTGAATAATCTGCCTTTGATTGAGTGAAGCCTTGCTGCAACAAAACAGAGGTGAGTTTGGAATTCCATTGTCTGGAAGCTTGCTTTAAGCCATATAATGACTTATGAAGTCTGCAAACCATATTAGAAGAAGTAGCAAGGCCTTGAGGTGGAACCATGTAAACCTCTTCACTCAAGTCTCCATATAAGAAGGCATTGTTGACATATAATTGATGCAACTGCCATTTAGAAGCTACTACAATACTCAAAAGGCATCTGACTGTTGTTATTTTAGCCACTGGTGAAAAGGTATGAAAGAAATCAAGCCCCTCTCTCTGGTTATAACCTTTAGCTACTAAACTTGCTTTAAATATTTCAATGTTACCATCTGCAGTATGCTTGATCTTATACACCCATCTAGAGCCAATAGGAACTTGGTTGTGAGGCAGTGGAACCAAAGTCCAGGTATTGTTAGCTTTGCCTTCATGGATTCTTGCCACTTAGGATTAGAGGCAGCTTCCTCATAGGTATTGGGCTCATAGAAAATACCAACATTGCAAACAAACTGTGATGTCAAGCAAGGAACATAGTGTTTAATATCATATGGCTTACCAGGTGCCTTCACTGCAGTGGAAGAATGAGAAACAATAGGATCATTGCAAAGCTCATATTGGTAGTCTTTTAGGTAAGAGGGAGGTTTTCTGTTTCTTTGAGGTCTGTGATGTTCTGTATTTGATGGAGGTGTTTGATGAGGAGACAAGGTAGGTGTGGCAATTGGTTCAGTAGTAGTTTGTGTGGTAGGAATATCATTGGATTCAGAGTTAATATCTGAAGATTTGGGTATTTAATATAAATTTAATTATTGGCAATTCATAAAATTATATATTTTTATTTTTATTATTATCAACAACACCGGTCATATATGAAAAAAAACCGGTGTTATTACTTTTCACACCGGTTTATTTTGCTAGTTTTCATGAAACTGACCGGTGTCTTTAATAATATAGACGCCGGTCCAGATCAAAAAACTCGGTGTTATAAATTATTTTTAACACCGGTCACTGACCGGTGTTAAAACATACCTGATCTTTAACACCACGCACAAAGACACCGGACATTTTTTTTAACATCGGTCAATGCCCGGTGTCTATGAGACATTTTCCCATAGTGACGGCCGGAACTTGGAGCTCAAGATTCTGATTCCTTTCAACCGTGTGCTGAGCGATCTGGGTGAACGGCATCGCAGCGGGTTTTTCCTCGTGCGATCTGGGTGAACGACATATGTTGAATTTAAGCCTAAAACGTAGAACCCTAAATCTTTAACGAAATATTTGAACTATAGCATGCAGGTAGTTATTACACCGGGAGAACACACAGAAATCACATATAAACATTGTTATGCAGAGAAAATTCAATTAAATCCCGAGCATAAGGGACCCCAACCTTATGAGACGAAGAAAGAAAAGAAGCTGTGCTCATCCTCAGGAGATAGGGCGAACAGGGAAAGGGCGATCAAAAGTGAACATCCCTTTTCGAGAAAGAAAGGACCGAGCTGTTGGAGTTGTGTACTTAATGCCTAGATTTAAGTAACGGAAACTCACGATCCATTGCCACTAATCTATTTAATTAAATAAAAAATTATTTGCGTTTAATTATTTATAATTAAATATATGCAAATTATAGTCCTGGATTCTATACGTTGTAGTTAGTATGGTGTGTCGGGCCCACACAGAAGATCATACTATCGGTTACTCGTATTTAATCGAACAGTTGCTCACGACCTAGATGGACACGGACCAATCCATCGGTATAGTCGTTGTATGAGGGAGAAAATAATCTGTCTTGATTATTTTATCATACTTGTACACTTGGTGTATTGAGCGGATCGCTTGAGACTTATCAATTAAGGTTGCCTTTGATAATTGATTCAAGTCTCAGTGTATTTTATTCTTAATCCCCGATACTATTGCGGGTGTGTATATTTAATATAAGTGACTTTGAAATTCCAAAGGAATTGATCGGTTTAATCATTGGGTCAATTACCGGTTAAGTTGGGTCACTATATTTTATATATGGCATGCCGTGAATACTTGACGGGAAAGTGTATCCCGTAAGGGTTGATAATATCCCCGAGATGAGTTCATAAGGAATTATTATGTAAACCCTGCAGGTGGATTCGTTCCGCATAATAATTAAGGTTGAATGGTACTATTCTCGGATACAAGAGATGAATAAATTTATTATGCAATAAATAAATTTTATTCATGGATATTTAAATCTTAAATACACGGAATAAATAAATTTTATTCATGGATATTTAAATCTTAAATACACGGAATAATACCGGTAGTATTATTTATTCTGAATTCCGCCGACGCGCCGGCGAGGAGATCGTACAGCAGCGTATTTACGAGCAGAGGCTGAAGGAAGTCGAAAGTCAAGCCAAGAAGGAGAAACCCAACTTTGAGAAGAAGGATTGGGTTAAAAAGAACACAGGCCCCAGAAATTTCAATGGCCCAAGAAGAGAACAACAGAACGAGCCAGGAGAGAATGGAGTGTTTCATGGAAGGACGGCAGGGAAAATTCTGGAGATTTTCCGAGACAACAACGTGTTCGCCCTGATGCCACCGCCACCACTCATCGGGCCACCTGAGAGAAGGAACCCGAATAAATGGTGCGAGTTTCATGAAGACATTGGGCACCCCACGGATGAGTGCAGGCAGCTGCTCGATCAGCTGAAACAGTTGTTCAGGGAAGGGAGACTTGAGCAGCTGCTGAGGAGACCGGGGAGAGGAAGGGGCCGACGAGGAAACGACCATCATAATCGACCATATGTGCCTCACAATCAGAGATTTTCGGGACCCCAGAGGTTGCAGATCGAACAGCCCCCACCCCCCCGCCAGTTGAAGTGAGAGGGAACAGGGACGTGCCCCCGATGAGAGAGGGCGGAAGAATCAATATGATCGGCGGAATAGCCCTCGGGGCCCAAAGGTCGAAGAGGCAGAAGAAAGCCGAGCTGCGAGCATGGGAGAGCATCAATGCCGTCATCCCTTTGAAAGAGCCCAGCATCGCCAAGGGCATCGTCATCCAATTCACCGATCAGGATCGAATGGGGGTCAAATACCCGAAGGTGGAATCGTTGGTCGTTACTGCCGGGATCCAAGGAGTTGAGGTAGCCCGCATCCTGATCGATAATGGCGCCCATTGTAACATCCTGTTCAAAAGAACTTTTGATCAGTTGGGAGACATGTCTGGATACCTCAAGTCGTATGAGGGGTCGCTGAGGGGTTTTGGTGATGTAGAAGTGAAGCCCTATGGAAAGATCAAGCTGGCTGTGGAGCTCGTCGACTACCAAGATGCTGCTGTTCGGATCACACGAACTACTGAATTCGTCGTGGTCGACATTGAAAACATCTATAAAGCTTTCCTAGGTAGGCCATTTCTGGAGGCATTCGAGGCTGTAGCCTCGTCCCATTATTATTGTATTAAGTTTCCAACCCTGAACGGATCGGTTGGGACCGTGAAGGGGGACCAATATATGGCTAAGAAATGTTTTGATTATGATTCGTGTCCGGGTGAAAGCACTGAAAAACTTGCGCATAGAACTAAGGATATCCCCCGAACTAAGGTGACGAGGAGAATAACCGAAGAAGGCAAGGTCGAGGTCCGGGAAATCGATCCCGCGGGAGAAATGGAGATCGAAGATAGCGATTACCTGGCCACTCTATGGGAGGAAGGAGAAACCGGACGAGCTGATTCCTTGATCGCAGAAGTAGGCGAGGAACAAAAGGCCGAGGATGACAGGGAACCTCGCATAGGCGAGGATGATGAAGAGATCATTGATCCCCGAGGACCATCCCAATGCTCGGCAGTAGACGATCTAGAAAGTATATGTCTAGACCCTAGCAGACCGGAAATGGTAGTATTGATCGGAGCGAGGCTGCCCGAGGATATGAAGCGAGAGCTAGTCGCATGCTTACAAAGGAATATGGATGTGTTCGCCTGGTCACACAAAGATATGACGGGAATTGACCCGAAGCATGCGTGTCACCACCTCAAGATTGACCCGATGAAGAAACCCGTGGCGCAGAAACGTCGCAGGATGGGCCCGGAGAAGTATGAGGCTTTGGCCGTGGAGGTGAAGAAGTTGATCGATAACGACTTGGTGGTGGAAGCCCGAGGGGAACCCCAGTGGCTATCCAATTCGGTGCTCGTAAAGAAAACGGGCAATGCATGGAGGCTGTGCGTGGATTTTACTGATCTCAATCGAGCATGCCCGAAGGACCACTTTCCCATGCCCCACATCGATCACCTCGTCGACAACACATCGGGCTACGCGGTACTCTCTAAATATGATTGCTATGCAGGTTATCATCAGATCCCAATGGCCCCCGAGGATATCGAACACACCTCTTTCTATACGGAAAAGGCGGTGTTAAGCTGGAAACGGATGCCTTTCGGTTTGAAAAACGCAGGGGCCACATATCAACGGCTGGTGAACAAGATGTTCTCCGAGCAAATCGGCGAAACCATGGAGGTATACGTTGACAACCTCATCATCAAAAGCAAAGTATTGGAGGACCACGTGGGAGACGTGGAAACCACGTGCGAGATTTTGAGGAAATACAATATGAAGTTAAATCCGAAAAAGTGTCATTTCGGAGTGTTCGAGACGAAGTTCTTGGGCCACATCGTGAGCACCCGGGGGATCGAAGCGAACCCGAGCAAGATACAAGCCATAGTCGATCTAAGGGAGCCTCGGTGTTTGAAGGATGTTCAGCGTCTGACTGGTTGCCTGGCTGCGCTGAGCAGGTTCATACCTCGGCTAGGGGATAAGAGCCGACCATTCTTTCAGGCCATCAAAAACCAGAAGTTCAAGTGGAAGAAAGACAGTCAAGAGGCATTCGACAGGCTGAAACTTCACCTACAGGATCCGCAGATCCTCTCAAAGCCGGAACGAGGAGAGAAGTTGTTTCTGTATCTGGCGGCGTCCGAGCATGCAATCAGTTCGGTCCTAGTACGAGCAGAAGATAAGCTCCACAAGCCTATCTATTATGTTAGTCAAACCCTACAGGACGCTGAGTCGAGATACACGCCTTTAGAGAAGCTGGCGTACGCTCTGGTGATGAGCGTTCGAAAACTGAGGTCGTATTTCTTCGATCATCCCGTCGAGGTGTTAACCACCATGCCATTAAGACAAGTGTTGCAGCGGCCAGACACCACGGGCCGTCTACTGAAGTGGAGCCTGGAAGTAGGCCAATATGAAATTACTTATGCGCCGAGGACGGCGATCAAGGGCCAGGCACTGGCTGACTTCATCGTGGAGCTCACTTTTCCGCGGATTGATTCCTCGCTCCCTGTCCCACCGTGGAAGCTATATGTTGACGGGTCGTCCACAAGCTCTCGCGCTGGGGCTGGAATAGTCTTGGTCGGACCAGGGAACCAATCCTTCGCGCACGCGGTAAGTTTCGAGTTCGACGCCACCAACAATGAGGCCGAGTATGAGGCATTGATAGCAAGACTGGAGCTCTCTTTGGCCGTCGGAGCCGAGCAGCTAAAGATTTTCACGGATTCCTTACTAGTGGTGAACCAAGTCAAAGGAAAATACGAGACCAGAAGCACTAGGATGGAGCAGTATTACGAGCATGTGATGAAAATGATAAGCAAATTCCCCCGAGTCGAAATCGAGCAAATTCCTCGGGAACTGAATACTCAAGCGGATGCTTTGTCCAAACTAGCCTCATCGGAAGGGGCAGCCGACTTGTCCAATGTGATCCTTTTAAGTCAGGTTCGATCAGCATTGGATAGAGCCGAGATCAATAGGGTCGAACTGATCGACCGAGGAGAGAGCTGGATGGGACCAATCTTGAATTATTTACAGACAGGCGAGGTGCCTGACGACAAGGTGGAAGCCCGACAGCTCCGGATACGCGCGTCTCGATACACGCTGATTGGGGGTGCGCTATATCGGAGAAGTTTATCTATGCCATTGCTACGGTGCATAACCCCTGCCGAAGGAAAAAGGTTGTTCGGAGAGATTCATGATGGTGTGTGTGGGAACCACGCCGGCGGGCAATCTTTGGCGCACAAGACCATCAGACAAGGTTACTATTGGCCGACCTTAAGGCGAGATGAAATTCAATACGCGAGGAGGTGTCATCGATGCCAGATAACGGCGCCGATCACGAGGGCCCAACCTGAGTATTTAAACTCCATATACAGCCCTTGGCCGTTCGCAACCTGGGGAATCGATCTGATCGGACCTCTGCCAACAGGGCCAGGAGGAGTCAAATATGCAATAGTGGTCGTGGATTACTTCTCCAAATGGGCGGAAGCCGAGCCTCTGAATAAAATCGATCAGCCCCAAATTATCCGGTTCATATGGAAGAATATCATATGCCGATTTGGAATACCTCACACTATCTCTTCAGATAACGGGAAACAGTTCGAGGGGCTGGAGATCATGAAATTTTTCGATAAATGGAAGATAAGGAAGGTGTTCTCCACCCCATACCACCCCCAAACAAACGGGCAGGTGGAAGCGGTGAACAAAATTCTTAAACATACGTTGAAGGCCAGGATCGAGGAAAAGCTGGGGAGATGGGCGGCCGAACTGCCCGATGTGCTGTGGG
This sequence comes from Euphrasia confusa, assembly GCA_954870475.1. Taxonomy (NCBI): domain Eukaryota; kingdom Viridiplantae; phylum Streptophyta; class Magnoliopsida; order Lamiales; family Orobanchaceae; genus Euphrasia; species Euphrasia confusa. Next base: position 14,658,416 of record OX940965.1, read on the forward strand.
CTTACCGAACAACGAGTAAGGTGGCCACGGGAGAAACGCCATTTTCCCTCGCTTTCGGGTATGAGGCCGTCGTTCCTTCAGAGGTGGAGGTGCCGACCCACCGGACAACACAGGAACTGACTGATCAGAACGATCAGATGATGCGGGTCGAATTGGACCTATTAGAGGAAAGGAGAATAAACTCAGTATACCGAAATGCGGCGGCTAAGCAAAGGGCCGAGAAGTACTTCAATTCAAAAGTAAAGGTAAGGAAGTTCCAGAAGGGAGACTTGGTATTGAAAGAGATCTTGGGAGCCAATCCAGGAGCCCTAGGGCCGTCGTGGGAAGGACCATTTCGGGTGAGGAAGGTCTTGCAGAACGGATCATACGAACTGGAACATCTGAACGGGGTGGCCGACCAGTATTTCTGGAATTCCTCACACCTCAGGAAATATTACCAGTAAGATTTTAACGTTGTACTGTGATCGTTTTTGCGCTAATAATAAAGAAATTTCGGAAAAAGTATTTCATAATCTCATTAACCCTAAAGGGTAGAGCTCGGCGCCCCTAGAACCCGATGCGACCGAGCATGGACCAGGTGTCCCTCGAGTCCGGGAGAGTTAAGATTTATCCTAAGGGGTAGAGCTCAGCTCTCCCAGAGCCCGATGCGACCGAAGTATGGACCAGGTGTCCCTCGAGTCCGGGAGAGTTAAGATTTATCCTAAGGGGTAGAGCTCAGCTCCCCCAGAGCCCGATGCGACCGAAGTATGGACCAGGTGTCCCTCGAGTCCGGGAGAGTCAAGATTTATCCTAAGGGGTAGAGCTCAGCTCCCCCAGAGCCCGATGCGACCTAAGTATGGACCAGGTGTCCCTCGAGTCCGGGAGAGTTAAGATTTATCCTAAGGGGTAGAGCTCAGCTCCCCCAGACCCCGATGCGGGAAAGTAAAGAGTTAATGAAAACGGGATTGGATAAGCATACTGGGGCATTTTTGGGCGAATAGCACCCCGCCCAAAAATAGATAAAAACGATTCCTTTAACACGACCACAAGGGAAAGTAATTTATTACATAGAAGCAGTCATGTCCGAGCAAGGACTGGGGCATTTTCAGCGTGGAGAAAGTCCTTCGCCGAAAATCCCGAACAACACAAACAAAAGAAAGAAAGCGAACATACATCACGGCCTCGGAGGCCTAAATTGAACAGGGAGCGTCACGAGTTGGTCATTGGCGTCGAAGACCACAACAGCCCACCCGCGGTTAAAAGCTCCCAAATAACCGTAAAAGGATGGTGAGAAAAACCTACGTGTTTGGTCGAAGGTGAAGCCGAGCACTCTTGGTAACAGCCGAGCAAGTGAATCAGAATGTCCGGAAGTCAATAGCTTGGAGGCAAAAAGTGTCAAGTGAAGAACTTCAGGGACTATTTATAGGGAGAAGAGGCGGCATATTTCAAATTTTGAATTTGAAAAGACGGTTGACGGAAATCGAAGCGTCACGTCAGAAAGGAGCCTCTCAGAAAACGACAGGTGGCAGTAACTGCCGCCCATCCTTAAATGAACCGGCGTAACCGTCGAGGCAAAAACTTATGCTCGAATTAATCAATAACTGTCTGCATTCCGAGACCGACCTCTTCATCCGAACAGGACGGTCTCGGGGGGCATTTGTTATGCAGAGAAAATTCAATTAAATCCCGAGCATAAGGGACCCCAACCTTATGAGACGAAGAAAGAAAAGAAGTTGTGCTCATCCTCAGGAGATAGGGCGAACAGGGAAAGGGCGATCAAAAGTGAACATCCCTTTTCGAGAAAGAAAGGACCGAGCAGGATGAACAGCGAGGCTTTCTGGCAAATAATGCGCGGCGACGTTCGGGCCGAGCAGAGAGCGAGGTGAATGACTACCCGCGGTATGACCGATCTCCCGAGAAACGAGCTGCACGCTCCTGGGCCCTGAAGAGGGGGATGAGCTTAATGATGGATTTATTTAGTGGGCTTGGCCCATTAACTAACTTTGGAAACCCTAATTTGTATTCTCTATAAATAGAAGGTGTAATTTTTTATTAGAGTATCTACACATTTCCCCAAAAAATTCCTGGAGAGCACTATTGTCTTGTTCACTACTCAATCCCCTAAATCTCTATTTTTAGTTGGTAATTAGAGAGCACGATTTTCAGACTATCAACAAACATAAATCTTACCGGAATAGATGGTTCCGATTTCGCAAACTTCAAGAACACTGTGTCACCGACAACTATTGAGGATAGGTATATTTTAAGAGTTTATGAAGTGAGAGTTTTGGTAATCAGATACGTGTATCCTTGGTTTATTTTAGTAGTTTTTTCAATTGTCCCACTAATTTAGTGATTCTATATAATATAGGTTATATATAAAATATTACATTGTTTAATAACATTAAAAGGGTTGATTTGGTATACTGTATCATTCTTTTTTATAATGTAGACAAAGTTTAGTACTCCGTATTATGTTATAATATGTAGTAAGATATTTAACCTTTTTAAGAATCACCTAGACCTATTTTTTGAGAATCACCCTTTTTGAGAATCACTCTTTTTAATATTTGTAGTTTATTATTTTTATATTATATAGACCTATTTGTCAATTAATTATGCACTTTTTTTAAAATACAAAAAAGAAGTGTGTGGGAGTAAAAGATACTCCCTCCTTCTCACTAAACATGCAACATTTTTTTGGCACGGAAATTAAGAAAAATATTATTTTTGTGAGTAAAGTTTAAAAAATAAGTGAATAAAGTATAAATAAATTATATTTTATAATGAAAAGGTAAGAATATTTATTTCTTTTTTGGGGTGTATCAACTATTATGAGACACCCCAAAAAGAAAAGCATTGCAACTATTAGTAATTCTTTATTTTTATTATATTATATCAATTTATTTTAGAAGGCGGAAAAATAAGAAATTCCACACTCACTCGCTATCAATTTATTTTATAAGGCATAAAAACGAGAAATTCTACACACACTCACTGAGATTGTGATTGATGATCACTTCCCGATTGAGTGAGATATAAATCAAGGAACATGCTCGAATAAAAGACACTTTGAGAAATAGCAACCTAATTTTCACCTTAAGACAAACTCATGAAAAATTTGTCCTACAAGGATCGAAACTGCGTTGCCGATGATTTGCACCCACATCACCAAACCACTCGGCTATGCCCCTAGAGGCTGGACAGAGTATTTTCGTTGCGTAATTTTATCGGGGATAATCAATTCGTACGTGACGAAGTGTTTTGAAGGCTCGAAACACGAGCAGTCTGTGTACCTCACTAGGTCATCTTCCATTTTCTCAAGGGGCGCTAACTTTCGCTTCCTCGCCATATTGTGGTGGCGGTCAATGGCACTGGCATGTCTCCATCTTTTGAATAATAAAAATAACCTAAGAAGTTTAATCTCCATGAAAACTTAAAATTTATGGTATACTCGCAACTAGTAGTAAGCACTCAACGAAGTACATCTACAAGAATATTACTATCTGCACAAAAAACTGAAAATAAATTCTGAATAATTGTTGTGCATATAGCAAAAATTGATCATATTAATGTTAACCTGCATTTTTTGTAAGCTAGCTACGAGGACGGTTTCCATTTCAACTGCAAGCGAAATCTTCTATCTTTACTTGAATCCTCTAATATCGATTCCAACGGCTGCGGCCTCCACACCCCATCGAAGAGCTTCTGCAGATTCACTTCCTCGAGATCACGCAAACCGTACATATACTGGCTTGGGATCAACATGTTTTTCACCTTCACTCCTTGTTCAAGTGCCCGACAGAGGAACAAGTAGTTTTTTTCATGATTATAGTCATCACGAGGAGGCCTCTCGTATTGAGTAATCATCTTTGGGCGACACGCGCGAAACAAAGCATCCAAAAGAGCTTGAAAACTCATAGTCGGGAGACGGTACATGTTCATGATCAGATCCTCCACTTCGGGCACGTTCGAGCACTCAAAATCTCCCTTCCTATAATCGAAGATTTTCTTATTCTCCAAGTTGAGATACACGTGTACCTTCGACGGCCTCAGCATTGTTAGGAATTTACGCAACTCGCAAAGCCACGTACTACTTAACTCACCACAATGCATTATCGATACACGAGACTCCTCCCACTCATGATATCCCGATATCGACCGAAGAGAGAGATTAGGAATTCGATTACCCTCGAACGTAAACTTACGAATACTCGGGACATCGATCTCAGCATTAAGTTTAAAATAATCGTTCTCATTCACCGTAAACATTAAGTTTAGAATCTCTAACGAGCGGCTTGAGATCACGATTGTTGGCGTCTCTTGTTCTCGTTTTCGTTTCGAGAATCCTGAAACATTAAGTCTTAGGGTCAGTCGTTTCAGGTTCGGGAACTTGGACGAGATGTCGCCCAGAAACAACGACTGGAATTCGAATCCGACGTGGTGCAGGACTAGGGAAGTTAACATGGGGAGGCGGTCGATCGTCTTTTGGCCGGAATACAAATAACAATTGAAGTCGCGCAGATACAAATTTTCGATCGAGGGGCAGGAGGAGATGACGTGGAATAGCGCGTCGCCCGATATTTGCATGTTGGTCAGAGCTAGGGATTTGAGGCTCGCGCATTTGATGACCTTGAGTCGATCGATGTTCGAGTTATCGAGGGATAATCGGAAGAGGTTTTCGGAACCGAAGATGTCGTCGATCGGAATGTAGACGCCGTTGGGGTAAGAGTCGTCGAATCGGAAAGTGAGGTCGGTGGCGCCCAACGACAGGGCTTTCAGAGTCCATCTGGCGGTGAGACCCAAGTGGCCGTACCATTTGCTTTTCAGGCGTAGCCGGAAAGTGTGGACTCCGGATTCGTCCTGCTTGAGGCGTCGAAACGACGTCGTCGCGAACTCCACGAGCGGATCGAGTTTGGATGAGGGATCTGATGGAAATTTTGATTCGTCGAGGTCGATGGTCGGGCGAGTCGACCAATACGCGGCGCGCCATGATTTGGAGACGAGGGTTGAAACGGTGGCGTTTTGGGGGCTGAGGAAAGACTGTATGCGGTGGATTGCGGCGGCGGGGAGCTCGGGAAGGCGTCCGTATTCGGCGGTTCCCATGTTGGAATTTCGAAACCCTAAATTTGAAAGGATGAGCCAATAATTATTTATATATAGCGTCATTAAAAAAAATAATTAACCAATATTTAGGTAAATTATTGTTTTAATAATATTGGTCATCTTATATAATTTATACAAAAATTTAAAATATATCTTTAAAGTTCCTAAAATATTTTAATCTAGTAAAAATTGATAATACGTTTTTATTGAATAAATTAAAAATTAAAAATATAAAAAATAATTTTAATAATTATTTTTTATTTACAGATATAATTAATTTAATTTAATATATTTTTTTCCGGTTTATCTTGTCAAAAAGGGACTGTGCGTAGTTTAAGAAGTCCGATGGTAATCGATCTCCTATGATCATCTTGTGGCATGTTGCGTGAGATGGCTTATAATTAAGGTACTTCAAGTGAACTTTATAGTTCGATCAAGACATTTGGTTTATTGGGAAATCATTGATTAATTAGGCATGTGGATCGATAATATATGATTGACCAGCTAGCAAGCGAAACAGTGTGGATACAAGAAAGTACGTTAGGCTTTGTCATTTTGAATTGAAAAGAAACTTGACTAAAACAGTTTGAACTGAATTCATTCCTAAAATTATTGATTCAATTTTTTTTATTATTTTAATTTATTTTAAAACCAACTTAATATAATCAAAATCTTCTTAATTGGTCACTTACCGAGTTGCCGTAGTGAATTCACTACTGCTACGGACGGCATCCACACCTCATCGAAGAGTTGCTTTGAATTTAATACTGAATCAAACGGCTGCGGCATCCGCACATCGTCGAAAAGCTCATGAGCATTTACTTCATCGAGATCACGCAAACAATACATAAATTGGCTGCCCAAAAAGCTTCTCACTTTAACTCCTTGTTCGAGTGCCTCACAAAGGCAAATATATTTGTTTATAGTATTGAGCTCTGTGTCATTGTGTGAACATTCTTTTCCTCATCCTCATCATCATCATCCTTAAGAGGACTCACGTATTGGGTAATCATCCTCGGACGACTTATCTGAAACAAACCATCCAAAAGAGCATAAAAACTGAGAGACGGCAAACCACTAGTGTCCATGGTCAATTGGTCAGTTCTTGCACTTCACACACGTGCAATCCTTTGATATCTCCCGCCTGGTAATCGAAACTGTCCTTGTAATTCATGTGGAGACAGAGATGTATCTTCGACCCTCTCAGCTGCGATAAGAACTTACTCAACTCACAGAACCATTTAGCACTCGGCTCACCACACCGCTCGACCGACTCACAAATCACATGGAAATGATGTAATTGCCTTCAAACTCAAGCATCTTGGAACACAAGGTACGCAGATGACATAACTCAAAATCAACGGTAACTTCTGTTCCGGCATAAGGCAGTTAGCAAAGTGTAATAACCTTAAATTTGAGGTATTAAAGGGTAACAAAAATCCGGCGAGGTTGAAAAGTGTAAAAAATACTAAAGATTGGCATGGGCTGCAAGGTGTAATTAACACTATAATATATAACCCTATGGGCTATGGCTTGCTAACTAGCACAGATGCGACAGTGGAGTATAGGAAAAAAGACTCGAAATACGCTGGAAACTGATAATTGCCGATCCAATTTCCTGAATTCATTATCATTCAACATGTACTTGAGGTTCAGGACTTGCTAATATCTACAAAATTTAAACAACAAAACATTAGTAACAAATAAAGATCTACAACCTAAGTGTAGTGATTAAGCTATACATACGTACCACGATTTCCATTTCAATTGGAAGCGAAATCTTCTTCTTTGCTCACTTCTTATAATAACTGATGTATCGTACTTCAGCAGTGAATCTAACACTGAATCAAACGGCTGCGACCTCCACACCCCATCCAAGAGCTCCTGCGCATTCACTTCCTCGAGATCACGAAAACCATACATATACTGGCTCGGGACCAATAAGCTTTTCACTTTCATTCCTTGCTCAAAAGCCTGACAAAGGGAAATATATTTGTTCATAGTATTCTCATCAGTAATGTCAAAAACAGGACTCGAGCATTGGGAAATCATCCTCGGACGGCATATCCGAAACAAACCATCCAAAAGAGCATCGAAACTGAGAGACGGCAAACCATCGGTGGCCATCGTCAGATCCTCCACTTCACACACATCCAAACCTTTGATCTCCTCCGCATGGTAATCGAAGCTCTCCTTGTAACACACACGGAGGTAGAGATGTATCTTCGACCCTCTCAGTTGTGATAAGAACTTGCTCAACTCACATAACCATACAGTACTCGTCTCACCACTACGCTGGACCGATACATGAGACTCAAACCGATCGCACGATGTTGACCTAAAAGAGAGCTTAGGCATGCAAGAACCCTCAAATGTAAACTTACGAATACTCGGGACATCAAACTCGACCTCCGACATTTCCTTAATATCGGTACCCGTCTTAAAGTTTAGCATCTCTAGCGACCTGCTCGAGACGATTCGCATCTCATTTCCCGAGTGAAAACTTAGGGTTAGGTGTTTGAGGTTAGGAAAGGTAGACGAAAAGTCGTCCAGTAAAAACGCTTGCATTTCCGATCGAACTCTACGTACACAAGTAGCGACGTTAGTTCAAGAAGAGTGATCATCGATCTCTCGTGAACTTGCGGAGGCTCGACTTTACGCTTACGTTTACGATTATCGTCGTATTCATAGTCTTCCCAATCGATATTGGACAATGATAAATTCTGAATCAAGGGGCAGCACGAGATCATTACGTAAAGAAAGGAAGCATCCGGTATGCTCAAGTGGCTCAACGTGAGGGAAGTCAGCCCCGAGCATTTGACCACCGGATGAGGTTCGAGTCGACTCATATCGAAACCCTCCAGGCGAAAGCTGAGGAGGTTTTCGGACCGAAAGACCTCGACGATCGGGATGGTGGTTTCGTCGTAACGATAACGATCTAGCCGGAGAGTGAGACGAGTTGCTCCGCGGCGAGGCCGGAATTGCCGTGGCGGTCACTCGAGAGACGAAGGTCGAAGGAGTCGATGGTTAGGTTGGATTCCTCGTACCTTCGGAATGTGTTGGTCGCGAGGGCCGGGAGCGGATCGAGGTCGAAATGCGATATGTAGTCCCTATCAGATATTGAAAAGAGGGAGTCGGAGAGGTAGATGTTCGGGCGAGTGGACCACGCGCCGAGCCATGATTTGGAGAGGACGGATGTTCGGGCGGCTTCTTTGTGGCTGATCAGAAAAGATTGTATGCGTTGGAGTACGGCTTCGGGGAGGGATTCCATGGAAGCTTTAGCTAGGGTTTGACGATTGGTTTTACTATTGTAATTTGTAAATCAGACTTTATTCATTTTTAATATTTATATTTTATTATTTTTATGTTATAAAAAACATATACAGTAATTCACTAATTCTATATATTAGATCACAGATAAATATAAGAGAAGAATACATTTTATACAAATTTTCAATAATAAAAATTGAAAATAAATTATGGATAATTGTTGTGTAGCACAAATTGATATTATTGTTCACAAGCATTTTTTTGTAAGCTAGCTAAGACGGTTTCCATTTCAACTGCAAGCGAAATCTTCTATCTTTACTTGAATCGTCTAGTATTGAAATCTTCTATCTTTACTTGAATCGTCTAGTATTGAATCCATCCACACCCCATCGAAGAGCTTCTGCAGATTCACTTCCTGGAGATCACGCAAACCATACATGTACTGGCTTGGGATCAACATGTTTTTCACTCTCACTCCTTGTTCAAGTGCCCTGCAAAGGAACACTTCGTTTTTTTCATCATTATTGTCATCACGAGGATGCCTCTCGTATTGAGTAATCATCTTCGGGCGACACGCGCGAAACAAACCATCCAAAAGAGCTTGAAAACTCAAAGTCGGGAGACCGTACATGTTCATCGTCAGATCCTCTACTTCGGGCACAATCAAACTCTCAAAATCTCCCTTCCAGTATTCGAAGCTTTTTTTATTCTCCACGTGGAGATACATATAAATCTTCGATGGTCTCAGACTTGCTAGGAATTTACGCAACTCGCAGAACCACGTACTACTGAACTCGCCACGACGCGTTATCGATACACGAGACTCCTCCCACTCATGATATCCCGATGTCGACCGAAGAGAGAGACTAGGAATGCGATTACCCTCGAACGTAAACTTACGAATACTCGGGACATCGATCTCAACACTCACATCCGCCTCCATGCATCATCCCGTACCTCCTTATGCCGTCGTAATCATAATAGTCACTCTCATTCAACATAACCATAAAGTTTAGAATCTCTAGCGAGCGGCTTGAGATCACGATTATTAGTGTCTTTTCTCGTTTTCATTTCAAGAAAAATGGATTGTAGTCCGACTTTAACCTAAGTCTTACGGTTAGGCGTTTCAGGTTCGGGAACTTGGACGACATATCGTCCAGAAACAACGACTGTAATTCGAATCCGACGTCGCAAAGGACTAGAGACGTTAGCTTAGGGAGGGGCCCGATCGTCTTTTGACCGTACATATAATTAGTGACCTCGCGCAATGACAAATTCTCGATCAAGGGGCAGCACGAGATTACTTCGAATAGCGCGTGGCCCGATATTTCCATGTTGCTCAAAGCGAGGGATTTGAGCCCAACACATTTGACGACCTTGAGTCGATCGATGTTCGATCGCTCGAAGGATAATCGAATGAGGTTTTCGGACCCGAATATGTCCTCGATCGGAATGTAGACGCCTTTAGGGTTGGAATTGTTAGGATCGATATACACTACCGAGGAAGGCGGGCGGTGCTTTACGTCAACGAGACCACCGACTACGCGTCGGACCACCGGGACCCGCTCCTAGAGAGCACGAGGAATTTTTCCTTGACTCGTCGATACCCGATCGACCGGACACGCCCAATGCGTGACGGAAACTCCGATCGATCTCCAAACGAATCCACCCCGAACTCTACTACCAATCCCCCCGAGAACAATGACTTCCAACCGTTGTCGGGAATCCACTCAACCCGAGTGTACCGAATTCCCGACCAACCAACAACGACACCAACCAATCACAAGCAATATGTATATATCCTCGATGCACCACAAGCATACACAATATACATATTCAAGCAATAAAAGAGCAAACCACAATCGAAGCAATCAACACAAACGAAACGAGAAAGCAAACAAACACGACACCGAGAATTATAGTGGTTCACCTTTAAATAGGCTACATCCACTTTGCCGCCACGATCTTTTCACTAGATACACCGAATCGATACACCGAGCTTTACAAGAAATCTCCCTCGAATTCTAACTCTCTCGACTCTCTCTAGGACCCTCACACTCTAGCCCACCCAACGAGATACACCAAAATATAAACGAGAGCTTCCAAGAGCTTACAAGATTTTTCTCCCAAAAATCTAACTCTAACCCTCTTCCTATATTTCTCTCTCTACAATGGTGGCTACTAATGTTGTGGATAAGATACATGTGAGGGGGGAAGGTAGTATATATAGTACTAGGGTCAAGACCTAGTCAAAGCCCCAAAAAAGGCCCAAAAAAGCCCCAAAAACGAGTTGGCCCAAAAGCTCCCAGGAAGTGGCACGAACGTGCCAGTTTTGGTACGAACGTGCTACTGCATCTGAAGTTTTGGAAGAATGGCACATTCTGGCACGAACGTGCCAGTTCCTGAGTTTTGAGAAACTCTCCATCCGCGCTCGTTTTCGTCGTGGCTTCGTCGGTTTGGTTTGGCTACACCAAACCCAACAATCTCCCACCTGGAGACACAACCAAACTACACTCCCCATCATCCGTGGCGGCGGCCACATTCATCATCCGAGAAGTCCAACCGAAGTCTCTCTCGACCTCGGCTTCAAAGGCTTCACCACCTTCTTCCTCGACACATCGGTCGGCATCCGACTTCCCCGGAACGTCTCAAGCATCTCGTGCTTAGACCGAACATCGATCTCCGGGTTTCTCATCAAAACCCTCGACGCTCTCCTCTTTTCAACAACATCACCCATTCCGTTAACCTCACCATCACCACGCAATCCCCTTTCGGACCTCCGAAATCGCAACATGGAACCCAAGCTTCTCAGAGCTCCCACATGTCGTCTCCCCGGATTGCTCGTGAACCGGCTAACTCCCACCGAATGAGCAACGTCGGCATTCACATGCCCATCGTGTTGGAAATCGATATCCCGGGCTATTAAAATTGCGGAAATAATAACCCGACCGAAATCCCATCGCCGGAATCTACGCGAACCACCACACGGAACCGAGCCCGATGAGAGAATCACCGCCGCGGGAAAAACCCGCGGCTAGAAACCCTAGCCGAGCCCCCGCCGGGGCTCGCGATCGCGTGCATACGATCGCCGGGGATGCGGGGTGCATCCCCGCGGGGCTGTTCCGATCAGCCCCCCGCCGGCGGTGAGTCCGGCGACTCACCGCCACCACCTCACGGGGAGGAGAGCCCCCCAACCGCGGCACCAGCCCGCGGCTGCCCTCCGCGATCGAGCCCAGCTCGATCGCTCGCTCCGGCCGAAGCCGGAGCTCCCCGTGCGCACGCCGCCGGTCGAGGGGGCTGGGGGGGTCCACCCGCCGTGGCACCAGCCCACGGCGAACCCCCAGCGATCGACGGGGTCGATCGCATGCCCCAGCCGAAGCTGGGGCTCCCCTTCGTCCGTGCGCCGGCGGTCGAACCCTAGGGTTCGGCCGCCACCCTCGACGCATGTCGAGGGTTCTTCGAACTTCGCCGGGGATCTCGAATCCCCGTCCCCGAGGTTCGCACGTTTCCCGGATCGTGTGTTCATGTATATATTACAATTCAATTCACATAAAATCATAGAAGAGAGTTTATGATTTTACCTTTCGATTCGTTGTGCGGAGAAACGAAATCAAGATGACCTTACGATCTTCCCACGTATTCCTTGCACCTCGTCCGAACGTCGTGTGGGCGACGATCTATCGAACTCCTATGGATCTCCTTCAACTCTCTAGAACTATCAAATATTGATATTCTTGTCCTATGATTTATGAAGGCCATGTAGTGCTTTTATAGGCTACGTAGGGGATCAAAAGGAGGTGGAATATTGAGCTTCCAATATTGATGATTAAATTGAGCCAAGCCCAAATCCATTAATCCTTAACAATATTAATTAATTTATTTTCCACTATATAAATTAATTGCACTCCCAATATTAAACCATATTATATCAAATAATATTTCTCCGGTAGTATTATTTATTCCGTGTATTTAAGATTTAAATATCCATGAATAAAATTAATTTATTGCTAATTAATTTATTCATCTCTTATATCAGAGAATAGTACCATTCAACCTTAATTATTATGCGGAATAAATCCACCTGCAGGGTTTACATAATAATTCCTTATGAACTCATCTCGGGGATATTATCAACCCTTACGGGATACACTTTCCCGTCAAGTATTCACGGCATGTCATATATAAAATATAGTGACCCAACTTTACCGGTAATTAACCTAATAATAAAATTGGTTAATTCTTTTGGAAAATCAAAGTCACTTATATTAAATATACACACCCGCAATAGTATCGGGGATTAAGAATAAAATACTCTGAGACTTAAATCAATTATCAACGGCAATCCTAATTGATAAATCTCAAGCGATCCGCCCAATACACCAAGTGTACAAGTGTGATAAAATAATTAAGATAAATTATTTTCTCTCTCACACAACGACTATACCGATGGATTGGTCCGTGTCCATCTAGGTCGTGAGCAACTGTTCGATTAAATACGAGTAACCGATAGTATGATCTTCTGTGTGGGCCCGACACACCATACTAACTACAACGTATAAAATCCAGGACTATATTTTGCATATATTTAATTAATAATAATTAAATGCAAACAATTGTTTATTAATTAAATAGGTTAAATGCTATGACTGGGAGTTTACCGATACTTAAATCTAGACATTAAGTACACAACTCCAACAATCTCCCACTTGTACTAAGGTCTAGTCATTTCCTCCAAACTCACGACTCCCATACTCATCACGTGCTTAAATTGTACTTCCAAGAAGTACTATGTGAATGAGCAATCTAGGTTGCCGCTCTGAAGTTATCTTGGTGACTACTGCGTCGTCTCCCTAGACGATGACTCGAATCAGGTGGTACTTGCTCTATGTGTTATCATCACCTTTTTGGACTTATGACTTCTTTCAGTTCATCATGCACCGCTATATACATAGCCTTTTGGTGAACCAAGAATCATACCCAAGTCCAGAGGTCATTCTGGAACCTAACCAAAACTTCCGCTGCCTCTGAGGCTGCTATTCGGTTTATGATAGAGTCCGAGAAGCATCATGCTTATCACTCTTTCATCTTAAGGTTCCACCTCTTCCAAAAGTGAACACATAGCCTGATATCGACTTACACTGGTCCTTCTCTGATTTGGAATCTGAGAAAATGTAATCCAAGAAGAATTCGCATTTCTCCGTAAGCCAGTACTTCGAAAGTACTTTTACAGCATTCGAACATCTTTTGTCAAGATTACTTTGATATCCTCCCACTACGCTAACCGCATAGTTGATATCAGGTTCTTGCTTTTCAACATTGCATCCATTTAGTTTTCCATACAGCAAGGTATAGGAAACCGCTTTACCTATCTCCTCTTAAGTGTTCAAGACACATACCTTTAGACAGATGTATTCTGTTTCTGAAAGGCAATAACCTTTCTCAGAATTATGCATGTTTAAAACAAACTATAATCGTATAAGATATCTAGGAGAAGTACAATGTTCTTGTCTAGAGATCGAAAGATTCTAAGAACATGATCTAACATCTTTTTAATCTTATATCTCGATTTATTCAGACAACCTCTATTTTATGTCTGACAATACTTTTACATTGTTGCCAATGATAAAAAGTTATCTACATAAAACTCCGAGAAACACCACCTTGTTTTCCATTACGTTTCTAATACACTTTCTTCGTCTGTGCCCTTTGATGAATCCATCATATGGACTATCTCATCAATTCGCAAGTTCCACGATTCATGGCTTTGTAACAATCCATAAATGGATTTACTAAGCTTGTACTTCTAAACGATCTCGCCTCTTAACAATAATAATTATTGCTTTCTAAGCAAGCACATTTAGATCCAGTACCGCCCTCATGCAGAGTTAGGGATCGATTTCATCTCTACTAGATCCAGAGTTCAAAACTCCTCTAGTCTTATGAATATCTCTGGTTGCCTGACATCCTCCCACTGCAATGGCGTACCTGTGTATAACAGCAATAACAGTAGGTGTAGTTAGTGGTGTACTACTACTCGGTTTGGCTGGTTCTCAGTCTTTTCCTTTTCCTCATTTTAAAGTACCTCGTCAGTTAGGGAATTGTAGTTCATCTAATAGTCTTCCTCTAAGAACCGGGCGATGACGTCCTTCTAGTTCATAGTACTATTGAACATACAATCACTTGCTCTTCTAGGATATCCTACAACCACATTGAATGTGCTGTTGTATCCAGAAATATCCATAGAACATAGGTAGTTCCGAATAAACTTGCTCTTTTTCTATTAGAATTCCATTTCTTATTTTCCGACACACCATGTCTACACTTGAGTGTATGGTGTAGTCATTTGAGACTTAATCCCAATCTTTGATATATGCCATGTGTTACTAAGATAGGTGATAGCTTCCGCGAACAAGTCGCAGCCTTCAAATGGATATACTTCAAAGGTTCCCCATAATAGCTTTGTGTCCATTGACTAGTCAAAACACTTTGCTTTTATGGCACATCAAGTATTCTAATCCATCTTTGAGTATTCTAAAAGAATTACTTATACCTTTCTAATTACACATATCTCCGCATCTATCAATTATAAATCAATTTCAATACTTGTCCGAATTCCATCCTTTATCCAGAAAGGCTTGCTTAGTTGTATTATCTTCCAAATTTAATTCTTAGGTCGGAAGGTCCATTCCTTCAACTATAATTGATCAAATCAATTTCGACCTTTGAATCTTATTTGAATAAATACCACTAAGTACAAGAGTTCACAAGTATAATGATTTAACAAAGAAACACATCTAATTAGTAAAACAAGTTATATAACGGTTTGTTGCATCGTGGTAGACTAAGGATTCATCATTCACATATTGCTATCTAATGTACCAAAATAGATAACACCATTATTTCTTATCTAAATCATTAAATGATTAAAGAAATAAAATATCCATTCATTAATAATAGAAAACCAGAACAAAAGTTCTTTCTAAAGGGGTACATAAAGCAATAACTTTGAAATGAAATCCTATAACTACTAAAGTCGATAAATGTCTTCCACTGCAACCGCTGCCTCCTCTAAAACTTTGCCCATGTAGACTCGAACTCTTCTTCTCTAAGTCGCCGGGTTTTCTGGAACCCCTGCATTTAGAATGCACATACCGTCAGTGGTTCCATATCTACACCCCAGAATTCTGGTAGATAATACCGCTGACTATGTTTTACGACTAAAGAAAAATTCGTACCTTTGAGAGGACAAGATATAGACCCCCAGTACTCAGACTGCTTCCCTTGGGGATATTTGCCAGAAGGCTTCTTTATCCCGCCCTTTGGTCCAAGTCCTTGAGGACTACTGGATCCCCTTGCCTTCTTCTCCTTTTCTTTATGTATGCCCTTAGGTTCGAAACCTTTGGCCTTGGCTATAAGAGCTTGCGACTGTCTCAACTCGTCTAAAAGATCTAGCATCTCAAAAACGTGTTCAAGCGTTTCCTCGAAGCAACTGACCTTTATGAGTATCCTCATCGCCTCTTTTCTAGCCTTTACATCGTGTCTAAACATCAGCTTGAGTTTAAGCATGATATCATGATTAGCGGCCAATGCAAGAGCACTGTCCCACTTCTCAAAATCAGCTATTTCCTCATCAGTTGAGACAATAGTAGGTCTAGGAGGACAAGTTTCACTGAGTACATCTTTGTACTCCTTTACAGTCTGAGTAATGTCTAATTCTCTATTCCATTTAACACAATATGGAACCAGTGCATTGAACTCCTTGAGTATCAACGAAAGTGGATTCATAGCTATTCTCTAAACCTATAAGCACATATAAACAAACAATCAATTTAATGTCCGATATTATATCCCTCAAATAATATCATTAAATTACTAATTACATCTAAAATCCCATCAGGTAAGGCAAGCCACGTTGTGTGGACGTTTACCTACCCAAATGATTTAGCAATTAGATTTTCTTTGGTCATACATCGATTATAGCGTAACTTCGTTGGGAAGGATACTATAACGCGTATCTAAGTGTAAACCATAACTCAGTACTAAAGTAAATCGTTTGGAATTGCTACATTACCGCAAGCCACGTTGTGTGGACGTTTACGACAACTTCGCAATTCTTCACAATCCCTTATAACTGTCTACATCAATTAATCCAAAATCCGTTAGTATAGCAAGCCACGTTGTGTGGACGTTTACTACACCAAGTGACTTTTATAATTGACTCCCAATTACAAGATCCATTCGATTTTTGTAAATCAAGACGTGGAGAATCATAAGTGAAACTCGAAGTTTCTAACCAGTGATTCACCATGTGAACAACCCTATCTCTCATAAATGAGGGAGTCGAGCAGACAATCGATCCACCTTCAAAAGGATGGTACGAAGGTATCTAATTTGTGTCATCCACATGACCAAGTGGCTTTGGCTCCATTCCACTCCCCGGGGTGAGAATGAGTCGACTTGAAGTCAGCTTCAGAAAGACAAATTAGGCATTGTTTGATAAACTTGATCAATGTTTCTCGTAAAAGGAATTACAAGAATTCTCCTCCAATGACTCGTCTATACGAACTTTGAAAGTCCATAAGAGTCACCAAGAGAACAACAATGGAGACCATGGGAATGTTTCCATCCCCTCTCCACTTAGCTTTTTACAATAAAGGGATACGCTATCTAGTGCACAAAATAAACACATATAGCATGCATACAAGTAATAAAGCACATAGTATCACATAGTCAAAATAATGCTAGAAAATTATTTTCCGACTATCATGGCTTTATTGCATCTCCGTACGCATCTTCTAGTCTTCAGTCTTCATTCTTGAATGCTCCATGTGACGAGAATATTAATCCAATATTTAAATCTATTTATTTTTAATTAATCCAAAAGTTACTTAATTCGAAAATTAAGTCAATCGAATATATCAAAAATAAAATTAAATATTATTAATATTTTATTTATTTATTTTCCTATCTAATTCCATTAAATCTCTAGAATCCTATCCAAGTAAGACTTGAATATTCTAGAAGACTTCTATAATAGAATAAGAAAATAAAATAAATTAGGACTTTTCTACTTTCCACAATTAATTAATTTCCATCTAATGAAAATTCCAAGAATAGGAATAATCAAATAGGAAATAAATTAATTTCTAATTAACTCTTTTCCTAATCCATGAGAGTTCCCATAAAAGAGAATACTCAATAAGGAATAAAATTAATTCCAATTAATTCTTTTCCTAATCCATGAGAGTTCCTAAAAGTAAGAACACTCAAATAGGAAAACCGAATTAATTTAGGAAAGTGAGATCTTGGTAGGAATAGCATGGGATTGGGAGACCCCACGCCATCCCACCGCTCGACCGCCCCCTAGGGCTCACGGCCGCCGCCGCCCAGCCCACGCGCCACCACCACCGGTGGCCGGCGTGGCCGGAACTCTCGCGGGCAGCCCTTGCCTAGGGCGTGGGTCGATCGATCCTCATGGATCGACCATGGGGTTGGTCGATCCTAGCCCTAGCCTCTCCTCGTCACCTCGTCTTCTCCGGCGGTCTTCTCAACATCGAACCAACGTAAATAAATTACAATAATTTAAATTACAATTCCGGTATCGATTCTATACATGAAATCGACCCTATACACTTTCCGGAAAAACGTAGAACGTAATAATAAATCCTAAATTCGGTCAACCCCCGAATTTTTACTATTACAAGCATTCATCCACACAAAACGAATCTCGACATGTCCGAGAGTTTAATAAACGAATAATCATGATAAAATAATTAACGAAAAAATTAAACCATGATAGTCGGATCCCTGCAAGGTAGAACGATAATTGCACACATACATGAACACGAAACCAAACGCTCTGATACCAATTGTTGGAAATCGATATCCCGGGCTATTAAAATTGCGGAAATAATAATCCGACCGAAATCCCATCGCCGGAATCTACGCGAACCACCACACGGAACCGGGCCCGACGAGAGAATCACCGCCGCGGGAAAAACCCGCGGCTAGAAACCCTAGCCGAGCCCCCGCCGGGGCTCGCGATCGCGTGCATGCGATCGCCGGGGATGCGGGGTGCATCCCCGCGGGGCTTTTCCGATCAGCCCCCCGCCGGCGGTGAGTCCGGCGACTCACCGCCACCACCTCACGGGGAGGAGGGCCCCCCAGCCGCGGCACCAGCCCGCGGCTGCCCTCCGCGATCGAGCCCAGCTCGATCGCTCGCTCCGGCCGAAGCCGGAGCTCCCCGTGCGCACGCCGCCGGTCGAGGGGGCTGGGGGGTCCACCCGCCGTGGCACCAGCCCACGGCGAACCCCCAGCGATCGACGGGGTCGATCGCATGCCCTAGCTGAAGCTGGGGCTCCCCTTCGTCCGCGCGCCGGCGGTCGAACCCTAGGGTTCGGCCGCCACCCTCGACGCATGTCGAGGGTTCTTCGAACTTCGCCGGGGATCTCGAATCCCCTTCCTCGAGGTTCGCACGCTTCCCGGATCGTGTGTTCATGTATATATTACAATTCAATTCACATAAAATCATAGAAGAGAGTTTATGATTTTACCTTTCGATTCGTTGTGCGGAGAAACGAAATCAAGATGACCTTACGATCTTCCCACGTATTCCTTGCACTTCGTCCGAACGTCGTGTGGGCGACGATCTATCGAACTCCTATGGATCTCCTTCAACTCTCTAGAACTATCAAATATTGATATTCTTGTCTTATGATTTATGAAGGCTGATGGAGTAGTATTCTTAATGTCTAGATTTGAGTGTTCTGAACTCCTTGTACACTTTCATTTACCTATTAATAATGAACATTCATTTGCTTTTAATTATTGTTAATTAAATAAATGCAAATTATAGTCCTAGATTTTATACGTTGTAGTTAGTATGGTGTGTCGGGCCCACACAGAAGATCATACTATCGGATACTCGTATTTAATCGAACAGTTGCTCACGACCTAGATGGACACGGACCAATCCATCGGTATAGTCGTTGTGTGAGAGAGAAAATAATTTGTCTTAATTATTTTATCACACTTGTACACTTGGTGTATTGGGCGGATCGCTTGAGACTTATCAATTAGGATTGCTCTGTGATAATTGATTTAAGTCTCGAAGTATTTTATTCTTAATCCCCGAAACAATTTCGGGTGTGTATATTTAATATTAATGACTTTGATTTTCCAAAGGAATTAACCGATTTAATTATTGGGTTAATTACCGGTTGAGTTGGGTCACTATGTTTTATATATGACATGCCGTGAATTCTTGAAGGGACAGTGTATCCCGGAAGGGTTGATAATATCCCCGAGATGAGCTCATAAGGATTTATTATGTAAACCTCGCGAGTGGATTTGTTCCCGCATAATAAATAAGGTTGAGTGGTACTATTCTCGGATATAAGAAATGAATAAATTTATTAAGCAATAAATAAATTTTATTCATGGATATTTAAATCTTAAATACACGGAATAAATAATACTAACCGGAGAAATATTAGTTGATATAATATGGTTTAATATTGGGAGTGCAATTAATTTATATAGTGGAAAATAAATTAATTAATATTGATAAGGATTAATAGATTTGGGCTGGGCTCAATTTAATCATCAATATTGGAAGCCCAATATTCCACCTCCTTTAGATCCCTACGTAGCCTATAAAAGCACTACATGGCCTTCATAAATAAAAAGACAAGAATATCAATATTTGATAGTTCTAGAGAGTTGAAGGAGATCCATAAGGAGTTCGATAGATCGTCGCCCACCCGACGTTCGAACGGAGTGCAAGGAATACGTGGGAAGATTCAAAGGTGTTTGATTTCGTTTCTCCGAACAACGAATCGAAGGTATAAAATCTAAACATCCTTTATGATTTTATTTGATTCGAATTATTGAAAATACCGTAGAACGAAGATCCGAAAGTCGAACCCGGATTAGACGAACGATCACGCGGTGGTGGCGAAGACACCGGACCGCGGGATCGCCGCCTAGGGTTTCGGCGGTGGGCGCATGGGACGATCCCCGGCTGGACGCCGGGGCGCGATCGATCAAACGATCGATCGCGGGCAGCTGCTGGGCACGACGGCCCAGCTGGAGGCGGGCCACCCCAGGCGGCGGCGAGTCGCCGGACTCGCCGCGGGGGCTGCTGGGCAGCCCCACCCCGATCGATCGCCTTGTGCGATCGGTCCCCTCGATCGCGCGAGCCCCGCGGACGGGCGCTCGGCTGGGCGTGCGCGCGGCTTCGGCCGCGTCGTGCGTTCGGCTCGTGCCCCGGCTCGTTCGTCGGTGTTCGTGTGATCTTCGGCGAAGGGTTTGATCGGGTTATTGGTTTCCGCATATTTTTTAATAACCCGGGATATCGAATTCCAACAATTGGTATCAGAGCGTGGTTTACGTTCGCGGTATTTTCAATAAAATTGTTCTACCTTGCAGGGTTTCGACTATTATGGCTTGATTAATTACTCGTTTAATTTATTTTGTCATGATTGTTGGTTTGATTAAACTCTCGGACATGTCGATATTCGTTTTTGGTGGTGAATGCTTGTAATAGTAAAAATTCGGGGGTTGACCGAATTTAGGATTTATTATTACGTTCTTTGTTTTTCCAGAAATTGTATAGGGTCGAATTCATGTATAGAATCGATACCGGAATTGTAATTTAGATTATGTAATTTATTTTGCGATTGGATCGATGAATCGAAGACCCCGGAGAAGACGAAGTGACGAGAAGACGAAGGACCAGGGATCGATCAATCCCCATGATCGATCCCATGAGGATCGATCGACCCTCGGCCCAACGAGGGGCTGTCCGTGGGAGTCTCGGCCACGCCGGCCACCAGTGGTGGTGGCGCGTGGGCCGGGCGGCGGTGGCGTGCCCTAGGCGGCGGTCGGTCGAGGTGGGGGTGGCGTGGGGTCTCCCAACCCATGCTACTCCTACCGGAAATTTACTTTCCTAATTGATTCGGATTTTTCCTTTTTTGAGTACTCCTATTTTTTGGGAACTCTCATGAATAAGGAAAAGAATCAATTTGGAATTAATTAGGATTCCTATTTGATTATTTCTATTTTATGGAAATATTCATGGATTAGGAATCTAATTAATTTGATATTAATTTATTTCCTATTTGATTATTCCTATTCTTGGGAATTTTCATTAGATGGAAATTAATTAATTATGGAAAGTAGAAGAGTCCTAATTTATTTTATTTCCTTATTCCATTATAGAAATCTTCTAGAATATTCCAAGTGGGTCTTGGATGGATTATTCTAGAGATTTAATGGAGTAGAATAGGAAAATAAAAATAAATAAAAATATTAATAATATTTAATTTTATTTTCAATATATTCGATTGACTTAATTTTCGAATTAAGTAACTTTTGGATTAAGTTAAAATAAATAGATTTAAATATTGGAAATTAATATTCTCGTCACATGGAGCATTCAAGAAACGAAGACTGAAGACTAGAAGATGCGTACGGAGATGTGATAAAGCCATAATAGTCGGAAAATAATATTCTAGTATTATTTTGATTATATGATAATACTATGTGCTTTATTACATGTATGCATGCTATATGTGTTTACTTTATGCACTAGATAGCGTATCCATTTATTGTAAAAAGCTAAGTGGGAGAGGGTATGGAAACATACCCATGGTCTCCATTGCTGCTCTCTTGGTGACTTTTATAAACTTTTGAAGTTTGTATAGATAAGTCATTGGAGGAGAGTTCTTGTAATCCCCCCAACCGCGGCACCAGCCCGCGGCTGCCCTCCGCGATCGAGCCCAGCTCGATCGCTCGCTCCGGCCGAAGTCGGAGCTCCCCGTGCGCACGCCGCCGGTCGAGGGGGCTGGGGGGTCCACCCGCCGTGGCACCAGCCCACGGCGAACCCCCAGCGATCGACGGGGTCGATCGCATGCCCCAGCCGAAGCTGGGGCTCCCCTTCGTCCGCGCGCCGGCGGTCGAACCCTAGGGTTCGGCCGCCACCCTCGACGCATGTCGAGGGTTCTTCGAACTTCGCCGGGGATCTCGAATCCCCGTCCCCGAGGTTCGCACGTTTCCCGGATCGTGTGTTCATGTATATATTACAATTCAATTCACATAAAATCATAGAAGAGAGTTTATGATTTTACCTTTCGATTCGTTGTGCGGAGAAACGAAATCAAGATGACCTTACGATGTTCCCACGTATTCCTTGCACCTCGTCCGAACGTCGTGTGGGCGGCGATCTATCGAACTCCTATGGATCTCCTTCAACTCTCTAGAACTATCAAATATTGATATTCTTGTCTTATGATTTATGAAGGCCATGTAGTGCTTTTATAGGCTACGTAGGGGATCAAAAGGAGGTGGAATATTGGGCTTCCAATATTGATGATTAAATTGAGCCAAGCCCAAATACATTAATCCTTACCAATATTAATTAATTTATTTTCCACTATATAAATTAATTGCACTCCCAATATTAAACCATATTATATCAAATAATATTTCTCCGGTAGTATTATTTATTCCGTGTATTTATGATTTAAATATCCATGAATAAAATTAATTTATTGCTAATTAATTTATTCATCTCTTATATCCGAGAATAGTACCATTCAACCTTAATTATTATGCGGAATAAATCCACCTGCAGGGTTTACATAATAATTCCTTATGAACTCATCTCGGGGATATTATCAACCCTTACGGGATACACTTTCCCGTCAAGTATTCACGGCATGTCATATATAAAATATAGTGACCCAACTTTACCGGTAATTAACCTAATAATAAAATTGGTTAATTCCTTTGGAAAATCAAAGTCACTTATATTAAATATACACACCCGCAATAGTATCGGGGATTAAGAATAAAATACTCTGAGACTTAAATCAATTATCAACGGCAATCCTAATTGATAAATCTCAAGCGATCCGCCCAATACACCAAGTGTACAAGTGTGATAAGATAATTAAGATAAATTATTTTCTCTCTCACACAACGACTATACCGATGGATTGGTCCGTGTCCATCTAGGTCGTGAGCAACTGTTCGATTAAATATGAGTAACCGATAGTATGATCTTCTGTGTGGGCCCGACACACCATACTAACTACAACGTATAAAATCCAGGACTATATTTTGCATATATTTAATTAATAATAATTAAATGCAAACAATTGTTTATTAATTAAATAGGTTAAATGCTATGACTGAGAGTTTACCGATACTTAAATCTAGACATTAAGTACACAACTCCAACACATCGTCTATCACCAACGATCTTGACCGATAGCCTCCAACATTTTCACCGTTGCTAGCTCTACGACTCCTTTGCCTACTCCTCGTTTTCCGAATCCTCGCCACGGGACTCTCTCCGAAACGATCACCCGAGTAGCACCCGAATCGTCTAACAACTCCCACCACATGGGAAATGTCGGGCTTCATCACATCGTCTCTAACCGACGATTTCATCCGATAACCTACAACATTCTTACCGTTGCTAGCTCTACGACTCCTTTGCCTACTCCTCGTTTTCCGAATCCTCTTCACGGGACTCTCTCCGAAACGATTACCCGAGTAGCACCCGAATCGTCTAGCAACTCCCACCGAATGGGAAATGTCGGGCTTCGATACCTCGTCTCTCACCGACGAGTCTCCGAGTGAAAATAACGAGCTCGGCTCGCTTCCAATTTTCAACTCCCGCTTGCTCGATTTACCGGCCCGCATCGCTTTACCATCTCGACCCGAAAGCACATGATTGATCTCCAAGGTTTCCACCGGTAGGTCTTCTACCGGAACACCTCCATCATCGTGTCTCCGCTTTCCGATATTTGATTTCTCAATCACCGAGAATCGAACTCGTCTCCTTTCGAGAACCGGACTCCGATCCGTATGAGGAATACCCGAACTCTCTTTTGGTTGCAACCACCTTTCGCTCATACGACCTAGCCCACAATGCATTAGCCCATTGGTGTTGTCGGCTACACCAATCTAACGACCTCCCGTCGTAGTGTAAAGGGTGTCCGTCCTTAGACCACGAGCAACAATCATTGCACCCTTCGACACTTTCCAAGACCCATCGTTAAAGGTAACCGTATGTGTTGGAATTTGATATCCCGGGCTATTTAAAATATGCGGAAACCAATAACCCGATCAAACCCTTCGCCGGAGATCACACGAACACCACGTACGAGCCGGAGCATGAGCCGAACGCACGACGCGGCCGAAGCCACGCGCACGCCCAGCCCGAGCCCCCATCCGCGGGGCTCGCGCGATCGAAGGACCGATCGCACAAGGGCGATCGATCGGGGTGGGGCTGCCCAGCAGCCCCCTGCGGCGAGTCCGGCGACTCGCCGCCGCCTGGGGTGGCCCGCCTCCAGCTGGGCCGTCGTGCCCAGCAGCTGCCCGCGATCGATCGTTTGATCGATCGCGCCCCGGCGTCCAGCCGGGGTTCGTCCCATGCGCCCACCGCCGAAACCCTAGGCGGCGATCCGCGGTCCGGTGGCTTCGCCACCACCGCGTGATCGTTCGTCTAATCCGGATTCGACTTTCGGATCTTCGTTCTACGGTATTTTACGATAAATCCAAATCAAAATAATATCAAGGATGTTTAGATATTATACCTTCGATTCGTTGTTCGGAGAAACGAAATCAAACACCTTTGAATCTTCCCACGTATTCCTTGCACTCCGTTCGAACGTCGGGTGGGCGACGATCTATCGAACTTCTATGGATCTCCTTCAACTCTCTAGAACTATCAAATAATGATATTCTTGTCTTAATATTTATGAAGGTCATGTAGTGCTTTTATAGGCTACGTAGGGGATCTAAAGGAGGTGGAATATTGGGCTTCCAATATTGATGATTAAATTGAGCCCAGCCCAAATCTATTAATCCTTATCAATATTAATTAATTTATTTTCCACTATATAAATTAATTGCACTCCCAATATTAAACCATATTATATCAAATAATATTTCTCCGGTTAGTATTATTTATTCCGTGTATTTAAGATTTAAATATCCATGAATAAATTTATTCATCTCTTATATCCGAAAATAGTACCACTCAACCTTATTTATTATGCGGGAACAAATCCACTCGCGAGGTTTACATAATAAATCCTTATGAGCTCATCTCGGGGATATTATCAACCCTTCCGGGATACACTGTCCCTTCAAGAATTCACGGCATGCCATATATAAAATACAGTGACCCAACTCAACCGGTAATTAACCCAATAATTAAATCGGTTAATTCCTTTGGAAAATCAAAGTCACTTATATTAAATATACACACCTGAAATTGTTTCAGGGATTAAGAATAAAATACACTGAGACTTAAATCAATTATCACAGAGCAATCCTAATTGATAAGTCTCAAGAGATCCGCTCAATACACCAAGTGTACAAGTGTGATAAAATAATTAAGACAAATTATTTTCTCTCTCACACAACGACTATACCGATGGCTTGGTCCGTGTCCATCTAGGTCGTGAGCCACTGTTCGATTAAATACGAGTAATCGATAGTATGATCTTCTGTGTGACGGCGCACACCATACTAACTACAACGTATATAATCTAGGACTATAATTTGCATATATTTAAATAACAATTAATTAAAAGCAAATGAATGTTTATTTCAATAGATAAATGATAGTGTACAAGGAGTTCAGAATACTCAAATCTAGACATTAAGTATACTACTCCAACATTCTCCCACTTGTATTAAGGTCTAGTCTTATCCTCCAAACTTCTGACTCCCAAACCCTTCAAGTGCTTGAAGTAAACTTCCTTAGGAAGTACTTTAGTGAAGGGGTCTGCTAGGTTGTCATCTGAAGCTATCTTGGTGACTACAGCGTCGCCTCTCTTGACGATGTCTCGAATCAGGTGGTACTTGCGCTCTATGTGTTTCGTAGCACTATGGGACCGTGGTTCCTTACTGTTTGCCACTGCACCGCTATTGTCACAATAAATTGTCATAGCTTTAGGCAAACTCGGAATCACATCTAAGTCCTTGAGGAAATTAAGGAACCACACTGACTCTTTCGCTGCCTTTGAGGCTGCAACATATTCAGCTTCCATGGTAGAGTCCGAAATGCACTTTTGCTTAACACTCTTCCATGATACGGCTCCACCTCCCAAAGTGTACACATAGCCTGATGTCGACTTACGCCGGTCCTTATCAGCTTGGAAATCCGAATCTGTGTAACCCAAAGGAATCAGATTGTCTGCTCCGTATCTCAGAACATAATCCTTAGTATTTCGCAAATACTTGAAAATGCTCTTTACGGCAGTCCAATGAGCCTTTCCAGGGTTACTCTGATATCTTGCCACTACGCCAACTGCATAGCAGATATCAGGTCTTGTGCATAACATTGCATACATTAGGCTTCCCACAGCCGAAACGTAGGGAACTGCTTTCATGTCATCTTTCTCCTCTTGTGTCCGAGGACACATTTCCTTAGAAAGATAAGTTCCTTTGCTGAAGGGCAAATCACCCTTCTTGGAATCTTGCATGTTAAAACGAGCCAGAATCGTGTTTATGTAAGATTGCTGGGAAAGGTACAATGTTCTATTCCGGCGATCCCTTATAACCTTGATCCCTAGAACATGTCCAACCTCCCCTAAATCTTTCATATCGAATTGTCTAGAAAACCATCCCTTTATGTCTGATAACATCCTTACATTGTTGCCAATGAGAAGTATGTCGTCTACATAAAGCACGAGGAACACCACCTTCTTTCCATCACGTTTCCAATACACACACGATTCGTCCATGCTTTGAATGAATCCAAAAGATTGGACTACTTCATCAAACCGCAGGTTCCACGATCTCGAGGCTTGTTTCAATCCATAAATGGATCGATTAAGCTTGCACACTAGATGATCTCGCCCCTTAGCAATGAATCCTTCTGGTTGTTTCATATAAATCGTCTCGTCAAGACTTCCATTTAGGAAAGCTGTCTTGACATCCATTTGCCACACCTCATAATCCATATGAGCTGCTATGGATAAGAGAATCCGGATCGACTTTATCTTGGCTACCGGCGAGAAGGTCTCCTCATAATCGATTCCCTCTTTCTGAGTATATCCTTTCGCAACAAGCCGAGCTTTAAAGGTTTCAACCTTTTCGTCAGATCCTCTCTTTCTCTTGTAGACCCATTTACACCCAATTGGCTTTACGCCGCTTAGTGGTTCTACAAGATCCCAGACTTTATTAGAATCCATAGATTCTATTTCGGATTTCATCGCTTTCTTCCAAGAAGGCGCATCTATATCTTGTACCGCCTCATCATAGGTCCAGGGATCGACTTCATGAACTCCGGGTGCCGAGTCCGAAGACTCACCCAGTCCAATCCATCTGTCTGGTTGTTTAACAACCCTCCCACTACGACGGCGTTCCGGTGTATCAACAGTGACAGTGTTAGGTGCAGGTTCTAGTGGTGTATCTACACTCGGTTCGGCTGTATCTAAGTCTTCCTTGTTACCTCTCAACTCATCAAGCATTATGTCACTTTTGGGCTTGTGGTCCATGACATAGTCTTCCTCTAAGAACCGAGCGTTAGTACTTATAACGATCTTCTGGTCCGTAGGACTATAGAACATGCCACCCTTAGTTCTTCTAGGATATCCTATAAACAACCGAACTTCAGTACGAGGTTCTAACTTATCAGCCCCTGTCTTCAACACGTGTGCAGGACACCCCCAGATCCGAACGTGTCTTAGGCTAGGCTTGCGCCCGCTCCAACGTTCCATGGGTCTTGAAGGAACTGTTTTTGATGGAACCAAGTTCAGAATGTGCGCCGCTGTTTCTAAGGCATATCCCCAGAACATAATAGATAAATCCGAGTAACTCATCATTGAACGTACCATCTCCATAAGAGTCCTATTCCTTCGCTCTGACACACCATTCTGCTGAGGAGTATATGGTGAAGTCATTTGAGAATCAATCCCATTCTCTGCCAAGTATGCCTTGAATTCTCCAGACAGGTACTCGCCTCCGCGATCAGATCGCAGGCATTTTATAGATTTACCATGAAGGTTCTCCACAAGAACCTTGAATTCCTTGAACTTGTCAAAAGATTCGCTCTTGCGGCGCATCAGGTATACAAATCCATACCTTGAATAATCATCAGTAAAAGTGATGAAATATTCGTACCCTCCTCTTGCCTGGGTAGACATAGGTCCGCATACATCAGAGTGAATCAAATCCAATACTTGTTCGGATCTCCGTCCTTTACCAGAAAAGGAACGCTTGGTCATTTTACCCTCCAAACAGGATTCGCAGGTTGGAAGGTCCTCTCCTTCTATGCCGCTAATGAGACCATCAGCTTTCAACCTTTGAATTCTATTCGAATTAATATGACCTAGCCTTAGATGCCACAAGTATAATTGATTCATTTTAGAAGGTTCCTTTCTCTTATTGGTGTTCGTAGATGTGTTATTACTCTCGGTTAGTTGCATCGTGTTAGACTCAGGATTTAGAACATACAAATCGTCTATCAATGTACCAGAACAGACAATATCACTATTTCTTCTTATGACCACAAAGTGATCAAAAGAAACAGAATATCCATTCAGAATTAACTTAGAAACTGAAATTAAATTCTTTCTAAAATTCGGTACATAAAGACAATTTTGTAAAACTAAAACCCTATCACTACTAAAGCGTAAGTGAACGTCTCCCACTGCAACAGCCGCCACCTTCGCGGCATTGCCCATGTAGACCACGATCTCTCCCTCTCTAAGTCTCCGGGTTTCCTGGAACCCCTGCAATGAATTGCAGACATGGTCAGTGGCCCCCGTATCTACACACCAGGTGCTGGTAGATATCACCGCTGACAATGTTTCAGTGACTAAGGAAAATTTCGTACCTTTGATGAGAGGACAATCAGACCTCCAGTGCCCAAACTGCTTGCATCGAAAGCATCTGCCCAAGGGCTTGCCTCTCCCAATCCGTGGTTTTAAACCACTGGGTCTCTTTGCACGCTTTTCCTTTAGCCTTGCCACAAAAGCTTGTGATTCTCTTAACTTACGCACAAACTCTGCTTTCGCCGAATCCTTTTTAAGAGACTCGTTGAGAGAAGATTCTGTGAGTATGTTAACCACCTCTTGTCCGGCTTCCACGCTATGTCTCAACATCATCCTGAGGTCATTCTTAATGTCCTCATCAGTTGGGACAACAGTGGATTCGGAAAGCTCAACAGTCTGAACAATGTCCAGATTTCGTTCCCAATCATTACTATATGGAACCGGTGAGTTTTCATCCTTAAGTATATCACAAAGTGGGGTCACAGTCATTCTTAACCTATAAGCACATAAAACAAACAAACAATTTAATACCGATATTATCTCCCTCAAATAATATCATTAAATCACTAATCACATCTAAAATCCCATCAGGTAAGGCAAGCCACGATAGTGTGGACGTTTACCCACCCAAACGATTTCGCAATTAGATTTCCTTCGGTCGTACATCATCAATAGCGTTACTTCGATGGGAAGGATACTATGAAGCGTACCTAAGTGTAAACCATTACTCAGTACTAAGAAGTTCGTTTGGGACTCGCACATCACCGCAAGCCACGATAGTGTGGACGTTTACGTTGACACACGGATCCTTTACTCCCTTCTATAACTGTCTACATCAATCGTTCCAAAATCCCATTCAGTGCAGCAAGCCACGATAGTGTGGACGTTTACTACACCAAAAGACTTTTACAATTGACTCCCAATTACTTGATCCATTCAATCTTGTAAATCAAGACGTGGAGAATCATAAGTGAAACTCGAAGTTTCTTACCAGTAATTCACCATGCGAACAACCCTATCTCTCATAAATGAGGGAGCCGAGCAGACAATCGATCCATCTATCAAAGAATGGTACGAAGGTCTCTAATTTGTGTCCTCTACATGACCAAGTGGCTTTGGCTCCATTCCACTCCCCGGGGTGAGAATGAGTCGACTTGAAATCAGCTTTGGAAAGACAAATTAGGCATTGTTTGATAAACTTAATCAATGTATCTTGTAAGAGGAATTACAAGAACTCTCCTCCAATAACTTATCTATATAAACTTCAAAAGTTTATAAAAGTCACCAAGAGAGCAGCAATGGAGACCATGGGCATGTTTCCATACCCTCTCCCACTTAGCTTTTTACAATAAAGGGATACACTATCTAGTGCATAAAGTAAACACATATAGCATGCATACATGTAATAAAGCACATAATATTATCACATAATCAAAATAATAGTAGAATATTATTTTCCGACTATTATGGCTTTATCACATCTCCGTACGCATCTTCTAGTCTTCAGTCTTCGTTTCTTGAATGCTCCATGTGACGAGAATATTAATATCTAATATTTAAATCTATTTATTTTCAATTAATCCAAAAGTTACTTAATTCGAAAATTAAGTCAATTGAATATATCAAAAATAAAATTAAATATTATTAATATTTTTATTTATTTTTATTTTCCTTTTCTACTCCATTAAATCTCTAGAATAATCTATCCAAGATCCATTTGGAATATTCTAGTAGATTTCCATAATGGAATAAGGAAATAAAATAATTTAGAACTCTTATACTTTCCAAATTTATTTATATTCCTAATCCATGAATATTCCCATGAGTAGGAATAATCAAATAGGAAAATAAATTTAATACTAAATTAATTCTTTTCCTATTCCATGAATATTCCATAAAAGAAATAATCAAGTAGGAAAACCGAATTAAAATAGGAAAGTAAATTTCCGGACCGGGATAGCATGGGGTGGGAGACCCCACGCCACCCTCGACCACGCCTAGGAGGTGGCCGGCCACCATTGCCGGCGGCTCCTCCATGGCCGGATCGATCGATCCTCATGGATCGACCATGGGGTTGGTCGATCCGAGCCCTAGCTCCTCCTCATCACTTCGTCTTCTCCGGCGGTCTTTGATTCATCGATCCAATCGCAAAATAAATTACAATAATCTAATTTACAATTCCGGTATCGATTCTATACATGAAATCGACCCTATACAATTTCCGGAAAAACATAGAACGTAATAATAAATCCTAAATTCGGTCAACCCCCGAATTTTTACTATTACAAGCATTCACCACAAAAAACGAATCTCGACATGTCCGAGAGTTTAATAAAACCAACAATCATGACAAAATAAATTAAACGAATAATTAATCAAGCCATAATAGTCGGAACCCTGCAAGGTAGAACAATTTTATCGAAAATACCGCGAACGTAAACCACGCTCTGATACCAGTTGTTGGAATTTGATATCCCGGGCTATTTAAAATATGCGGAAACCAATAACCCGATCAAACCCTTCGCCGGAGATCACACGAACACCACGTACGAGCCGGAGCACGAGCCGAACGCACGACGCGGCCGAAGCCACGCGCACGCCCAGCCCGAGCCCCCATCCGCGGGGCTCGCGCGATCGAAGGACCGATCGCACAAGGGCGATCGATCGGGGTGGGGCTGCCCAGCAGCCCCCTGCGGTGAGTCCGGCGACTCGTCGCCGCCTGGGGTGGCCCGCCTCCAGCTGGGCCGTAGTGCCCAGCAGCTGCCCGCGACCGATCGTTTGACCTTCGAAACCCTAGGCGGCGATCCGCGGTCCGGTGGCTTCGCCACCACCGCGTGATCGTTCGTCTAATCCGGATTCGACTTTCGGATCTTCGTTCTACGGTATTTTACGATAAATCCAAATCAAAATAATATCAAGGATGTTTAGATATTATACCTTCGATTCGTTGTTCGGAGAAACGAAATCAAACACCTTTGAATCTTCCCACGTATTCCTTGCACTCCGTTCGAACGTCGGGTGGGCGACGATCTATCGAACTTCTATGGATCTCCTTCAACTCTCTAGAACTATCAAATAATGATATTCTTGTCTTATGATTTATGAAGGCCATGTAGTGCTTTTATAGGCTACGTAGGGGATCTAAAGGAGGTGGAATATTGGGCTTCCAATATTGATGATTAAATTGAGCCCAGCCCAAATCTATTAATCCTTATCAATATTAATTAATTTATTTTCCACTATATAAATTAATTGCACTCCCAATATTAAACCATATTATATCAAATAATATTTCTCCGGTTAGTATTATTTATTCCGTGTATTTAAGATTTAAATATCCATGAATAAAATTTATTTATTGCTTAATAAATTTATTCATCTCTTATATCCGAGAATAGTACCACTCAACCTTATTTATTATGCGGGAACAAATCCACTCGCGAGGTTTACATAATAAATCCTTATGAGCTCATCTCGGGGATATTATCAACCCTTCCGGGAAACACTGTCCCTTCAAGAATTCACGGCATGCCATATATAAAATACAGTGACCCAACTCAACCGGTAATTAACCCAATAATTAAATCGGTTAATTCCTTTGGAAAATCAAAGTCACTTATATTAAATATACACACCCGCAATTGTTTCAGGGATTAAGAATAAAATACACTGAGACTTAAATCAATTATCACAGAGCAATCCTAATTGATAAGTCTCAAGCGATCCGCTCAATACACCAAGTGTACAAGTGTGATAAAATAATTAAGACAAATTATTTTCTCTCTCACACAACGACTATACCGATGGCTTGGTCCGTGTCCATCTAGGTCGTGAGCCACTGTTCGATTAAATACGAGTAACCGATAGTATGATCTTCTGTGTGATGGCGCACACCATACTAACTACAACGTATATAATCTAGAACTATAATTTGCATATATTTAATTAACAATTAATTAAAAGCAAATGAATGTTTATTTCAATAGATAAATGATAGTGTACAAGGAGTTCAGAATACTCAAATCTAGACATTAAGTATACTACTCCAACAGTATGCCCCTCTCTCTCAAGTCGGCTCACCGAGATCAAGCTACTCCTTAGCTCAGGTGCATACCTCACCTTCGACAATATCAACGTCCCACCGGACGTCTTCACCTTCACGTCTCAAACACCCACGATATTCAACGGCCTATCATCCGCTAGATATATCTTCTCATGTCTCTCGGGAACGAAGTTCACCATGCCGACACGACTACTCGTGGTGTGAAACGAGGCTCCCGAGTCAACCACCCAAGAGTCTTCACGAGGTTCCGAAGATACCAACAAGTCATCTTCCCTCTCGTCACCCGTCACAACCTTGGCATCGCCTCTATTTCCCGGAAGCTCACTACAATGCCGCTTCATGTGACCGGATTTACCGCAATTCAAACATAAGAATCGCTTCTCATTCCCGTTGCTCGACTCCACCATTTTCCCGCGGTTATAACCTCCGTAATGATTTCTACCTCGGCTCAAACTCAAGGCCTTAGTCGTTGAAGTCGATGTCTCTCCGGAATCCCTCCTTCTAACCTCCTCGGCAAGAACACGATCCCTCACATCGGCATACTTCAACCTATCACTTCCAACGGAGTTATTCAACGCCACTCTTATCGGCTCCCAACTACTCGGTAGAGATGCCAATAGAGTAAGGGGCCGTACCTCATCATCATACCCGATCTCAACCGAAGACAACTCGTTGACGATCGTTTCGAACTCGTTCACGTGAGTCGCAACAACTCCTCCTTCTTCCATCTTCAAATGAAAGAACCGCTCCAACAAGGAGCTTTTGCTTCTCGTCGACGGCTTCTCGATCGGCTTCTCGAACATATCGGATAACACCTTCATCATCCCCGAGGTCGACTTCTCCACCATCACCTTTCTAGCGATGTTCTCCGACAACGTCAAACGGACTAACCTGAGTACTCGTCGGTCTAGGAGAGCCCATTCCGCCTCGCTCATACCCTCCGGTTTCTCGCCTACTAACGGTAGATAAAGATTCTTCCCGAACAAGTAGTTCATAACTTGCACCTTCCAATGTGCAAAATCCGACCCGTTGAACCTTTCGATTGCACTCCATACCATGTCGTTGCCCGTCATTTTTCTCCGACCGCTTCAACCGAAGCACGTCCAAGCTTCTCAACTTGGCTCTGATACCAATTGTTAGGATCGATATACACTACCGAGGAAGGCGGGCGGTGCTTTACGTCAACGAGACCACCAACTACGCGTCGGACCACCGGGACCCGCTCCTAGAGAGCACGAGGAATTTTTCCTTGACTCGTCGATACCCGATCGACCGGACACGCCCAATGCGTGACGGAAACTCCGATCGATCTCCAAACGAATCCACCCCGAACTCTACTACCAATCCCCCCGAGAACAATGACTTCCAACCGTTGTCGGGAATCCACTCAACCCGAGTGTACCGAATTCCCGACCAACCAACAACGACACCAACCAATCACAAGCAATATGTATATATCCTCGATGCACCACAAGCATACACAATATACATATTCAAGCAATAAAGGAGCAAACCACAATCGAAGCAATCAACACAAACGAAACGAGAAAGCAAACAAACACGACACCGAGAATTATAGTGGTTCACCTTTAAATAGGCTACATCCACTTTGCCTCCACGATCTTTTCACTAGATACACCGAATCGATACACCGAGCTTTACAAGAATTCTCCCTCGAATTCTAACTCTCTCGACTCTCTCTAGGACCCTCACACTCTAGCCCACCCAACGAGATACACCGAAATATAAACGAGAGCTTCCAAGAGCTTACAAGATTTTTCTCCCAAAAATCTAACTCTAACCCTCTTCCTATATTTCTCTCTCTACAATGGTGGCTACTAATGTTGTGGATAAGATACATGTGAGGGGGGAAGGTAGTATATATAGTACTAGGGTCAAGACCTAGTCAAAGCCCCAAAAAAGGCCCAAAAAAGCCCCAAAAATGAGTTGGCCCAAAAGCTCCCAGGAAGTGGCACGAACGTGCTACTGCCTCTGAAGTTTTGGAAGAATGACACATTCTGGCACGAACGTGCCAGTTCCTGAGTTTTGAGAAACTCTCCATCCGCGCTCGTTTTCGTCGTGGCTTCGTCGGTTTGGTTTAGCTACACCAAACCCAACAGGAATCGAATCGGAAAGTGAGGTCAGTGGCGCCCAACGACAGTGCTTTCAGAGTCCATCTGGCGGTGAGACCCACGTGGTCGTACCATTTGCTTTTCAGGCGTAGCCGGAAAGTGTGGATCTTGGATTCGTCCTGCTCGAGGCATCGAAACGTCGTCGTCGCGAAGTCCACGAGTGGATCGAGTTTGGATGGTCCCGATGGAAATTTGGATTCGTCGAGGTCGAGAGTCGGTCGAGAGGGTTGTTTCGGTGGCCTGTTGGTGCTGGAAATCGATATCCCGGATTACCAAAATATGCGGAAATCGATAATCCGATCGAATCCCGTCGCCGGAAACCGATCGCGAACACCGAACGAGCCGGAGCACGACCAAGGCGTCGCCGCGGGCGAACCCGCGGCTAAAACCTAGCCACGCCCCCGCCGGGGCTCGCGATCGCCGTGCATGGCGATCGCATGGGGCTGCATGGGGCAGCCCCCGGCGGTGAGTCCGGCGACTCACCGCCACCGCCAGGAGGGGCGGTCAGCCCGGCTGACCTACCGCGGCTCCAGCCGCGGTGTACCCCCGGCGATCGATCTCGCGATCGATCGCCCACCCGGGCCCAGCCGGGGTGCCTCCTTGCGCACGCCGCCGTCGAGGCGGCGGGGATCCGCCACGGCACCAGCCCGTGGCATCCCCCGGCGTCCAGCCGGGGCTCTCTTGCGCACGCACACCGGCGGTCGAACCCTAGGGTTCGGCCGCCCCCTTCGATCCTCGCCGGGGATCTCAAATCCCCGTCCCCGAGGTTCGTCGTTTTCCCGGATCGTGCGTTCATGTATATATCACAATTATATATCACATAAAATCATAGAGGGGGTTTTAGATTTTATACCTCGATTCGTTGTGCGGAGAAACGAAATCAAAACGTTGAAGACCTTCGAATCTTCCTACGTATTCCTTGCACTCCGTTCGAACGTCGTGTGGGCGACGATCTATCGAACTCCTATGGATCTCCTTCAACTCTCTAGAACTATCAACTATTGATATTCTTGTCTTATGATTTATGAAGGTCATGTAGTGCTTTTATAGGCTACGTAGGGGATCAAAAGGAGGTGGAATATTGGGCTTCCAATATTGATGATTAAATTGAGCCAAACCCAAATCCATTAATCCTTATCAATATTAATTAATTTATTTTCCACTATATAAATTAATTGCACTCCCAATATTAAACCATATTATATCAAATAATATTTCTCCGGTAGTATTATTTATTCCGTGTATTTAAGATTTAAATATCCATGAATAAAATTAATTTATTGCTAATTAATTTATTCATCTCTTATATCCGAAAATAGTACCATTCAACCTTAATTATTGTGCGGAACAAATCCACTCATGAGGTTTACACAATAATTCCTTATGAACTCATCTCGGGGATATTATCAACCCTTCCGGGATACACTTTCCCGTCAAGTATTCACGACATGTCATATATAAAATATAGCGACCCAATTTTACCGGAAATTAACCCAATAATAAAATCGGTTAATTCCTTTGGAAAATCAAGGTCACTTATATTAAATATACACACCCGCAATAGTATCGGGGATTAAGAATAAAATACTCTGAGATTTAAATCAATTATCAACGGCAATCCTAATTGATAAATCTCAAGCGATCCGCCCAATACACCAAGTGTACAAGTGTGATAAAATAATTAAGATAAATTATTTTCTCTCTCACACAACGACTATACCGATGGATTGGTCCGTGTCCATCTAGGTCGTGAGCAACTGTTCGATTAAATACGAGTAACCGATAGTATGATCTTCTGTGTGGGCCCGACACACCATACTAACTACAACGTATAAAATCCAGGACTATATTTTGCATATATTTAATTAATAATTAAATGCAAACAATTGTTTATTAATTAAATAGGTTAAATGCTATGACCGGGAGTTTACCGATACTTAAATCTAGACATTAAGTACACGACTCCAGCAATCTCCCACTTGTACTAAGGTCTAGTCATTTCCTCCAAACTCCCGACTCCCATACTCATCACGTGCTTAAGTTGTACTTCCGAGAAGTACCATGTGAATGAGCACTCTAGGTTGCCGCTCTGAAGTTATCTTGGTGACTACAGCGTCGTCTCCCTTGACGATGACTCGTATCAGGTGGTACTTGCTCTATGTGTTATCATCACCCTTTTGAACTTATGATTTCTTCCAGTTTACCATGCACCGCTATATACATAGCCTTTGGTGAACCAAGAATCATATCCAAGTTCAGAGGTTATTCTGGAACCTAACCAA
Organism: Euphrasia confusa; assembly: GCA_954870475.1. Lineage (NCBI taxonomy): Eukaryota > Viridiplantae > Streptophyta > Magnoliopsida > Lamiales > Orobanchaceae > Euphrasia > Euphrasia confusa. The sequence goes on from OX940965.1 coordinate 14,696,049, forward strand.
AACTTCCGCTGCCTCTGAGGCTGATATTCGGTTTATGATAGAGTCCGAGAAGCATCATGCTTATCACTCTTTCATCTTAAGGTTCCACCTCTTCCAAAAGTGAACACATAGCCTGATATCGACTTACACTGGTCCTTCTCTGATTTGGAATCTGAGAAAATGTAATCCAAGAAGAATTCGCATTGATTCGTAAGCCAGTACTTCGAAAGTACTCTTACAGCATTCGAACATCTTTTGTCAAGATTACTTTGATATCCTCCAACTATGCTAACCGCATAGTTGATATCAGGTTCTTGTTTTTTCAACATTGCATTCATAAAGCTTTCCATACAGCAAGGTATAGGAAACCGCTTTATCTATCTCCTCTTATGTGTCCAAGACACATTCCTTTAGACAGATGTATTCTGTCTCCGAAAGGCAATAACCTTTCTCAGAATTATGCATGTTTAAAACAAACCATAATCGCATAAGATATCTAGGAGAAGTACAATGTTCTTATCTAGACATCGAAAGATTCCAAGAACATGATCTCACTTCATCTTAATCTTATATTTCGATTTATTTAGACAACCTCTATTTTATGTCTGACAACACTTTTATATTGTTGCCAATGATGAAGTGTTATCTACATAAAACTCCGAGAAACACCACCTTGTTTCTATTACGTTTCCAATACACCTTCCTCATCTATGCCCTTTGATGAATCCATCTAATGGACTATCTCATCAATTCGCAAGTTCCACGATTCATGGCTTTGTAATGATCCATAAATGGATTTACTAAGCTTGTACTTCTAAATGATCTTGCCTCTTAACAATAATCATATTGCTTTCTAAGCAGGCACATTTAGATTAGCACTGCCCTTATGCAGAGCTAGGGATCGATTTCATCTCTACTAGATCCAGAGTTCAAAAACTCCTCTAGCCTTATGAACATCTCTGGTCGCTTAACAACCTCCCACTGCAATGGCGTTCCGGTGTATAACAGTAACAACATTAGGTGCAGTTAGTGGTGTACTACTACTCGGTTAGGCTGGTTCTCAGTCTTTTCTTTTCCTCATTTAAAAGTACTTTGTCAGTTAGGGCATTGTAGTTCATCTAATAGTCTTCCTCTAAGAACCGGGCGATGACGTCCTTCTGGTTTATAGTACTATTGAACATACAATCACTTGTTCTTCTAGGATATCCTACAACCATATGGAATGTGCCGTAGTATCCAGAAATATCCATAGAACATAGGTAGTTCCGAACAAACTTGTCCTTTTACTATTAGAATCCCATTTCTTATTTCCGACATACCATGTCTACACTAGAGTGTATGGTATAGTCCTTTGAGACTCAATCCCAATCTTCGATATATGCCATATGTTATTTAGATGGGTGATAGCCTCCGCGAACAAGTCGCAGGCTTCAAATGGATATACTTTGAAGGTTCTCCATAATAGCTTTGTGTCCATTGACTAGTCAAAACACTCTGCTTTTATGGCACATCAAGTATTCTAATCCATCTTTGAGTATTCTTGAAAAGAACTTCTCATACCTCTCTAATTACACATATCTCCGCATCTATAAGTTAACAATCAATTTCAATACTTGTCTGAATTCTATCCTTTATCCAGAAAGGTTTGCTTAGTTTGTATTATCCTCCAAATTCAATTCTTAGGTCGAAAGGTCCATTCCTTCAACTACAATTGATCAAATCAATTTCGACCTTTGAATCTTATTTGAATAAATACCACTAAGTACAAGAATTCACAAGTATAATGATTTAACAAAGAAACACATCTAATTGGTAAAACAAGTTATATAACAGTTTGTTGCATCGTGGTAGACTAAGGATTCATCATTCATATATTGCTATCTAATGTACCAGAATAGATATCACCATTATTTCTTATCCAAACCATCAAATGATTAAAGAAATAAAATATCCATTAATAATAGAAAACCAGAACAAAAGTTCTTTCTAAAATAAAAGGTACATAAAGCAATAAACTTGAAATGAAATCCTATAACTACTAAAGCAGATAAATGTCTTCCACTGCAACAGCTGCTTCCTCAACAGCTTCGCCCATGTAGACTCGAACTCTTCTTCTCTAAGTCGCCGGGTTTTCTGGAACCCCTGAATTTAGAATGCACATACCGTAAGTGGTTCCATATCTACACACCATAATTCTGGTAGATAATACCGCTGACTATGTTTTTACGACTAAAGAAAAATTCGTACCTTTGAGAGGACATTCAGACTTCCAGTGTCCAGACTTGTTGCATCGGAAGCACTTGCCCCTTGGCTTATTAGCCCCCACTCGTGGTCCATTCCTCTTGGCACCACTGGGTTTCCAGGCTTGCTTCCTTTTCTTGCCCCTACCTCCAACATCTTTCAAGCTTTTGGACTTGGTAGCTACAAGCGCTTGAGACTTGCCCTTTTTGTAGATCCCCTCTGCCGCCTTCAGTTCAGTCAGGAGTTGCGCAAGAGTATAAGATAGTTTACCCATATTATAACTCATACGGAACCGCTCAAAACTAGGGGTCAGAGACTGGAGTATGATGTCGACTTGCGTCTCACCATCAATCTGAGCTCCTAGGACCTCCAATTCATTCAACATACTCATCATCTTAAGAACGTGCTCCCCAACGGGCGTTCCTTTAGACTGAGTAGTCGACATGAGGACTCTCATAGCTTCTTGCCTAGCCGCACGGTCTTGATGCCCAAACATCTCCTTGAGGTTGAACAACATATCCTCGGCAGTGTCCATCGACTCATGTTGGGTTTGGAGTACATTTGACATAGAAGCCAAAATATAACACCTAGCCATTTCATCAGCCTTTTTCCACTTCCGATATGTTTCCTTTTCCTCATCAGTTGAGGCAGCCGTGGGTTCAGCAGGGCATAACTCATAGAGTACGAACTTGTACTCTTCAGCAGTCAGGACAATGTCCAAATTTCTCTTCCAATCAATGTAATTGGCACCAGTGAGTTTATTCTCCTTGAGTATCACAGAAAGTGGATTCATAGCTATTCTCTAAACCTATAAGCACATATAAACAAACAATCAATTTAATGTCCGATATTATTTCCCTCAAATAATATCATTAAATTACTAATCACATCTAAAATCCCATCAGGTAAGGCAAGCCACGTTGTGTGGACGTTTACCTACCCAAATGATTTAGCAATTAGATTTTCTTTGGTCATACATCGATTATAGCGTAACTTCGTTGGGAAGGATACTATAATGCGTATCTAAGTGTAAACCATTACTCAGTACTAAAGTAAATCGTTTGGAATTGCTATATTACCGCAAGCCACGTTGTGTGGACGTTTACGACAACTTCGCAATTCTTCACAATTCCTTATAACTGTCTACATCAATTAATCCAAAATCCGTTAGTATAGCAAGCCACGTTGTGTGGACGTTTACTACACCAAGAGACTTTTATAATTGACTCCCAATTTACAAGATCCATTTGATTTCTGTAAATCAAGACGCGGAGAATCATAAGTGAAACTCGAAGTTTCTAACCAGTGATTCACCATGCGAACAACCCTATCTCTCATAAATGAGGGAGCCGAGCAGACAATCGATCCACCTTCAAAAGATGGTACGAAGGTCTCTAATTTGTGTCATCCACATGACCAAGTGGCTTTGGCTCCATTCCACTCCCCGGGGTGAGAATGAGTCGACTTGAAGTCAGCTTCAGAAAGACAAATTAGGCATTGTTTGATAAACTTGATCAATGTTTCTCGTAAAAGGAATTACATGAATTCTCCTCCAATGACTCGTCTATACGAACTTCGAAAGTCCATAAGAGTCACCAAGAGAACAACAATGGAGACCATGGGAATGTTTCCATCCCCTCTCCCACTTAGCTTTTTACAATAAGGGATACGCTATCTAGTGCATAAAATAATCACATATAGCATGCATACAAGTAATAAAGCACATAGTATCACATAGTCAAAATAATGCTAGAAAATTATTTTCACGACTATCATGGCTTTATTCCATCTCCGTACGCATCTTCTAGTCTTCAGTCTTCGTTCTTGAATGCTCCATGTGACGAGAATATTAATCCCAATATTTAAATCTATTTATTTTTAATTAATCCAAAAGTTACTTAATTCGAAAATTAAGTCAATCGAATATATCAAAAATAAAATTAAATATTATTAATATTTTATTTATTTATTTTCCTATCTAATTCCATTAAATCTCTAGAATCCTATCCAAGTAAACTTGAATATTCTAAAAGACTTCTATAATAGAATAAGGAAATAAAATAAATTAGGACTCTTCTACTTTCCATAATTAATTAATTTCCATCTAATGAAAATTCCAAAAATAGGAATAATCAAATAGGAAATAAATTAATTCCTAATTAATTCTTTTCCTAATCCATGAGAGTTCCTAAAAGTAAGAACACTCAAATAGGAAAACCGAATTAATTTAGGAAAGTGAATCTTGGTAGGAGTAGCATGGGTTGGGAGACCCCACGCCACCCCCACCGTCGACCACCAAGAGGAGGGCCGCCGCCGCCACCACCCCAGCCGGTCAGCCACCACCCACCGGCGGCAGCCCACGGCCAAGGGAGGCATCGCCCCCTCCCACTTTGATCGATGCAAGGGTCGATCATGGGGATGATCGGCCCTTCCGTCCTTCATCTTCTTCGTCACATCTTCGTCTTCTGGTGATCGTCTCAACATCGAACCAACGTAAATAAATTACAAGAAATAAATTTACAATTCCGGTATCGATTCTATACATGAAATCGACCCTATACATTTTCCGGAAAATATAGAACGTAATAATAAATCCTAAATTCGGTCAACCCCCGAATTTTTACTATTACAAACATTCATCCACACAAAACAAATCTCGACATGTCCGAGAGTTTAATAAACGAATAATCATGGTAAAATAATTAAAAAAAATTAAACCATGATAGTCGGATCCCTGCAAGGTAGAACAATAATAGAACATATACATGAACAGGAAACCAAACTCTCTGATACCAATTGCTGGAAATCGATATCCCGGATTACCAAAATATGCGGAAACCGATAATCCGATCGAAATCCCGTCGCCGGAAACCGATCGCGAACACCGAACGAGCCGGAGCACGACCAAGGCGTCGCCGCGGGTGAACCCGCGGCTAAACCCTAGCCACGCCCCCGTCGGGGCTCGCGATCGCCGTGCATGGCGATCGCATGGGGCTGCATGGGGCAGCCCCCGGCGGTGAGTCCGGCGACTCAACGCCACCGCCAGGAGGGGCGGTCAGCCCGTCTGACCTACCGCCGCTCCAGCCGCGGTCTACCCCCGGCGATCGATCTCGCGATCGATCGCCCACCCCGGCCCAGCCGGGGTGCCTCCTTGCGCACGCCGCCGTCGAGGCGGCGGGGATCCGCCACGGCACCAGCCCGTGGCATCCCCAGCGGTCGACCCGAGGTCGACCGCATGCCCCGACGTCCAGCCGGGGCTCTCTTGCGCACGCACACCGGCGGTCGAACCCTAGGGTTCGGCCGCCCCCTTCGATCCTCGCCGGGGATCTCGAATCCCCGTCCCCGAGGTTCTTCGTTTTCCCGAATCGTGCGTTCATGTATATATCACAATTATATATCACATAAAATCATAGAGGGGGTTTTAGATTTTATACCTCGATTCGTTGTGCGGAGAAACGAAATCAAAACGTTGAAGACCTTCGAATCTTCCTACGTATTCCTTGCACTCCGTTCGAACGTCGTATGTGCGACGATCTATCGAACTCCTATGGATCTCCTTCAACTCTCTAGAACTATCAACTATTGATATTCTTGTCTTATGATTTATGAAGGCCATGTAGTGCTTTTATAGGCTACGTAGGGGATCAAAAGGAGGTGGAATATTGGGCTTCCAATATTGATGATTAAATTGAGCCAAGCCCAAATCCATTAATCCTCATCAATATTAATTAATTTATTTTCCACTATATAAATTAATTGCACTCCTAATATGAAACCATATTATATCAAATAATATTTCTCCGTAGTATTATTTATTCCGTATATTTAAGATTTAAATATCCATGAATAAAATTAATTTATTGCTAATTAATTTATTCATCTCTTATATCCGAGAATAGTACCATTCAACCTTAATTATTGTGCGGAACAAATTGAGGTTTACACAATAATTCCTTATGAACTCATCTCGAGGATATTATCAACCCTTCCGGGATACACTTTCCCGTCAAGTATTCACGGCATTTCATATATAAAATATAGCGACCCAATTTTACCGGCAATTAACTCAATAATAAAATCGGTTAATTCCTTTGGAAAATCAAGGTCACTTATATTAAATATACACACCCGCAATAGTATCGGGGATTAAGAATAAAATACTCTGAGATTTAAATCAATTATCAACGGCAATCCTAATTGATAAATCTCAAGCGATCCGCCCAATACACCAAATGTACAAGTGTGATAAAATAATTAAGATAAATTATTTTCTCTCTCACACAACGACTATACCGATGGATTGGTCCGTGTCCATCTAGGTTGTGAGCAACTGTTTGATTAAATACGAGTAACCGATAGTATGATCTTCTGTGTGGGCCCGACACACCATACTAACTACAACGTATAAAATCCAGGACTATATTTTGCATATATTTAATTAATAATTAAATGCAAACAATTGTTTATTAATTAAATAGGTTAAATGCTATGACCGAGAGTTTACCGATACTTAAATCTAGACATTAAGTACACGACTCCAACAGTTGGGGGTTGAGGAATGACTGTATGCGGTGGATTACGGCGGTGGGTAGATCGGGATGGCGTCCCATTTTGGAATTTCGAAACTCTAAGGGTGTGGTCATTTGAAAGGATGAGCCAATATTATTACTCCTTTAATTTTTTACTTTTTGATAAAAAAGTAACAATATTATTACTCCTTTAATTTTTGACTTTTTGATAAAAATGTAAAAGATAAAAATGTATATTTAAGTTGAAAAATAAAATAATTATAAATGAAAAATATTAATTTTTGATTTTTTGATTAAAAAATAAAAAATAAAAATATATTTTAAAGTAAAATAAAATAGTTGTGAATTGAGTTTTAAATGTAGATAGATATATAAAGTAAGGGTAAAATAATATTTTAAAGTAAAAAAATTTAGAATATTTATTTTCTTTTTTTATAATGAAAGATTTTTTTATAGTGAATTTCAATCTGCTTTTTTTAGGAAAGGGAGATGAGAAATTCTTCATCCTTTTTACTTTTTAAAGTAAAAATATATACTTGGTATAATTTTATATACTCTTATAATTTACTTTTTAATTATATAATATTATTATATTTTCTAAAAACAATTTAAAAAACAATTTTACTTTATTTTCAATTGTTCTACTTGTAGAATTTTTTCTATTAACTAAAATTGACTCTATATATTAAGTCATTCTAATATATAATATATATTAGAAATTGAAAAGTAAAATGTCTCACAAGAATACTTTTTGATTTTTTTTTTATAAAATGTTTTCTACACCAGACCAAGCCCAGACTTAAGCAACCCTCGACCCGACTCATTCCCACAGGGTAGCTAGGAGAAAAGACTAAAATTTTTACACCAGACTCCTATTTAAGCAAAGCTCGGCTCAACCTGGCTCAAATATTTAACACTCGGCTCGGCCTGGCTCATTCTCGGCCACCCCTACTTGCGTGGAGAAAAGACTCCAAATACGCTGGGAACTAATAATCGCAAATATTTTGTATGTAGTATTTATACTACAAGAAAAATGAGCTATTGTGACAGATTTTTAAAGCAAATCGGTCGCAAGGTAATTTAAGCCCTATAATACGACTGACTTAAAGAAAACTGTCGCAAGTTAGCTTACGACGAAAACAATCTGTCCTAATCGCAATATATATATATATATTTTTTTATGTGCGTTGTTTTTTCATTAATTAAAATTATACGGGTTTGAATATTTTGGACGGATTTATATAGAATTCGGTCGCAAACAATTTAAAATAATATTGCGACAGTGTTATATGAAAAATATCGGTCCCAAGATAGGTTCTAAATTTTTTTGCGGGAGATGAATTGTTTCAAAAATTAGAATATCCCGCTTAAAAAGCTAGAACGTCCCGCTTAAAGTTAGAACGGTGTCGTTTGGTGAAAATAAAAAGGGGCTTACAAGTTTTCATTTCCATTCTACCCCTTGTCAAATTCAAATTAAAATCCTATCAAGAACAAAACCTCCATAGTCGACAAGCAGCGGCGAGTGGCGGCGGACGACGAGCTGTGGCGAGTGGTGGCGGACGACGAGCACCAGCGAGTTCCGGCGGACGACGAGCAGCGGCGAGTTGCGGCCGACGAAGAGCACCGGCGAGTCTCGGCAGACGATGAGCAGCGGCGAGTGGCGTCGGACGACGACCAGCGGCGGAGGAGGTACGGCGACCGACGGGGAATAAATTAGGTTTGTTCCTTTTTCATTTTCTATTTTATTTATTAAATATTTTATTTTCCCTTATCTGAAAATTAATTGTTTTCCTTCCCACTGTTCAGGCCTTATTGCACTTGGTTTCAACTGGAGCAACAACGAACGAGATGGAAGAAAATTTCTTGACTTTTTTTGTTCTCAATATTGTATTGTTTAAGTGATTTTAAGTTAATTTTGAAGGATTTATGTTATTCTTATTATTGTTTAAGAATTTTGTATTATATTTCCATTTTAATAATTTAATGTAATAGTTTGTTTTTGTATGAAAGTATTGTTTGAAATGGAGATTCGGATGGGTTGGATGCTTAAAAGATTTAGAATTGAATAATTAGCGATTTCCAATCAGGATGAATTGGAAATTAAAAATTAAAAATTGAGCTTGAATTAATTCCAGACAAAGCGACAGACATATCCTTTAATAGGTCGCAAATTGCTTTTACATTTAATAGAAAAGAAAGTGGGTCCCGCTAATATAATTGCGACTGAAACACTAAATTGTGACTGAAAACTAAATAAACGAGGACCCTAAATGCGATTGAACAAGTCTGTCAAAAATAGGGTCAATTGCGACTGATCCTTTGTAAAAAATCAGTCACAATTGCCCATTTTTTTTTTTAGTTAATATCATGTACTTGAGGTTCAGGATTTGCCAATATCTAAAAAATTTGAAACATCAAAAACAAAGCATTAGTAACAAAGAAAGATCATCAGCCTAAGTGTAGCTAGCTAGTGATTAAGCTACTATTTCCATTTCAATGGAAGCGAAATCTTCTTCTTTGCACGCCCCATCCAAACTCCTGAGCATTTACTTACCCAAGATCACGAAAACCGTACATATACTGGCTTGGGATCAAAAGGCTTTTCACTTTCATTCCTTAAGTATACCAGAGAAAAGAGAAATTTCATCCTCACTCGATTGTTGACCTCTCAATCGAGTGAGATGTAAATCAAGAGTTGTGTTCGAATAATAGACAATTGAAAAAGAAAAAACATAATTTTTACCTCAGGACAAACTACGAAATAATATTTCAATGGAAAATTTGTGCCACACGAGGATCGAACCTGCGTTGACGATGATTTACACCCACAACACCAAAACCACTCGGCTATGCCCTTGGAGGCTGGACAGAGTATGTTTGTTGTGTAATTTGATCGGGAATAATCGATTCGGGTGTGACGAGTTGTTTTGAAGCCTCGAAACACTTGCAGTCTGCGATAACTTTACAACTTCCACATATTACCTCAGTGCGTCATCTTCCATGTTTTCAAGCGGTGCTAACTTTAGCTTCCTCATGCCCGGGCCATAATGTGGTGGCGATCGATGGCGCTGGCATACCTCCATCTTTTGAAAAATAAAAATAACATATACTATAAGAAGTTTAATCTCCAAGAAAACTTATAACTTATGGTATTACGTTCTGCACAAAAAATTGAAAATAAATCCTGGATAATTGTTGTGTAGAGCACAAATTGATCATATTATAATTGTTAACCTACATTTTTCATTTTTTGTAAGCTAGCTACGACGGTTTCCATTTCAACTGCAAGCGAAATCTTCTATCTTTACTTGAATAGTCTGATATCGATTCCAACGGCTGCGGCCTCCACACCCCATCGAAGAGCTTCTGCAGATTCACTTCCTCGAGATCACGCAAACCGTACATATACTGGCTTGGGATCAACATGTTTTTCACCTTCACTCCTTGTTCAAGTGTCCGACAAAGAAACACATCCATATTTTCATGAATATAGTCACGAGGATTCCTCTCGTATTGAGTAATCATCTTTGGGCGACACACGCGAAACAAACCATCCAAAAGAGCTTGAAAACTCATAGTTGGGAGACCATACATGTTCATCGTCAGATCTTCCAATTCGGGCACGATCAAACTCTCAAAATCTCCCTTCCGGTATTCGAAGCTTTTCTTATAATTGTCCACGTGGAGACACACATGTACCTTTGACGGTCTCAGATTCGCTAGGAATTTACCCAACTCGCAGAACCACGTACTACTGAACTCACCACGACGCGTTAGCGATACACGAGACTCCTCCCACTCATGATATCCCGATATCGACCGAAGAGAGAGATTAAGAATGCGATTACCCTCAAACATAAACTTACGAATACTCGGGACATCGATCTCAACACTCACGTAAGGCTCCATCCTCCCGTACTTCCCAGTGCCGTCATTATTAAAATAGACGAAGTCATTGACCATAAACATCAAGTTTAGAACCTCTAGCGAGTGGCTTGAGATCACGATTATTATCTTCTCACGTTCTTGTTCTCGTTTTCGTTTCCAGAATTCTGAACCGTCGTCCCAACCTAATCTTAGTCCTAGGGTTAGGCGTTTCAGGTTCGGGAACTTGGACGAAATGTCGCCCAGAAACAACGATTGGAATTCGAATCCGACGTGGCGCAGGACTAGGGACGTTAGCATAGGGAGGCGGCCGATCGTCTTTTGGGCGGAATACGAACAACAATTGACGTCGATCAGAGACAAATTTTCGATCGAGGGGCAGGAGGAGATTACGTGGAATAGCGAGTCACCCGATATTTCCATGTCGGTCAGAGAGAGGGATTTGAGGCCCGCGCATTTGATGACCTTGAGTCGATCGATGTTTGACTTGTCGAGGGTTAGTCGGACTAGGTTTTCGGACCCGAAGATGTCGTCGATCGGAATGTAGACGCCTCTGGGGATGGAGTCTAATCTGAAAGTGAGGTCGGTGGCTCCCAACGACAGTGCTTGCAGAGTCCATCTGGAAGTGAGACCAACGTGGCCGTAGCTTTGGTTTTTCAGGCGTAGCCGGAAAGTGTGGATCCGGGATTCGTCCTGCTCGAGGCATCGAAACGACGTCGTCGCGAACTCCACGAGTAGATCGAGTTTGGATGATGATGGTGATGGAAATTTGGATTCGTCGAGGTCGAGGGTTGGGCGAGTCGACCAATACGCGGCGCGCCATGATTTGGAGAGGAGGGTCGTTTCGGTGGCCTGTTGGGGGCTGAGGAAAGACTGTATGCGGTGGATTGCGGCGGCGGGGAGCTCGGGACGGCGTCCGTATTCGGCGGTTCCCATATTGGAATTTCGAAACCCTAATGGGTAGACACAAATTTTTTATAAATAATTTATTACATTAAAAATTGACCAACATTTAGGTAAATTATAATTTTAAAAATATTGGTCATTTTATATACTTAATTGAGAGAAAAATTTAAATTGTTACAAATATAAAATACCTACACATTATGAACCATATATAAAACTACACCCATTCTACACAAATGAAAAAGAAAAAGTCTTATATACCCTTACATTTTTTTTCTCTCTTTTAATAACATAAAAAACAATAAAAATACATTAAAAAACAAAAAGAATTTATGTGGGGCCCACTAATAACAAAAGTCAGATTTTTGTGAGGTTGGTGGGGTGTAAATGCATGCATGAATGCATATCTTCTCTACTGTTGGAGTTGTGTACTTAATGTCTAGATTTAAGTAACGGAAACTCCCGATCCATTGCCATTAATCTATTTAAAGAATAAAAAATTATTTGCGTTTAATTATTTATAATTAAATATATGCAAATTATAGTTCTAGATTATATACGTTGTAGTTAGTATGGTGTGCGTCGTCACACGGAAGATCATACTATCGGTTACTCGTATATAATCGAACAGTTGCTCACGACCTAGATGGACACGGACCAATCCATCGGTATAGTCGTTGTATGAGGGAGAAAATAATCTGTCTTGATTATTTTATCATACTTGTACACTTGGTGTATTGGGCGGATCGCTTGAGATTTATCGATTAGGATTGCCTTGGATAATCGATTTAAATCTCAGTGTATTTTAATCTTAATCCCCGATACTATTACGGGTGTGTATATTTAATATAAGTGACTTTGATTTTCCAAAGGAATTGACCGGTTTAATTACTGGGTCAATTACCGGTTAAGTTGGGTCGCTATATTTTATATATGACATGCCGTGAATACTTGACGGGAAAGTGTATCCCGGAAGGGTTGATAATATCCCCGAGATGAGTTCATAAGGAATTATTATGTAAACCCTGCAGGTGGAATTTATTCCGCATAATAATTAAGGTTGAATGGTACTAGTCTCGGATATAAAAGATGAATAAATTAATTAGCAATAAATTAATTTTATTCATGGATATTTATATCTTAAATACACGGAATAAATAATAATACCGGAGAAATATTATTTGATATAATATGATTTAATATTGGGAGTGCAATTAATTTATATAGTGGAAAATAAATTAATTAATATTAATGGGATTAATAGATTTGGGCTTGGGCTCAATTTAATTATTAATATTGGAAGCCCAATATTCCACCTCCTTAAGATCCCCTACGTAGCCTATAAAAGCACTACATGGTCTTCTCTATTCTCATAACTTGAAGATCACAATTCTAGAGAGAGAAAGTAGAGAGGGAGATCCATGGAGTTCGGAAGATCGTCGCCCACCCGACGTTCGAGCTAGTGCAAGGAATACGTGGGAAGGTCTCAAGGTCTACATAGATCTCGTTTCTCCGTACAACGAGAACAAATGTAAAATCATGAAAACCCCCTCGATGATTTTATTTATTTATTCGCGTATATACATGAACAAAGATCCGAGGGACGAACCCCGTGGACGAGGATCGACCTCGCGGTGGTGATCAAGGATCACCGGATCGCGTATGGCTAAACCCCTCGGCTGGACGCCGAGGGTGGCGATCGGCCCTAGGGCACGATCGCCGGCGCGCACACGGGAGGAGCCCCGGCTGGACGCCGGGGCATGCGGTTGAGCCGGGCTCGACCGCCGGGCAGCCGCGGGGCTGACTCGACCGCGGTTCGCTGGGCGGACCGCTCCTCCACGAGCGGTGGCGGTGAGTCGCCGGACTCACCGCCGGGGGATGCACGCGCATCCCCATGCGATCGCCCACCGCGATCGCGAACCCTAGCGGGGTTCGGCTAGGGTTTCGGCCGCGGGTTTATCCTGCGGCGGCGATACTCTTGTCGGGCCCGGTTCGCGTGGTGGTTCTCGTGTTCTCCGGCGAACGGATTTCGGTCGGGTTATCGTTTCCGCAATTTTTGATAGCCCGTGATATCGATTTCCAACAATTGGTATCAGAGCGTGGTTCTAGTTCATGTGTATATGCGATAAATTGTTCTACCTTGCAGGGTTTCCGACTATTATGGCTAGATTTAATTATTTTAATTAATGTCATAATATTGTTCTTAATTATTAAACTCTCGAACATGTCGAGATTCGTTTTATGTGTGGTGAATGCTTGTAATAGTAAAAATTCGGGGGTTGACCGAATTTAGAATTTATTATTACGTTCTATTTTCCGGAAATTGTATAGGGTCGATTTCATGTATAGAATCGATACCGGATAGTGTAATTAAATTCTTGTAATTTATTTTACGCTGGATCGATGCCGAAACGACCGCCGGAGAAGAAGAAGATGTGACGAAGAAGATGAAAGACTCGAGGATCGATCATGGAGATCGATCCCCATGAGATCGATCGCGGAGGAGGGGGCTGATCGCCCTCGGCCGTGGGCTGCCGCCGGCAACGGTGGTGGCTGGCCGGCTGGGGTGGCGGTGGCGTGCTCCTCGGGCCACAGTCGACGGTGGTGGGGGCGCGGGGTCCTCGTGATCTCGTGCTCTCCCGCCAAGATCCAACTTTCCTAAATTATTCGGTTTTCCTATTTTGAGTATTCCTATTTTTTGGAACTCTCATGGAATAGGAAAAGAATCAATTTAGAATAAATTTATTTCTTTATTGATTATTCCTGTTATGGGAATTTTCATGGATTAGGAAAAGAATAAATTTAGAATTAATTTGTTTTCCTATTTAATTATTCCTTTATGGAATTTTAATTGGATTAGGAAAATAATTAATTTGAAAAGTTTTGAAAGTCCTTAATTAATTTTTCCTATTTAATTATTCCTTTATGGAATTTTTAATAGATTAGGAAAGGAATTAATTTGGAAGGATTAGGAGTCCTAATTTATTCTATTTCCTTATTCTATTATAGAAGTCTTCTAAAATATTCTAAGTTTGACTTGGATAGGATTCTAAAGATTTAATAGAATTAGAAAGGAAAATAAAAATAAATAAAAAATATTAATAATATTTAATTTTATTTTTGATATATTCGATTGACTTAATTTTCGAATTAAGTAACTTTTGGATTAATTAAAAATAAATAGATTTAAATATTGGGATTAATATTCTCGTCACATGGAGCATTCAAGAACGAAGACTGAAGACTAGAAGATGCGTACGGAGATGCAATGAAGCCATGATAGTCGGAAAATAATATTCTAGTATTATTTTGACTATGTGATAATATTTTATGTGCTTTATTTCATGTATGCATGCTTATGTGTATTTAATTATGCATTAGATAGCGTATTCCTTTCTTATAAAAAGCTAAGTGGGAGAGGGATTGGAAACAATGTCATGGTCTCCATTACTGTTCTCTTGGTGACTTTTATGAGCTTTCGAAGTTCGTATAGATAAGTCATTGGAGGAGAATTCTTGTAATTCCTTTTACGTGAAACATTGATTGAGTTTATCAAACAATGCCTAATTTGTCTTTCTGAAACTGATTTCAAGTCGACTCATTCTCACCCCGGGGAGTGGAATGGAGCCAAAGCCACTTGGTCATGTGGATGACACAAATTAGAGACCTTCGTACTATTTCTTGAAATGGATCGATTGTCTGCTCGGCTCCCTCATTTTATGAGAGATAGGGCTGTTCGCATGGTGAATCACTGGTTAGAAACTTCGAGTTTCACTTATGATTCTCCGCGTCCTGATTTACAAAAATCGAATGGATCAAGTAATTGGGAGTCAATTGTAAAAATCTTTTGGTGTAGTAAACGTCCACACTATCGTGGCTTGCTGCAACTGAATGGGATTTTGGATCGATTGATGTAGACAGTTATAGAAGGGAGTAAAGGAGCGTATGTTAACGTAAACGTCCACACTATCGTGGCTTGCGGTGAATATGCGTGTCCCAAACAATCTTCTTAGATACTGAGTAATGGTTTACACTTAGGTACGCTTCTTAGTATTCTTCCCATCGAAGTAACGCTAATGATGATGTACGACCGAAGAAAATCTAATTGCTAAATCATTTGGATAGGTAAACGTCCACACTATCGTGGCTTGCCATATCTGATGGGATTTTAGATGTGATTAGTGGTTTAATGATATTATTTGAGGGAGATAATATCGGAGATTAAATCAATTGTTTGTTGTTATATGTGCTCATAGATTATGGATGGCTTTGAACCCACTTTATGTGATACTTGAGGAATTTAACTCATTGGTCCCTGAATGTATTGATTGGAATAGAGATCTGGACATTGCCCAGACTGTTAAAGAGTACAAGTTTGTACTCAAGTGAGCTTTGTTCTCCCAAACCTACCAATGTCTTAACTGATGAGGAAAGGACTGATTTTAATATCATGTTCAAACTCAAGGAGATGTTTAGACATGACGTAGTCGCTAGACAAGAGGCGATGAGGATACTCATAAAGGTCATTCATTCGAGGAAGCGCTTGAACACGTTTCTATGATGATGGACCTTTTGGACGAGTTGAGACGGAAATCGCAAGCTCTTGTAGCCAATGCCAAAGGTTTCGAACCTAAGGGCAAAACCGGGGGATAGAAAAAACAAGCAAACAAACCCAGTGGTTCTAATATTACTTGGACCACGAGATGGGACGAGAAAGCGTGTTCTCGATGCAAACAGTCTGGGTACTGGAAGTCTAATTATCCTCTCAAAGGTACGAAATCTTTCTTTAGTCGTGAAAACATAGTCAGTGGTATTATCTACCAGAACCTGGTGTGTAGATATGGAACCGCTGACGGTATGTGCATTTTTAAATGCAAGGGTTCCAGGAAACCCGACGACTTGGAAAAGAAGAAATCGTAGTCTACGTGGGCAATGTTGTGGAGGAGGCAGCTGTTGCAGTGGAGGACATTTTATAGGATTTCATTTTGAGTTATTGCTTTTATGTACCTTTTAGAAAGAACTTTGTTCTGCATTTCTAATGAATGGATATTTTATTTCTTTTAATCATCTGATGGTTATAAGAAGAAATAATGATATTATCTATTCTGGTACATTAGCTAGCAATATATAAATGATGAATCCTAAGTCCACCACGATGCAACGAACCGTATTATATAACTCGTTTTACTTTTAAGAGATATTTCTGTAATGAATCATTTATACTTGTGGATTCTTATGCTAAGTCGTGTTTATTCAAATAAGAAGT
This sequence comes from Euphrasia confusa, assembly GCA_954870475.1. NCBI lineage: Eukaryota > Viridiplantae > Streptophyta > Magnoliopsida > Lamiales > Orobanchaceae > Euphrasia > Euphrasia confusa. The sequence goes on from OX940965.1 coordinate 14,712,855, forward strand.
TCAAAGGTCGAAAATTGATATTTTGATCAATTAAGTTGAAGGAGTGGACCTTCCGACCTAAGAATCTAATTTGGAAGATAACATAACTAAGCAATCCTTTATGGATATAAGGTATAAGATCCGGATAAGTATTAGAATTGATTCACTCTGATGTATGCAGACCTTTGTTTACTCAGACAATAAGGTACGAGTACTTCATTTTATGATTGCTCGAAAAATGGATTAGCATACCTGATGTGCCACAAAAGCAAAGTGTTTTGACAAGTCAATGGACACAAAGCTATTGTGGGGAACCATCATGGTATATCCATTGAAAGCCTGCGATCTGATCGCGGAGGCAAGTGCCTGTCTGAGGAATGCATGGCATACTGATCAGAGATTGGGATTTGATCCCAAATGACTACACCATACACCCTTGTGTAGAAATGGTGTGTCGGAAATAAGAAATGGAACTCTTATAGAAATAGTAAAAGCATGAGTTATACGGAACTACCTGTGTTCTATGGATATGTCTGGAAACAACGGCGCATTCAATGCGGTTGTAGAATATCCTAGAAGAACAAAAAGATGTGTGTTCAATAGTACTATGAACCAGAAGGACGTTATAAGTTCTAACGCCCGGTTCTTAGAGAAAGACTATTAGATGAACCACAAGCCCAAAGTGACGTAATACTTTGAATGAGAGAAAGCGATAAGGACTGGGAACCAGCCGAACCGAGTAGCGGTACACCACTAACTGCACCTACTGTTATTACTGTTTATACACCGGAATGCCGTTGTAGTGGGAGGTTGTGGATCAACCGGAGATATTCATAAGACTAGGAGAGTTTTCGGACTCTGGACCTAGTATACATGAAATCAATCCCTGGATCTACATGAAGGCAGTACTAGATCTAAATGTGCCTTCTTGGAAAGCAATAAGGATTATTGCTAAGAGGCGAGATCATTTAGAGTACAAGCTTAGTTGATCCATTTATGGATTGAAACAAATAATTGAGTTCGTGGTACTTGCAAATTGATGAGATAGTCCATTTTATGGATTCATCAAAGCATAGACGAATGGTGTGTATTGGAAACGTGATAGAACAAGGTGGTGTTTCTCGGGTTTTATGTAGATAACATTTTATCATTGGTAACAATGTAAAGATGTTGTCAAGACATAAAATGATGGTTGTCTAGATAAATCAATATGAAAGATAAAGGAAGAAGTTGGACATGTTCTTGAGATCTTGGATCTCTAGGAAAGAACATTGTACTTCTCCTGGACATCTTACATATATATGATTATGGTTCGTTTTAACATGCAAGATTCCGAGAAAGGTATGTTACCTTTCAGATACGGAATGCATCTATCTAAGGATATGTGTTTTGGAACACAAAAGGAGATAGAAGCAATGAAAGCGGTTTCCTACACTTCGAGTGTGGAAAGCTTAATAAATGCGATGTTGAAAACGAGAACCTGATATCTGCTATGCGGCTAGTATAGTGGGAGGATATCAAGGTAATCTTGAAAAAGAATATTCGACTGCTGTAATGAACATTTAAAGTACTAGAAACTATGTTCTGGATTACGGAGCAGACGAGCATTTCCTTTGGATTACACTCTCTTAGATTTCTAATCAAATAAGGACCGGTGTAAGTCGATATCAGGCTATGTGTTTCACTATTGAAGGAGAAGGAGTTTTAACATGGAAGAGTGATAAGCACGATGCTTTTCGGACTCTACCATGGGTAACCAAATAGCGGCCTCAGAGGTAGCGGAAGTTTTGGTATAGCTCCGAGATAATCTCTGGGACTTAGATGTGATTCTTAATTTGCCAAAGGCTATGTAAATAGCGGTGCGATGGCAAATGGTAAGAAATCACAAGTCCATAAGTGTAAGATAACACATAGAGCAAGTACCACCTGATACGAATCATCGTTAGGGAAGACGACGCTGTAGTCACCAAGATAACTTCAGAGCGGCAACCTAGATTGCTCATTCACATGGTACTTCTTGGAAGTACAGTTTAAGCACGTGATGAGTATGGGAGTCGGGAGTTTGGAGGAAATGACTAGACCTTAGTACAAGTGGGAGATTGTTGGAGTTGTGTACTTAATGTCTAGATTTAAGTAACGGAAACTCCCGATCCATTGCCATTAATCTATTTAATGAATAAACAATTATTTGCGTTTAATTATTTATAATTAAATATATGCAAATTATAGTCCTAGATTATATACGTTGTAGTTAGTATGGTGTGCGTCGTCACACGGAAGATCATACTATCGGTTACTCGTATATAATCGAACAGTTGCTTACGACCTAGATGGACACGGACCAATCCATCGATATAGTCGTTGTATGAGGGAGAAAATAATCTGTCTTGATTATTTTATCATACTTGTACACTTGGTCTATTGGGCGGATCGCTTGAGATTTATCGATTAGGATTGCCTTGGATAATCGATTTAAATCTCAGTGTATTTTATTCTTAATCCACGATACTATTACGGGTGTGTATATTTAATATAAGTGACTTTAATTTTCCAAAGGAATTGACCGGTTTAATTACTGGGTCAATTACCGGTTAAGTTGGGTCGCTATATTTTATATATGACATGCCGTGAATACTTGACGGGAAAGTGTATCCCGAAAGGGTTGATAATATCCCCGAGATGAACTCATAAGGATTTATTATGTAAACCTCGCGAGTGGATTTGATCCCGCATAATAATAAGGTTGAGTGGTACTAGTCTCGGATATAAGAGATGGATAAATTTATTGAGCAATAAATAAATTTTATTCATGAATATTTAAATCTTAAATACACGGAATAAATAATACTACCGGAGAGAATATTATTGGATATAATATGGTTTAATATTGGGAGTGCAATTAATTTATATAGTAGAAAATAAATTAATTAATATTAATGGATTAATGGATTTGGGCTTGGGCTCAATTTAATCATTAATATTGGAAGCCCAATATTTCACCTCCTTTACATCCCCTACGTAGCCTATAAAAGCACTACATGGTCTTCACAAATCATAAGACAAGATTATCATACTTGGTATTCTAGAGAGTTCGTGAAGGAGATCCATAGAGTTCGGAGGATCGTCGCTCACCCGACGTTCGAACGAGTGCAAGGAATACGTGGGAAGATTCGAAGGTCATCGATTGATTTCGTTTCTCCGAACAACGAATCGAAGGTATAAAATCTAAACACCCTTGATTTTATTCGATTTTATTTATCGTAAAATACCGTAGAACAAAGATCCGAAGATCGAACCCCGGAGTAGACGGACGATCGCGTGGTGGTGGTGAAACCACCGGACCACGCGGACCGCCCGCTAGGGTTTCGAGGCGCGAGGAGGCGTCGACCCTCGGCTGGGCCGAGGGCTTGCGATCGATCACAAGGATCGATCGCTGGGGGTGCGGGCTGGTGCCGCCCCTCCCCGCCGTGAAGGCGGGAGCCTCCAGGCGGCGGCGAGTCGCCGGACTCGCCGCGGGGGCTGCTGGGCAGCCCCTCGCCGATCGATCGCACGACGCGATCGATCCCATCGATCGCACGAGCCCCGCGGACGGGGGCTCGGGCTGAGCGTGCGTGCGGCTTCGGCCGTGCCGTGCGTTCGGTCCGCGCTCCGGCTCGTACGTGGTGTTCGTGTAATCTGGCGACGAGGTTTTCGTTCGGGTTATTGGTTTCTGCAAATTTTAGTAGCCCGGGATATCGAATTCCAACAAGGGCTACGTTGACGGAGTAGATATATGTCTCTTCTTTCGTATGGAATAAATTACACTCGACACTCTCGTAGGTGTGTTTGTTTGGTTTGATGTTATGTGTTTGGTATTGAGATTGATTTGCAGGTTTGGTTTGATATCAACTAAATAAATCCTGTCAAATTTTTTTAAATTTATTTATAATATACAGTAAAATCTCTATAAATTAATAGCTTCGGGATCGTGAAATTTTATTAATTTAGAGAGGTTATTAATTTATCGAGTGTATTTTTTTCATTTAAAAGACCAAGTCGGGACCAAAAAATTCTATTAATTTAAAGAGGTTATTAATGTATCGAGTATTAAGTTATAGAGGTTTCACTGTATTATCCTATTTTTTAAAATTATTTTTAATACAAAAATTAATATTATTTTTTAAATCAAGTCTAACAAATATATAACTTTATAAAAAAAATTATAAAACATAATTAACTTAAGTATATAAAAAATATAATTAAATTAAGTATATAATTAAATTAATTAAATTAAGTATATAATTAAATTAAGTATAGAATTAAATTAATTATATACTTAATTTAATTCTATACTTAATTTAATTATAAAAAAATATAATTAAATTAAGTATATAATTAAATTAATTTTTATAATTAAATTAAGTATATAATTAAATTAAGTATAGAATTTAATTAAGTATTATAAAAAAAAATTAATTTTGCACTTGGTGGCTACACTTGGTGGCGCCACCAAGTGCACTTGGTGGCTGAGAAAAATAAAAGTATTTTTAAATTCTGCACTTGGTCGTTGCACTTGGTCACTTTGACCAAGTGCACTTGGTCGTGACCAAGTGCATAGGCCACCAAGTGCCCCATCAAGTGCCCCACCAAGTGCCTTAGAACATAATTACATTTTTAATTGATTTTAAAGTATTTTTTTTCAATTGTAAAGATGTTATTTTACATTAAACATCAATTTCATAATCAAAATAATTCAAAAAACATGATCAACCTTTGAAATGGGTGAATTAAGTGATTAAGCATGCGGATCATGAACAAATTGGTAAGTATGTAGATAACTTTGTAACAATATTACTAGTTAGTTCAAAAAATAGTCAAACTTCTACGTTTCATCTTAATAGTACTAATTTGGCTTTGTTTTCATTTTTATTCGATGTTTATAAGCTCCAAAATAATCTTTAATGTCAACATAACAACATAACAACACTTTATTGGCCTAAAATTAATTAAAAAAAATTATTCTAGTGCACTTGGTGGTGCACTTGGTGGTCTCTGCACTCAGTCACCACCAAGTGCACTCAGTCAAAATGACCAAGTGCCGAGTAACACTCGGTTAGTTAACCGGAGACCAAGTGCACTTGGTCACTTTGACTGATAGCACTTGGTCACCTTGACTGAGTGCAACCACCAAGTGCAGTGACCAAGTGCATGACCAAATGCATCCTGTTTTTTTTCGATTTTTTCACCAAAATCAATCCAAACAAACACCAAATCAACCCAAATAACATCAAATCAACTTAAACACATGTACATAAATGATCATAACACTTAAATAACACCAAATCGATCCAAATAACACCAAAATAAATCCAAATAACACCGAATCAATCCAAATAACACCAAATCGATCCAAATAACACCAAAATAAATCCAAATAACACTGAATCAACCTAAATAACACCTAATCAACCCAAATAACACCGAATCAACCCAAATAACACCGAATTAACCCAAATAACACCAACATGTCATAGCCTCGGGTATAAAAATACAACAAATACTCGATATTGGGCGGAGGACGCAAAACCGCACGAATCCGGCTCACGAGAGTGTCGAGTGTAATTTCTTCCCTACGAAAGAAGAGACACATATCTACTCCGTCAACGTAGCCCTCTGGATCCCAACGACCACCGTAACGTACCATGATTCGTTGATTCGACATCTACAATTACAAATAACAATTGAATTAAATTAGGAAATAAAAAATATGCATCCAAACAATCTTATAAAACAAGCCATTAATATACAAATTTTAAAAAAAAAAAATCAGTTTCTGCAATCAGTCATTTTGACTGAGTGCACTCAGTCGACCAAGTGACCGAGTGACCGAGTACTATCCGGTCACTTGGCCGAGCGCTCGGTCACTTGCTCGGTCACTTGGTCGGTTGACCAAGTGCACTTGGCCATTTTTTTCGACCGAGTGCCCAAGAACCCAGCAGCACTTGGTCGAGCACTCAGTCATATTTTCGACTGAGTGCTTCGACTGAGTGCCGATTTTTCAGTCCGAAAATTAAAAAAAAAAACGACGGAGGCATGGTCCCGTGCAACGTACTTTTTTCCCGTCGAAATCTAGCTCTTTCCAAGCATAATCCGACCTAGCTTTTCATGTAGAGAGGGTGTTTTTTGAGAAAAGTTTTTTTTTTTTTTTAAATGGGTTTGAGTTATGGAGGTGGTAGAGGAGATATGCATTCATGCATGCATTTACACCCCACCAACCTCACAAAATTCTGATTTTTGTTATTAGTGGGCCCCACATAAATTCTTTTTTGTTTTTTTTAATATATTTTTATTGTTTTTTATGTTATTAAAAGAGAGAAAAGAAAAGTAAGGGTATATAGAACTTTTCCTTTTCATTTTGTGTAGAATGGGTATAGTTTTATATGTGGGTTCAAAAAAAGTAGATGTTTTATATTTGTGTATGAAAAGTGGTATTCCCACATAATAATACATCTTTAATGTTTTTAAATTATTTTTATCAACTAAAAAAAATGATAAATACGTTTTTATTGAATAAAAAAAATTATAAATATAAAAAATATTTTTTTCCGGTTTATATTGTCTAAAACCGGACCGAATCCAAATGACAGGTTGTGTTTCGGATCGAAAATTTAAATTTTCGGGTCCGCCAATATACAAGTCATGATTTTTCATGATTCCTGCATGTTTCGATCAATTTGACATTAAATATATTGATTCAATTGAGTGTAAAAAATATTAAGTAATTAATGATCATATTCAATAAACAACATTTTATTCATTAAAATTTAAAATTTTAACAGAAAATATTAAATATGATTTGAATTCGGTTGGTAATAATAAAAGAATGAGGATAAAAAGAGAGAAATGTATTTTAAATTTAACATGAATGGTAGTTGCATGCAAAATACTTAAAAAGTAAATATTATAATTAAGACTATGATCTTATGAATTTTAAAAATTGAACTGAACTTATAGTAACTAAATTGTTTTTCTAAAATAATTCTAAAAAAAATTAATATAATGATAAAAAAAATTAATATAATTAAAATTGTTTTTTGTTTAGTTATGTGAACATATATGTATATTTTATGAAAAAATTTAAAAAATAAAATATTGAAAGTGAGTATGGTGATAATGATAAAAATATTAATTCTAAAGTGAACTGAATGGTTTTGAAATGAACTGAAATTAAGTACAAAACAACCCGACCTTAGTATTATTCATAATAAATATAAATTAATTTCACCTCTCTCATTTAATTAAAAGTTTGCAATTATTTTTATGTCAAATATATATACAACCTTTTTTTAATATAAATTTAAGTTAATTTTTTGTAATTTTATTGATATAACTATAATTTCAGAAACTCAAATGAAGCTTTTTTTAATATAAATTTAAGTTCATTTTTTGTAATTTTATTGATATAACTATAATTTCAGAAACTCAAATGAAGGGTGAAATAAAATTTGCAATATATTTGCGGTTTAAAGGGTTTCGCATCAATTATTTTAGATTGCAAATTTATAGAAAATCAAACTGTCATTCATGATTTTTCAGATAAAAAAACCATAGTATGTAATTAAAATATGTTTTAACAAAAATATCGGGGTAACGAGATCCTGTGAGATGGAGTCGGCACGTTCTCTTATCCCAATTCACAGGCGACCGCATAAATCTGGACCTCCTTGAACTTGATTGATCATGGCTCGACACTCTTTATTCGGCTTATTTGGTTTGATTCCACTCCCAACAACGTTTTGCAATTATCTCAAACGTAAATATGCTACCTGTGCAGAAAAAAATGGCATATTAATTAGCACACACCTTGATGAATATTACTTCCCGGGATTGGGACATAATTGCAAAAGGAAACCTTACTTGTAAACGAGAAACATTAAGATTATAATGACCTGTTTTTGTAATTAGGCTAAACAACAGAGGTTGCTATTGTAATTAAGTGCAACTTCAAAGATATATATAGCCCTCAACTTCACTAGTGAGCCTGTGAACACTAGGCAGCCTAGCTTGACAATTAGTGACGAGGATCGAAGCATAAGAAAAAAGACTCTGAATTATTTTGCTGGAATCTAAATAATGAACCTAATCGCATTTTCGGTATTCATTAGAATCACAAAACACTTCAGGTGCAGATGTCAACATTTACGAGAAATTCAATGATAAAAAAAAAAGCATTTGTAACACAAGTAAAAAAGACATATACGTACCGCAATTTCCATTTCAATTGGAAGCGAAATCTTCTTATTTGCTCACTTTTGACCGACTTGTCGTACTTCAGCAGTGAATCTAACACTGAATCAAACGGCTGTGGCATCCACACCTCATCGAAGAGCTGTTGTGCGATTACTTCCTCAAGATCCCGCAAACCGTACATAAACTGGGTAGTCGAAAAGCTTCTCACTTGCACTCCTTGTTCAAGTGCCTCACAAAGGGAAATATCATTGTTTACAGTATTCCCGGGGTCATAAACATTCTCATGGACTTCATCATAATCCCAACTCTGATAGTAAGGGATCTTCTTCTCCTCATCCTCATCATCATCCTTAGGAGGGATCACATATCGGGTAATCATCCTCGGACGACACATCCGAAACAAACCATCCAAGAGAACATCAAAATTGATAGACGGAAGACCTCTGGTGTCCATGGTCAGATCCTCCACTTCACACACGTTCAAACCTTTGATCTCTGCCGGCTGGTAATCGAAGCTCTCCATGTGACACACACGGAGACAGAGATGTATCTTCGACCCTCTCAGTTGCGATAAGAACTCACTCAAGTCAGAAAACCATTTAGTACTCAGTTGCCTGTAATGCTTGACCGATACACGAGACTCAAATTGATCGCAAGATGTTGACGTAAAAGACAGCTTAGGCATGCATGAACCCTCAAATGTAAACTTACGAATACTCGGGACATCAAACTCTGCCCGCAGAGTTTCCTCATTGCCAAGGTTGTTCTCATACATGTTAAAGTTTAATACCTCTACTGAACGGCTGGAGATGATTCCTTTAAATTTTCTTGGCTCAAAACTCAAGGTTATGAGGTTCGGAAACTTGGACGACATGTCATCAAGAAAAAATGCTTCGATTTCGATTTTCCCAACTCTACACAGAACCAGGGTCCTTAGTTTAAGGAGTCGGATGGGAATCGATCTCACATGATCTTCTTCTTGTTGTTCTTGTTGTTCTTCTTCTTCTTCTTGTTGTTGTTCTTCTACGTATTCATATTTGTTCCAATCAATATTGGACAAGGATAAATTATGAAGCAAGGGGCAGCGCGAGATTACTACGTAAAGAAACGAATCAGTCGGTATACTCAAGTTGCTTAACGTGAGGGATGTAAGCCTCGAGCATTTGATCACCTCATCATGTAGCCGATGGATCATGAGACGATGCAGGTGTAAGCTGACGAGGTTTTCGGAGAGAAAGACTTGGTCTATCGGGATAGAGTATTGGTCGTAATCATGATTGATGAAACGGAGAGTGAGATTGGTTGCTCCCATTTGCAATGCTTTCAAAGTCCACTGCGAGGCGAGGCCGGAGCAAGCATACAAGTCCCGATCGTTCCAAAGGCATAGCCGGAAAGTGTCGATACGAAGGTTGGATTCCTCGTACCTTCGGAAGGTGTTCTTTGCAAACACCGCGAGTGGGTCGAGCTCGGGATAAGGTGAGGGCTGATCGTCATCTTTTGGAAAGTGGGATTGGGCTAGGTAGATGGTGGGGCGAGTGGACCACGCGGCAAGCCATGATTTGGAGAGGAGGGCTGTTTGGGCGGCTTCACGATGGCTCAGCAAGGATTGTATGCGGTGGATTATAGCTTCTGGCAGCGCGTCATAAGAATATTCGTCATCTGCATTATTATTATTCGTGATGGATAATGGAAACGAAACCCTAGGGAGGTAGGGATAACCTGTGGACTGTTTCCATTTCAATTGCAACCGTATTCTTCTTTGTGAATCATCATCATCATCATCATCATCATCATCATCATCATCATCATCATCATCTAATATTGAATCCAACGGCTGGGGCCTCCACACCCCATGGAAGAGCTTCTCCAAATTTACATGCTCGAGATCACGCAGACCATACATATACTGGCTTGGGATCAATAAGCTCTTCACTTTCATTCCTTGTATAAGTTCCCGACAAAGAACTACATCGTTGTGTGTAGCATTCTCAGTGTGATCAAACATCTCGGCCTGACGACGACGGTATACATTGTTTATTTCATCACTATCGTCAGGAGGATTTATAGCGCAATGAGTAATCATCTTTGGGCGACACATACGAAACAAAGCATCCAAAAGAACTTGAAAACACAAACTCGGAAGACCTTTCATGTTCAAGGTCAGATTCTCCACTTGAAGCACATTCGAGCCTCCAATCTCTCTCTTCCGATAATCAAAGCTTTCCTTATTATCCACATGGAGATATACGTGCATCTTCGACGGTCTAAGCTTTTCTAGGAATCTACGCAACTCACAGAACCACTTAGTACTGATCTCACCGTGATGTGTTAGCGATATATGAGACTCCCATTGGTATCTGGATACGGATCTAAAAGACATGTAATTAGGAATGCATTTACCCAGTTGACACGGATCATTAGGACTGCATTTACCCTCACTTGTAAACTTACGAATACTCGGGACATCAAACTCAGCACTCACATCACACTTGATCGTCTCCCAGCAGTCTAGGCTGGGCTCATGGTATAGTTCGTTCTTATCCTCCCTGTAGATAAAGCTTAAAATCTCTAACGAGGGGCTTGAGATCGTGATTCGTATCTCTTTTTCTCGTCTGAAGAAGTCTAATTCACTCAACCTTAACTGTAATCTTATGGATAGGTCTTTCAGGTTCGGGAACTTGGAAGACATGTCATCCAGAATCAAAGTTTGGAATTGGAATCCGACGTGGTGGAGAACTAGAGACTTTAGTTTACCAAGGCCGCCGATGATCGTGTTTTCATCACGACGAGTGGGAATGTGGGACAAGGATAAACTTTCAATCAAGGGGCAGCACGAGATCATGTTGGAAAACGAGTCAGTCGAAAATTTCATGTTGCTTAGAGTGAGTGATTTGAGCGACGAACATTTGGTTACCTTGAGTCGATCGATATTCGACTTGTCCAGGCATAAGCTGACCACGTTTTGGGAGGCGAAGATGTCGTCGATCGGAATATAGAAGTAATTAGGACAAGTGAATCGGAAGGTGAGATCGGTGGCTCCCAATTCCAAGGCTTTCAGAGTCCATTCATTAGCGAGACCGGAAGGACCGTACCATAAGCTTTCCAGACACAGCCGGAAAGTATCGATCCTTGTCGTTGGTTTGGATTCCTCGTACGTTCGAAACGTGTTTGTCGCGAACTTCAAGAGTGGATCGAGTTTTTTGGATGAGTATGATGATCTTTTCGGAAATTGGGATTCGTCGAGGACGAGGGACGGGCGAGTCGACCAAGCGGCGCGCCATGATTTTGATACGAGGGTAGATTGGGTGGCCTTTTGGGGAGAGAGGAAAGACTGTATGCGGTGGATTACGGTGGCGGGTAGCTCGGGATGTCGGCGTCCACGTTTGGCGGATCCCATGAAAACCTAATCAGTAGAAGGGAATCAGTAGAAGGGGGTGGCAAAATTTTACATAAATTTACTTCAACCTGCACTCCCAGCTCCATGCAATCACCCAACCCAATATTTAATTCCAGCAAACAGCAGCCCAAAATTAACCCAAAGCACCATGTTAATCCCAGCCCAAACCCCCAAATTAATACAAGGAATGAGCTCATCTACAATAAATTTACACCGTGAAACCATATACGATAAGTGGACATCGTGAGCTCATCCACGATAAACGCACGCCGTGAGACAGTACATGATAACTGGACACCGTGATCCCAACCACGATAATCACATGCCTTGAGACAATACACGATAACTGGACACCGTGATCTAATCCACGATAATCGCACATCGTGAATAATCACAATAAATGGACGTGATACACCGTGATACATAAATGATAAGCGGACTCCGTGTGACCATCCATGAATACCGTAAGACTAAATGATAATCATACGCCGTGAGACCAGACACAATAAATTGACACCGTAGTACCATACACGATAATTAAAAGCGACTGTGTGATAAATTTGAATGAGAATATGAAAAATGCACAAATTTAAAATAAATTACAATCTTATAATACATTATAGTAATGATTATACAGAAGATCAAAAAGATAAACCCTAAAACTTGAGAAAAATTGACTGATCAAAACTCTAAACCCTAAACACTATCGGTCAGCGGTATACAAAAAAGCTGAATGAAAATAAAAAAGCATCACATCAGTAAATCTCCTCTTTGAACATCTGGACAAGGAGCTTAGGATACATGCACTACGAATCATATGCTAAAAAGGTTACAAACCAATACTATGGAGGTTTTGGAAACTCGAGTATCTCGTCAGGTTTTCGACGGAAATGCAAAGAAGGTGACCGACGAATACCATGGAGGTTTTGGAAACTCGTGTATCTCGATACAGTAATGGAACTGTGAAATTCAAAAAAGTGAGGTGATAACTGCTCCATGTAGCCTAAGGAGCTTAGGCTACATGCACTCCGAATCATATGTGAAGAAGGTAACAGACAAATACTATGTAGGTTTTGGAAACTCGAGTATCTTGTGGAAGATGATCCAGGCAAATGATGGTTTTATTTTTGAAACTCGTGTATCTCGATATAGTAATGCAACTGTTCCATGAAAAAACCAGGACAAAACAGAAAAACGGAGTATTAAATGGGTATAGAAAAATAGAGTTCTTTCGTTCGTATTTATAGGCTTTATATTGTGATCTAATTTAAGTCATCCAACTACCAGGATTTCAATCGTTCCACGAAACGATTCAACTGCCAACTACACTTATTAATTACTCGTATTAATAAGATTAATAGTAAATCACCCCATCCAACGCTCCATATCCATTAATATGATATGACCATTCAATATAGGGAATTGATGCATCTCTGTTCTGAGTCATCCCACCGCCGGACTTCAATCGTTGCATGAAACGACTCATCATCTCCCAAACACACCCTTTAAACACATTGCGAACATTTAATTAAGAAAATAAATAAAACCCTAGAACTGTGTCACCGTGGGGTTCCCTCGGTGGATTGTAACACCGTGCAACTGTATTAGGTAGAAAACCGTTAAACCTAATGGGTTGTCGTGGTTAGATCACGATGGATTGTAACACCGTGGAACGGAAAAGAAATTGCAGTGTCGCCGTGGATATTTCAAGGTGACAGAATAAATACACCGTGAAATATTATTAAACCGTGCCATAAATCATGGAGATATATCACCTTATACCAAGCACGGTTACACACACCCGTATTTAACACCGTAATAATACACGGTAAAATAAATAGTAAATTAGTACACGCATATATTTTAATTTTAATTTTAATTTTAATTAATGAAATCCAGGCGGAGCGCCAACGCGTCTGACAACTCCGTCAGAGTTAAGATCATGCGTTTTGATCCTGATAGAATTTGTGTTTCAATACGAATGAGAAACCGTGTGAGAATGATTAATAAATGACGGTGATATTATAATATTTTAATGATAAATTAAGGAAAAAGTACAGTAAAGATCGATGGTTCAAAACTATAAACCTTAAACCCTAAAACCTATTGTGAAAAATTGATGGATCAAAACCCTATCTATCGAAAAGTAGCAACATCTTGAGGAAACTCTACTAGACGGTGAAAAGAAAATAAAATTATAGTTTCACAATATGAAAATCTTCTCTCAACACAACTAGAAGATTAGTACTTGAGCCGCTTGAGCCTGAACCAGGAATCGTTAGGAAGCCATTAGAAGTTGGACGACAGGAAGAGATCCCGACTGTTTTGGGTTGTTTTTGCTCTTTGATGGTGTGATTTGCTGGTAACAGAGGGTTTTGGCAACAACACAAAATGGTAAATTTGTTATAGGTAAGCTAGCAAGAGGATTAAGTTATAGCAGAAATCGTAAGTAGAACATGGATGCTCAAGGCACCTCTCTATTCATATATTCATACTTAGAAATCATATTTAAAATACAAGGTTTGCATGTCCCTTTTCCTCTCTTACATCCCATTTATTTATACTAACCCATGCATGGCAAGATTATGCCACCTAATGCCCACTTATCGGATTCCTATTGGACCACAACTCCACTAATATCTAGCATTAAAAACCCACTTAGCTCTTAACTATGACTTTTGCTCCTTTCCCCGTCAAGTCCTGTTTGACTGCCTGTTGACTCTGACACCTCCCCCACGGATATTCCCGTGTAATAAGTCTGACTCTACCGTGCGATCGTTCCTGTCCAAGCTCTTCTTCTACTTCTGATAGTTGCCTTTTAAGGTCTTTTTCCACAGGTTGTTCCTGACTTGTATGTTTTGATGATGTGGCTACCTCATTGTTGACACGTGTCGGTGACCGTTTTCTCGGATATAACATAGGCCCCCAGGAAAATTGGAGTTTTCAACTTCGATTTCCCTGAAGTTTGTGTTTGAATACCTTGGTCTTTGCGTCTTGGAATCTGCATTCTGACTTTCTGCCGGTGGTTGATTCTTCATTTAATGATGTTTTTACGACTTTAAAGGCTCTTCAAATAGTGTCACGGCTTCAAACCATGGCTTTTACTTGGAATAGAGAAGTGTACCCGAATAATATTACGAGCTTCTCCTTTAGGATTAGAGATCGGTCGATGAAAATTAAGTTGCCTTTGTCTTTGTCTTTTTCGCAGAAGTTTCCGGAGCTTGCTGGACAGGATGTCGCTTTGATAGATGCTTTTGAAAGAATCTGGTCGGTGAAAATGGAGAAGGATGGCCGGCGTCTGGTACTGGCTGACGGTTGGAGCAAGTTTTGTGAGCGTCGGTTGGTTTCAGTGAGCGGAATCATCTTTCTGGAGTTGCGTGGGCAAAAGTCTTTCAGCATTGGAGTATTTGGAAGGGATGGAGAGGAGATCATTGATCTGGGAACTGATTCTGAAGACAGCTCTATCAATTCCGAGCCGGAAAATTCTCCTGCAAAAGATAATTGGGGGTATCTTTCCCCGTGAAATCTATTCGAGAAGCATTTTGTATTTTCTTATGTAAGATTACCTTTCCTGGGTTTATTTACTAGGTTTCATTTCTTGGGGTTTTTTCCCGGTGAAATAAATTAGAGTTACGATCCTGAAAGGATTCTATGTTTTTATTTGAATGAGATAAGTATTCTGATACTTATCCATAATTAAACGTAATAAAATAATAATAAATTTGAAAAAGAAGGTAACTTTTTCAACCTACCTTGTCAGGCGTCAGTTGCCACGTGGCATTATCCTGGCCAAGTATTTTTAGGGTTTGATGGGTAGTGGAGACGTACTCGAGTGCGTTTTTCCTCGGTAACCGCTATCTCTTCCCCTCCTTCAATCCTCACCGTTAGATGGAAAAATGGCAGAAATCGGTTTTCAGAAACCAATAAACATATTGGAGTTTAGAATTTCAAAATTCACTCCAAGTTTTTTCGACTTTTCAGATCCAAAATTTGGTAAGAACTCTCTTTCTTCCTCTGTAATTTTTCTTTGTTTATTTACAGTGTAAATTTATTTTTACCAACCCGACAATATGCCGAAAATCTCCAAAGTCGTACGACCAAAGTTTGAAGCACCGGAAGTTCTCATCGCCCGCCAATACAAGAAATTCATGGAAGAGGCCGCGCCGGCCCTGCCGGCGTTCCGCCTGGATGAACTGGAGGAGGCCCACCCCTATGTACTTGTCGAGAGGACCGTTACAGCGCTTCAACCCGACCCGAACCACCAGGAATGGGGTGCCCACGACCGAGAAAGCAAGTTGACGGCGGCCCAACTAGCCGACTGGAGGGTCGATTGGCAGATTCCCTACAACGTGCATTTGCATGCGCCAGAAGAGGGTGAATCCGCCTGTTGTCCACCTCCGGGCATGGTGGCCATCGGCGTCGACGCAATGGATCAAGGGTTGCGGTTTCGTCTGCATCCTTCAGTTTCAGGCCTGTTGAACCGGTGGGATGTGGCTCCTCATCAGATCCATCCGAATGGATGGGCACAAATCTATGGAGTTTTGACTGTATTGGGGCAAGTGGGATTCTCTCGACCCATTACTGGGGATGAATTCCATCTTTTCTTCAGTCTAGTCAACTTCAACAAGAATTCACTGGGAGATTACACCGTCCGCCACAGGAAGTATATGTTGAAGATTCGAGAACCCGAAGAAAAGGATCCGACTTGTTGGGATAGATGGTTTTTTGTTACGGGGAGATGGAGAACTCAAACCCGGGAAGGGGAGATCGAAATCCCCTTGACTTATGGTGTTAAGGAAGAAAGTAAGTATTTAAAGCTTTATTATTTTACAGTTTAAACTGATCTAAACTCGTTGGTATTTTGTAGGTGCGCGGCTCAAGCGGGCGACCTGCTCCTTCCCGTGGGATTTGGAGACTGCAAATCTTTTGGCACAGTGTATCCCGGCCGAAGAAAGAGATTCAGATTATTTGAACGACGACAATATTCGTGACGCAGCAGGATTGTTTTGCCCTCCGTTCGTTGAGGATCAACCTTGTTTTGGTATTTCTCTTTTATTTTTCATAAGTTTCTTTTATTTCCTGGGAGCATATTTCCCAGGGAAATTGTAATACTTTCTGTCGGGTGTAATTGTTTTACTTTTCCCGTGCAGAGTTTTTCTCTACAGTATTTGAATTAAAACCTACCGAGATGGCAGATAATAAGTTGTTCGATCACCTGGGACTCCCAAACCCAGCCCTGGCCGCTAAGACTCGCAAGGCCAAAACCAGTTCCACCAGCATTGGTAGACGGGGATCTGTAAAAACTCTGGGTGGCACATCTGGTGCTCCGGCTTCCCGTACCAGATCCCGCACGGTTTCGGCTCAGGGCGGTGAGACAGATCCTTCAGGTATTATGGATGTGGTGGATTCGTACAAGGAAACCTCTCAGCCATCAGACGTGGTGATGACTGATGTTACCCCAAGTCCAGGTTTACCCCCTTCTGGGTCATCAACTCTTCTGAAAGTCAAGCTCGAAGGCGACAAGAAAAGGAAAAAGATTGATGAGGGTATTATAGAGGTGATGGACTCTCCCCCTCGTGCTGACAAGAATCAGTCTGTTTTTGGAGTTTCTGATGATGATGGTGATGGTGATGGTGAAGGGGAGGAAATGGATCTTCTTGGTGTCGGGCCTGATGGCAAGCCAAAAGATCCCCTTGTGACTCCCCCAGGTGATGGTGGTTCCACCTCCTGAGTTTAACAGCTCAGGAGTCTAATAAGTGTGATGACTACTCTGAGTGTAAAAAGCTCAGAGGTTTTAATCTTTTATTTTCTGTTCAGTTTGGGCTTAATTGCAAAAAAAAATAAAATATTTGCTTATTTCTGCATTTGGATTCTAGAGGCAGTTTTTGCCTGGAACAAGTATTAATATTTTGCTGGTGTGTAATAACTTAGTATGTTATTTTGGATGTTTATCCTTTGGGTCTTACTCATGGCCCAATCACCATTTTATTCAGGTTTTATTTTACCTTTATTATCTATCACTTTACAAGTCAGAGTTAGCTTGTTTGAATCATTATTCTTGTGAATAGATAACTTTTGGCTCACACCCAAGTTTTATCAAACTTTATTGGGTTTCTTTGTGAGTTCTTTTGTTCTGTGAAAGTGATAGATTTAGTTACCTCTCTGAATTCTTTATGATTCTCAGTAACCTTTTTCCTCTTAAATCTCTCCTTTCAACAGAACTGACCGATCCTGTGGTTTTAGTATGAATACTTTACCTTTTAGGATTTTCTCGGACCAGTATTTTCTTCAGGGCGATTCTTGAGTTTCTCTTACTCTATTGAATCTTTGCACTAAAAGAAATGTTCGGCCCCTGATCTATAGATCTCGTGGGTATCTACCGAACCTTAGTATTTCAAGAATACTCAATATTTTCTTTATTGTACCGGGGAATTCATATGATTTCCCGGGGTAATATATTTCTGTTGTACATACAAAATGTGATGATCCAAATATATTTTTAAAGGATAGAAAATACTTTTATCAAAAACTGCATAGATATACTTTAACAAGTATCAAAAGTTTTCAAAAGGTAGTTACAAAAAATATCATTTTCACACGAAGTCAAAAAATAACTTTTTAGCTAACGAGCTTCTTAGTGATAGAACTTCTTTAGGTGTAACGCATTCCATCGATACTGATCCTTGGTCCCGTCGAGTAGCTCCAACTCGTACGCTCCATTCTGGAGGCAGTGGCTCACTCTAAACGGTCCCTCCCAGTTCGGTCCCAATGCTCCCTGGTGCGTTCCTAAGATTTTCTTCATCACCAAGTCTCCCTCTCGGAATTCTCGTGCTTTCACTTTAGAATTGAATAGTTTTGCAATTCTTTGCTTATTCATTGCATTCAGAGAATCAGAAGCTAACCTCCTTTCTTCAAGGAGATCCAATTCTTTACGAATGGTTGCTTCGTTCTCCGGGGAAATTTCCTGAGCGGTACGATGTGATAACACCGTTATTTCCGCTGGAATCGCCGCTTCCGTTCCAAAAGCCAAAGAATAGGGGGTCTCACCAGTGGCGTTTCTAGCTGTGGTTCGATATGACCACAGCACCTCTGGGAGTTCATCCGCCCATTTTCCTTTGCGGCTTTCTAATTTTGATTTGATGGTGTGTTTTAGTATCTTATTGACCGCTTCAACTTGACCATTCTTCTGGGGGTGGTAGGGAGTAGAGAGTAACCTTCTAATCTTCCATCTTTTCACAGAATTCCTCTACCTCCGCCCCATCGAATTGTTTTCCGTTGTCGGAAATGATTGACTTGGGTAGACCAAAATGACATTATATTTTTCCATATGAACTTGATGACCTGGGGTTGATCAATATTATTCAACGGTTCTGCTTCAACCCATTTAGTAAAATAGTCGACTGCTACAATCGAAAATTTCACCCTGCCTCGGGCAGTTGCTAGTGGTCCGATCAAGTCGATACCCTACCGAGAAAATGGCCACGGGCTGTTAATGGATTTCAGGGTCTCCGGGGATACACGGATATTAGGCCCATTCGTCTGGCATTTGACACATTTACGTGCATATCCGACGGCATTCTTTCTCAGGGTTGGCTAGTAAAATCCTTGTCCCATGGTTTTGTGTGCCAGGTATATTCCACCCGCGTGGTTTCCACACACACCATCATGTATTTCTTCCAGGATTTTAAATCCTTCTTCCTTCGACACACACTTCAGTAGTGGAAGGGAATAACTTCTTCTGTACAGTTGTGAATTTATCAAAGTATACTTTGCCGCTCGGGTACGAAGTTGTCTTGCTTCGGTTTTATCTGCTGGTACTTCCCCGATATCTATGTACCGTTGAATGGGAATTCGCCAGTCTTCTCCGGCCCCGGCAAGTATTTGTATTTGTACTTCTCTTTGTTCCATTGATGGGATTATTAATTTTGTTAAAACAATATTTGAGAAGTCTGCTGAGCCCTCAGCTGATGCTAATTTCGACAAGGCGTCAGCTTGTGAATTGTGTTCCTGTGGGATTTGTTTGATTAGAACTTCTGGGATTTTTTCGCAAAGTTCCCATACCAGTTTCAGGTATTTTACCATTTATTCACCTCTGGCTTCATAATCCCCACTTACATTGTTCACAACTAACTGCGAGTCCATGAACACATGAAGCTTTCTTGCCCCGACGGCAATGGCCAGTTCCAACCCTGAAATGAGAGCATCGTACTCTGCTTCATTGTTGGACGCAGGAAATTCAAACTTCACCGCTTGGGTTACTGAATCTCCGTCGGGACTGAGAAATACCACACCTGCCCCCGAGCACGCGGTGGTAGATGATCCATCTACGAACAGCTGCCAGGCGCGTGGTTGACTCTAGGATTTCTCAGGGAAAGTTAATTCCACAATAAAATCTGCCAGGGCTTGTGCTTTGATTGCCGTCCTCGGGGCGAAAGTTATGTCATACTGACTAATTTCTAACGCCCAGCGTAGGAGTCTCCCGGTGATATCCGACTGGTGCAATACTTGCCTTAAAGGCATAGTAGTCAAGACCTCAACGGGGTGCTCAAATAAGTACGCCCGGAGTTTTCTGATTGACACTATTAAAGCATATGTTAATTTCTCCAGTGGAGTGTATTTAATTTCTACCTCGTGTAGTACTTGGCTCACGAAGTAAATCGGAAAATGTACTTTTTCCTCTGCCCTTGTCAGGACTACACTAATGGCATGTTCTGATGCGGCTAGGTACAAATACAGTTTTTCTTCTAGTTTAGGGGCCACAACTACTTTAGGACTGGACAAATATTCCTTTATCTGTACAAAAGCTTGTTGGGCCTCCTTTTTCCAGTGAAATTCCTGTCCTTTGATGGAAGCAAAGAACGGTCGAGTTTTATCTCCCAGGCAAGAAATGTACCTATTCAGGGCGGCTAAACGACCCGTGAGTCGTTGTACGCTTTTAATGTCCCGGGGCTCTTGCATGTCCAGAATTGCTTGAATTTTGGTAGGGTTTGGCTCAATGCCTTTCTCGCTAACCACATGCCCAGGATCATCCCTTTTTTGATTCCAAAGTTACATTTCTTGGGGTTTAATTTCATATTATAATGCCCCAAAATTTTGAAAACTTCTTCGAGGTCTTTGATGTGTTCTGATTAAGTTTTACTTTTTACGATTATATCATCAATGTATACTTCCATGGTTACACCAATTAAATCAGAAAACATCAGATTTACCAACCTTTGATAGGTGGCCCCTGTTGGAAATCGATATCTCGGGTTATAAAAAATTGCGGAAACCGACAACCAGACTGAAATCCTCGATCGCCGGAGAACCAACCGCGAACCGCCGCGTGAGCCGGGGCCCGACCGAACACCCAGCGAGGCCCGAGGGCCGCGAGCGTCCAGCCGAGCCCCCACGAGGGGGCTCGCGATCGCCTCGTAGCGATCGCTGGGATCGCTTGTAGCGATCCCCGGGGCTGCTCGTAGCAGCCCCGCAGCGAGTCCATGACTCGCTGCCCAGCGGGGCTTGGCCCCCGCACGCATCCGCTGCGGGCGAACCCGCAGCACGTACGGGGATCTCGAATCCCCGTCCCCGAAGTTCGTACGTTTCCCGGATCGTGCGTTCATGTATATATTACGATTAATAAAACGCATAATCATAAGAGGGGGTTTACGATTATACCTACGTCTCGTTGTGCGGAGAAACAAGATGGCTAGAAGACCTTCGGATCTTCCCACGTATTCCTTGCACTTCGTTCGAACGTCGTGTGGGCGACGATCCTCCGAACTCTTATGGATCTCCTTCACGAACTCTCTAGAATATCAAGTATGATAATCTTATGGTGTCTTTAATTGTGAAGACCATGTAGTGCTTTTATAGGCTACGTAGGGGATCTAAAGAAGGTGGAATATTGGGCTCCTAATATTAATGGTTAAATTGAGCCCAAGCCCAAATCTATTAATCCATTAATATTAATTAATTTATTTTCCACTATATAAATTAATTGCACTCCCAATATTAAACCATATTATATCAAATAATATTTCTCCGGTAGTATTATTTATTTCGTGTATTTAAGATTTAAATATCCATGAATAAAATTTATTTATTGCATGATAAATTTATTCATCTCTTTTATCCGAGAATAGTACCGTTCAACTTTAATTATTATGCGGAACAATTCCACCTGCAGGGTTTACATAATAATTCCTTATGAACTCATCTCGGGGATATTATCAACCCTTCCGGGATACACTTTCCCGTCAAGTATTC
The DNA here is from genome assembly GCA_954870475.1 of Euphrasia confusa. NCBI lineage: Eukaryota > Viridiplantae > Streptophyta > Magnoliopsida > Lamiales > Orobanchaceae > Euphrasia > Euphrasia confusa. The sequence continues at coordinate 14,734,708 of OX940965.1, forward strand.
ACGGCATGTCATATATAAAATATAGTGACCCAACTTTACCGGTAATTGACCCAATAATTAAATCGGTCAATTCCTTTGGAAAATCAAAGTTACTTATATTAAATATACACACCCGCAATAGTATCGGGGATTAAGAATAAAATACACTGAGACTTAAATCGATTATCCAAGGCAATCCTAATCGATAAATCTCAAGCGATCCGCACAATACACCAAGTGTACAAGTATGATAAAATAATCAAGACCGATTATTTTCTCCCTCATACAACGACTATACCGATGACTTGGTCCGTGTCCATCTAGGTCGTGAGCAACTGTTCGATTAAATACGAGTAACTGATAGTATGATCTTCCGTGTGACGGCGCACACCATGCTAACTACAACTTATATAATCTAGGACTATATTTGCATATATTTAGTTATCAAATAATTAAAAGCAAATAATTGTTTATTTAATTAATAGATCAAATGCTATGACCGGGAGTTACCGTTACTTAAATCTAGACATTAAGTATACAACTCCAACAATCTCCAACTTATACTAAGGTCTAGTCATTTCTTCCAAACTCCCGACTCCCATAACCATCACGTGCTTAAATTTGTACTTCCAGGAAGTACCATGTGAATGAGCAATCTAGGTTGCCGCTCTGAAGTTATCTTGGTGACTACAGCGTCGTCTCTCCAGACGATGACTCGAATCAGGTGGTACTTGCTCTATGTGTTATCATCACCTTTTGGACTTATGACTTCTTCCAGTTTACCATGCACCGCTATATGCATAGCCTTTGGTGAACTAAGAATCATATCCAAGTCTAGAGGTTATCCCAAAATCTAACCAAAATTTCCGCTGCCTCTGAGACTGCCATTTGGTTTTGACAGAGTCCGAAAAGCATCGTGCTTATCACTCTTTCACATTAAGATTCCACCTCCAAAAGTGAACACATAGCCTGATATCGACTTACACTGGTCCTTCTCTGATTTGAGATCTGAGAACATGTAATCTAAGAAGAATTCGTATTGCTTCGTAATCCAGTACTTCGAAAGCACTTTTACAACATCCGAATATCTCTTCAAGAGATTACTTTGATATCCTCCCACTACGCTAACCGCATAGTTGATATCAGGTTCTTGTTCTTCAACATTGCATTCATCAAGCTTTCCACACTTCAAAGTGTAGGAAACCGCTTTGCCTATCTCCTTTTATGTGTTCAAAACACATACCTTCAGATAGATGTATTCTGTTTCTGAAAGGCAATAACCTTTCTCAGAAATATTCATGTTTAAAACAAACCATAATCGTATAAGATATCTAGGAGAAGTGCAATGTTCTTATCTTGAGATCGAAAGATCCTAAGAACATGATCTAACTTCTTCTTAATCTTATATCTCGATTTATTTAGATAACCATCATTTTATGTCTGATAATATCCTTACATTGTTGCCAATGATAGAATGTTATCTTCATAAAATTCCGAGAAACACCACCCTGTTTCCAATACACCTTTCGTCTATGCTTTTTGATGAATCCATCAAATGGACTATCTCATCAATTCGCAAGTTCCACGATTCATAGCTTTGTAACAATCCATAAATGGATTTATTAAGCTTTTACTCTAAATGATCTTGCCTCTTAACAATAATACTCATTGTTTTCTAAGCAGGCGCATTTAGTTTTAGTACCGCCCTTTTGCAGAACTAGGGATCGATTTCATCTCTACTAGATCCAGAGTTCGAAACTCCTCTAGTCTTATGAAGATCTCTGGTTGTCTAACAACCTCCCACTGCAATGGCGTTCTGGTGTATAAACAGTAATAACAGTAGGTGCAGTTTGTGGTGTACAGCTACTCGGTTTGGCCGCTTCTCAGTCTTCTTTCTCTCATTACAAGGTATTACGTTACTTCGGGCTTTGTAGTTCATCTAATAGTTTTCCTCTAGGAACCGGGCGATAGAACGTCCTTCTGGTTCATATTACTATTGAACATACAATCTTTTGTTCTTCCAGGATAGGTAGTTCCGAATAACTTTTCCTCTTACTATTAGAACCCCATTTCTTATTTCCCGACACACCACTTCTACACAAGAGTGTATGGTGTAGTCATTTGGGATGCTATCCTATTCTTTGATTTATGCTATGTGTTTACTTAGATAGGTAATAGCCTCCGCGATCAAATCGCAGGCTTCCAATGAATATACTTTGAAGGTTCCCCACAATAGCTTTGTGTCCATTGACTTGTCAAAACACTTTGCATTTGTGGCACATCAAGTATTCTAATCCATCTTCGAGTATTCTCAAGGAATAACTCGTACCTTTCTAAGTACACATATGTCTGCACATATCATCGTCAATCAATTTCAATACTTGTCCGAATTCCATCCTTTATCATAAAGGTCCGCTTAGTTGTATTATCTTCCAAATTCAATTCTTAGTTCGGAAGGTCCATTCCTTCAACTATAATTGATCAAATCAATTTCGACCTTTGAACCTTATTTGAATAAATACTACTAAGTACAGGAATTCACAAGTATAATGATTTAACAAAGAAATGTATCTAATAAGTAAAACAAGTTATAAAATGGTTTGTTGCATCGTGGTAGACTTAGGATTCATCATTCATATATTGCTATCTAATGTACCAGAATAGATAATACCATTATTTCTTATCCAAACCATCAAATGATTAAAGAAATAAAAATATCCATTCATTAATAATAGAAAACCAGAACAAAAGTTCTTTCTAAAATAAAGGGGTACATAAAGCAATAAACTTGAAATGAAATCCTATAACTACTAAAAGCAGATAAATGTCTTCCACTGCAACCGCTACTTCCTCTAAAGCTTTGCCCATGTAGACTTGAACTCTTCTTCTCTAAGTCGTCGGGTTTTCTGGAACCTCTGCATTCAAAAATGCACATACCGTCAGTGGTTCCATATCTACACATCAGATTTCTGGTAGATAATACCGCTGACTATGTTTTTACGACTAAAGAAAAATTCGTACCTTTGAGAGGACAATCAGACTTCCAGTGTCCAGACTTCTTGCAGCGAAAGTAATTGCCCTTAGGCTTGCCAACCCTTCCTCGTGGTCCATTCTTGGCACCACTGGGTTTCCAGGCTTGATTCCTTTTCTTGCCCCTACCTCCAATAGCCTTCAAGCCTTTGGACTTGGTAGTTACAAGCGCTTGAGACTTGCCCTTCTTGTAGATCCCCTCTGCCACCTTCAGTTCAGTCAGGAGTTGCGCAAGAGTATAAGATAGTTTACCCATATTATAACTCATACGGAACTGCTCAAAACTAGGGGTCAGAGACTGGAGTATGATGTCGACTTGCGTCTCACCATCAATTTGAGCTCCTAGGATATCAAGTTCATTCAACAAACTCATCATCTTAAGAACGTGCTCCCCAACGGGCGTTCCTTCAGACTGAGTAGTTGTCATAAGGACTCTCATGGCTTCTTGCCTTGCCGCACAGTCTTGGTGCCCAAACATATCCTTGAGGTTATACAGCATATCCTCGACAGTGGCCATCGACTCATGTTGAGTTTGGAGTATATTTGACATGGAAGCAGAAATATAGCACCTAGCCATTTCATCAGCCTTTTCCCACTTCCGATATGCTTCCCTTTCCTCATTAGTTGAGGCACCCGTGGGTTCAGCAGGGCATTGCTCATAGAGTACAAACTTGTACTCCTCTGGAGTCAGGACAATGTCCAAATTTCTCCTCCAATCAATGTAATTGGGGCCAGTGAGTTTATTCTCCTTGAGTATCACAGAAAGGGGATTCATAGCTATTCTCTAAACCTATAAGCACATATAAACAAACAATCAATTTAATGTCCGATATTATCTCCCTCAAATAATATCATTAAATTACTAATTACATCTAAAATCCTATCAGATATGGTAAGCCACGATAGTGTGGACGTTTACCTATCCAAATGATTTCGTAATTAGATTTGCTTTGGTCGTACATTATCATAGCGTTACTTCGATGGGAAGAATACTATAAAGCGTACCTAAGTGTAAACCATTACTCAGTACTAAGAAGATTTCTCGAGACTCGTACATTACCGCAAGCCACGATAGTGTGGACGTTTACGTTAACACACGATCCTTCACTTTCTTCTATAACTGTCTACATCAATTATTCCAAAATCCCATTCAATATAGCAAGCCACGATAGTGTGGACGTTTACTATACCAAAAGATTTTTATAATTGACATCCAATTACTTGATCCATTCGATTTTCGTAAATCAAGACGCGGAGAATCATAAGTGAAACTCAAAGTTTCTAACCAGTGATTCACCATGCGAACAACCCTATTTCTCATTAGATGAGGGAGCCGATCAGACAATCGATCCATTTCAAGAAATGGTACGAAGGTCTCTTATTTGTGTCATTCACATGACCAAGTGGCTTTGGCTCCATTCCACTCCACGGGGTGAGAATGAGTCGACTTGAAGTCAGCTTCAAAAAGACAAATTAGGCATTGTTTGATAAACTTAATCAATGTTTCTCGTAAAAGGAATTACAAGAATTCTCCTCCAATGACTCGTCTATACGAACTTCAAAAGTCCATAAGAGTCACCAAGAGAACAGTAATGGAGACCATGGGAATGTTTCCATTCCCTCTCCCACTTAGCTTTTTACAATAAAGGGATACGCTATCTAATGCATAATTAAACACATAAGCATGCATACATGTAATAAAGCACATAAATATTATCACATAGTCAAAATAATACTAGAATATTATTTTCCGACTATCATGGCTTTATTCCATCTCCGTACGCATCTTCTAGTCTTCAGTCTTCGTTCTTGAATGCTCTATGTGACGAGAATATTAATCCCAATATTTAAATCTATTTATTTTCAATTAATCCAAAAGTTACTTAATTCGAAAATTAAGTCAATCGAATATATCAAAAATAAAATTAAATATTATTAATATTTTTTATTTATTTTTATTTTCCTATCTAATTCTATTAAATCTCTAGAATTCCATCCAAGTCAAACTAGGAATATTCTAGAAGACTACTATAATAGAATAAATAAATAAAATAAATTAGGACTCTTCTACTTTCCATAATTAATTAATTTCCATCAATTGAAAATCCCAAGAATAGGAATAATCAAATAGGAAATAAATTAATTCCAATTTAATTCTTTTCCTATTCCATGTGAGTTCCTAAAATTAAGAAAACTCAAAATAGGAAAACCGAATCAAATAGGAAAGTAGGATCTTGGTAGGAGTAGCACGGGTTGGGAGTCCCCGTGTTGGAAATCGATATCCCGGGTTATATAAAATTGCGGAAACCGACAACCCGACCGAAATCCTCGATCGCCGGAGAATCAACCGCAAACCGCCGCGTGAGCCGGGGCCCGACCGAACACCCAGCGAGGCCCGAGGGCAGCGAGCGTCCAGCCGAGCCCCCACGAGGGGGCTCGCGATCTCTGGGATCGCTCGTAGCGATCCCCGGGGCTGCTCATAGCAGCCCCGCAGCGAGTCCATGACTCGCTGCCCAGCGGGGCTTCGCCCCCGCACGCATCCGCTGCGGGCGAACCCGCAGCACGTACGGGGTCGCTGCGGTTGACCTCGCATCTTACCCGCGATCGATCCGAGGATCGATCGCACCCCTCGGCTCCAGCCGAGGGTTTCCCTTAGCCACGCCGGCGGCGAGGGCTGGTGGATCCGCCGCGGCTCCAGCCCGCGGCATCCCCGGCGATGGACCGAAGTCGATCGCATGCCCCGGCGTCTAGCCGGGGCTTCCCCTCGTCGCGCATGCCGGCGGTCGAACCCTAGGGTTCGGCCGCCACCCTCGATCCCATCGAGGGTTTCTCGATCTTCGCCGGGGATCTCGAATCCTCGTCCCCGAAGTTCGTAAGTTTCCCGGATCGTGCGTTCATGTATATATCACAATTATAAAACGCATAATCATAAGAGGGGGTTTACGATTATACCTACTTCTCGTTGTGCGGAGAAACGAGATAGATTGAAGACCTTCGAATCTTCCCACGTATTCCTTGCACTTCGTTCGAACGTCGTGTGGGCGACGATCCTCCGAACTCCTATGGATCTCCTTCACGAACTCTCTAGAATATCAAGTATGATAATCTTATGATGTTTTTGAATTGTTAAGACCATGTAGTGCTTTTATAGGCTACGTAGAGAATCTAAAGGATGTGGAATATTGAGCTCCCAATATTAATGATTAAATTGAGCCCAAGACCAAATCTATTAATCCATTAATATTAATTAATTTATTTTCCACTATATAAATTAATTGCACTCCCAATATTAAACCATATTATATCAAATAATATTTCTCCGGTAGTATTATTTATTCCGTGTGTTTATGATTTAAATAACCATGAATAAAATTTATTTATTGCTCAATAAATTTATTCATCTCTTTAATCCGAGAATAGTACTGTTCAACATTAATTATTATGCGGAACAAATTCCACCTGCAGGGTTTACATAATAATTCCTTATGAACTCATCTCGGGGATATTATCAACCCTTCCGGGATACACTTTCCCGTCAAGTATTCACGACATGTCATATATAAAATATAGTGACCCAACTTTACCGGTAATTGTCCCAATAATTAAACCGGACAATTCCTTTGGAAAATCAAAGCCACTTATACTAAATATACACACCCGCAATAGTATCGGGGATTAAGAATAAAATACTCTGAGACTTGAATCAATTATCACAAACAATCCTAATTGATAAATCTCAAGCGATCCGCCCAATACACCAAGTGTACAAGTATGATAAAATAATCAAGACCGATTATTTTCTCCCTCATACAACGACTATACCGATGGCTTGGTCCGTGTCCATCTAGGTCGTGAGCAACTGTTCGATTAAATACGAGTAACCGATAGTATGTTCTTCCGTGTGACGGCGCACACCATACTAACTACAACGTATATAATCTAGGACTATATTTGCATATATTTAGTTATCAAATAATTAAAAGCAAACAATTGTTCATTTAATAGATTAAATGCTATGATCGGGAGTTACCGTTACTTAAATCTAGACATTAAGTATACAACTCCAACAATCTCCCATTTATACTAAGGTCTAGTCATTTCTTCCAAACTCCCGACTCCCATACCCATCACGTGCTAAAAAATTTGTACTTCCAGGAAGTACTATGTGAATGAGTAATCTAGGTTGCCGCTCTGAAGTTATCTTGGTGACTACACCGTCGTCTCCCTAGACGATGACTCGAATCCGGTGGTACTTGTTGGAAATCGACTTCCCGGGACGTGTCCGTTCGATCACTCGAACATCCGAACACGCCCAGTCGACCTCATATGGCAGCTCTACGCTGACGACGAAGCCCCGCAGCCGATTCACGCCCAGCCGCCGCGCACGAGGCGCAACCGCGCGAACCGGCTGCTGCCCGCTGCAACCAGCGGGCGCTGCCCGCCCCCAGCGGCCGCTGCCCACCATCAGCGGCCGCTGCCCGCCACCAGCGGGCGCTGGAGAAGCCCTGGGCAGCGGGCGCTGCCCGTGACGAACAGCAGCGCGCTGCTGCTGTTCCGGGCTCGTTTCCGGTCCGTTTTTCCTCTTCCGACCACCGTTCCGGAGGTCCTTGACCCCCCAGTAGTCGAGGAACACGTACTGATGCAACCCCAAGATCCGGGACGATGAAGAGAGCATTGAAATGGGAGTCGAGCCGTGCCGAGAAGTTCGGGGAGGATTCTGGTGAGCTGTCGGACGACACCATAGCTTGTCGGACGACAACAGGGCTAAAATCCATACTCTGCGGAACGCGAGGATCAGCTCGAGGATCAACCCGAGTTTCGGGTTAAATGTCGGGCGACAGCTTGACCTGTCGGACGACAAGTTGATGTCAGACGACACCCTCAACCTGTCGGACGACACCTTCACAGAACGGGCAACAGCGGCGTTTTGTAGGGTTTTCAATGTTTTAAGTCATTTATTTCCTTTTCCTTTACGTTTTTGTTATGCCTATATAAAGGCTTTCTATTTCATTGTTTTAAAACATGACTTTGATGATGAATAAAATTATATTTTGTGAGTTTTATTAAAATCTCTCTTGGGTTCGAATTCTACCCGATTATCCAAAGAATTCAACCGACGAATCAACGAAGCGATCCACCCTTCGTTCGTGTGTCTTCATCATCCCCGAGTTGCTGCGTCGATCACGTGTTGGGGTCTAGGGTTCCGTCCTTAGATTATTTCACGAATCAGATTCAGAGGTTTTGGGACTTCCGCCGGTATCTTTCTATCTTTCTGTTCTTCTTTCTTCTTCTATCTTTCTATCCCCGACGAGGTTCGTATCATTTGGTATCAGAGCCCAGGTTCGGGTTCAAAATTATTACGTAACCTCGTTTCGTTTTTCTTTCTTTCTTTCGTGTTTTCTTCCTTATTCTTCGTTTCTTTCTTCTTCCTTGATTAAAAAAAAAATATATATTTTTTATTTTATTTTCGAAAAGTACTGTTCACGGTACTGTTCACGGTACTGTTCATCCGTTTAAAAAAAAAAATTATTGTTCTCAATTATTCTTTTCTTGCTGTTCATCGTTCGTTCGGCAAATTGTCATCTTCTGTTCTTTTGAGGATTTTTGTTGGATTGAAGTCGACTGGTAGATTGGGAAGTTCGATTCCTTTAGAGAGAAACCGAGCGTGAGTGACTTACCATATTGAGTGAAACACGAGAGTGGTGAGGATCATATCTCTATTTTGTTTCTAACACTTTTGCAGGTTGACTGAGATGGATCATACCCAACTTCAGTTCCTCGAGGAGGCCGTTCGTGTTGGGTGGAGGAAGTCTGTGGCACCTGTGTTGGAGAAGGCGACTGCACGGTTAGAAGGAATGATTACGTCGGAGATGAAGGTGGTGAATGAGCGACTTACCGCCTTAGAGGAGAGAGCTCATCGTGATGATGCATGGAATCGAAGAGATGGCAGCGGATACCGAGAAGTTCAGAATGGCCATCATCGAGCCCGTGATCTTAGTCGGGAGTTTCGTGATGAGAGGAGGTCCAGAGCTGAGCGTTGGGACGAGTGTTGGAGCAATATTGAGCCTCAGTTAGGGGAGCTGGTACAAGCGACAATGAAGCCTGGGAAAGTAGTGACTGATGACGAAGGCGAGAAACCAGAACCGAAGGCCTTGGTAGGATCCGAAGAAGAGTTGGTCTTGGTATATTCCGAGGAGGATTCGACTTCCGTGGAGCTCGTTGAAGAGTACGACGAACCGACACCGTCGGTTTCGGTGGATTTTGACGTCGCGGAGGCTTCGATGGAGTCCGAGAAGGAGGCTTCGATGGATTTCGAGGAGGAGGTTTCGGTGGAGTCTGGGGTGGATGATATTCTAACCATTGAGGAGCAGCCGACGTTGGTGATGAAGGAGATGATTACCACTAACGTTTTGTTCTCTCTACACTCTTCTACTCATTATGCTTTGCAGGAAATTCATGATGTCTTCCTTGACGATAAATCTCCTGGATTTCCACTACATCAAGGGTGTGAGCTGCAAACTGACATTGTTCTGAGCTTGTTCGTGAGAGTGGTGTTCGACCCTGGCATCGACGTGAATTTGAGGACAAATCCTCTTGAAGAGGAGGGGAATGATGCAACCCCAAGATCCGGGACGATGAAGAGAGCATTGAAATGGGAGTCGAGCCGTGCCGAGAAGTTCGGGGAGGATTCTGGTGAGCTGTCGGACGACACCATAGCTTGTCGGACGACAACAGGGCTAAAATCCATACTCTGCGGAACGCGAGGATCAGCTCGAGGATCAACCCGAGTTTCGGGTTAAATGTCGGGCGACAGCTTGACCTGTCGGACGACACCCTCAACCTGTCGGACGACACCTTCACAGAACGGGCAGCAGCAGCGTTTTGTAGGGTTTTCAATGTTTTAAGTCATTTATTTCCTTTTCCTTTACGTTTTTGTTATGCCTATATAAAGGCTTTCTATTTCATTGTTTTAAAACATGACTTTGATGATGAATAAAATTATATTTTGTGAGTTTTATTAAAATCTCTCTTGGGTTCGAATTCTACCCGATTATCCAAAGAATTCAACCGACGAATCAACGAAGCGATCCACCCTTCGTTCGTGTGTCTTCATCATCCCCGAGTTGCTGCGTCGATCACGTGTTGGGGTCTAGGGTTCCGTCCTTAGATTATTTCACGAATCAGATTCAGAGGTTTTGGGACTTCCGCCGGTATCTTTCTATCTTTCTGTTCTTCTTTCTTCTTCTATCTTTCTATCCCCGACGAGGTTCGTATCACGTACCACGACTCCCGGAACCCGATCGTTCGTCCGATGTATTTTTAACGAATTTAGAGATCGATAATTGCGGAATTAGGTTCGATCTCATACCTTTGTCGCGTGATTCGGAGGAGCCGAATTGTTGAGACCTTAGACGTTTCTAGCGTATGCCTCTTCCCCGATTCCAGCCGTTGTGTGGGCAACGATCTGCTGGATTTTCCTTTTCTGCTCTCTCTTCTCAAACCAGCGTAAGAATTATTCTCTGAGAATAATTATTATTGCGTTAACTTGTATTTTTAACAGAGAAAAACTTTAATTGCGCTAACAATTATTTTTCTCTGCTGAAAATAATTATTGCGGCGGTTCTTAGGTTTAAGAGAGGCAAAGGGGGGGGGGGGGGGGGGGTTATATAGAGTTACACTAGGGACCTCTTAGGTAAATAAATCCCGGGCTAAATTGCAATTTAATTAAACCGGTGTCCTTAAAAGAAAACCTTTAATTAAATTCCACAATTATAATTATAATTAATTCCACTATAAAATTATAATTGAATCCCCGAAATTAATTTAATATTATATCAACAATAATATTTCTGCCGAATTACATATACGACTTTCCCCGTGTTTAAGATATCGTATGTCCACGAATTAATTTCAATTACTAATAATTAAATTAATTCGTTTCTTATTATCCGAGACTAGTACCACTCATCCTTATTATCATGTGGAACGAATCCACCTGCAGGGTTTACATGATAAACTTTATGAGCTCATCTCGGGGACATCATCAACCCGATAAACGGGACACGGTTTCCTGTCTATAATCTATAGCATGCCGTGTGTACAATTCCTATTCCCAATTTACAGAGAATATTGACTAATTAATTAGTCTCACTCACTAGTAAGTCAAAGAACCGAGAACTGGACACACGCACCTATAATTATATAGGGATTAGGAATTCGTATATCCGTAATATCTGAGGTCTAGTTCGATTACTGCGATTAGTATAAATCGAACGCCCTCCCGTGGTCCTGCTCAATACACCAAGTGTACGAGTGTAACATAATAGTCAAGACCGACTATCTACCAGTCACACTACGATGTACCGATGGATTGTCCCTGTCCATCTAAGTCGTGAGCTACTGTTCGATAGTATACGAGTAACCGACAGTATGATCTTCCGCGTGTCTCCTCACGCCATACTGTCTACAACGTATACATCAAGGACTATTGCATTAAATGCAATCATGCTTGAATCATATCTCGAATTAAGGTATAGATAAGGAGTTCCGTATTTGCACTAAACTAGACATTTAGAATACAACTCCATCAATCTCCCACTTATACTAAAAGTCTAGTCGCCCTCTCCCAAACATCAGATTCCCATAACCTTATCACGCCTACCCAACGCTTCCGCTCGAAGAGCTTCTGTGAATGGTTTTACCAGGAAATCCTCTCGATGCTATCTAGGTGACAACTGCATCGTCTCACTAGACGATCTCTCGAATCAGGTGGTACTTGCGCTCTACGTGTTATCTCCCACTGTGGACTCGTGGCATTTCAAGTTTGCCAATACCGCTATTCAAAATAGCTTTGGGTAAACTAGAAACCACATCTAAGTCCCTTAGGAAGTTCTGAAGCCACACTGACCTTTTAACTGGCTCAGAGGCCGTTATCCTTTCAGTTTCCATGGTAGAGTCCGTAATGCATTGCTGCTTTACATTCTTCCATGTGACTGCTCCACTTCACAGTGAGAACACATAGCCTGACTTCGACTTTCGACGGTCCCTGTTTGATTGGAAATCCAATTCTATGTAATCCAAGGAAACAACTTGACTGCTTAGTAACTCAGAACATAATTCATGATCCTCTGCAGGAGCCTAAACATGTTCCTTACATCAGTCGAGTGATCCTTTCCAGGATTACTATGATATCTCACCACCATGCCCACGGTATATCAGATATCAGTCTTGTGCATAGCATTACATACATTAAGCTTCCCACCATTAAGGTGCAGGGAACTGCTTACTCTTCATCTATCTCCTTTATTGTGTCGGACACAAAACATTAGATAGATGAATTCCACATCTAAAAGGTGAAGACCTTTCTTGGAATTCTGTATGCTGCAACGAGTAAGAATTGTATTTATGTATGAGGCTCGAGATATGTTCTATGTTCTTTTCTGGCGATCATTTATTACTTTGATCCCAAAAACATTCCCGACTTCTCCTAGGTCTCTTACATTGAATTACTCGGATAACCATCCCTTTATGTCCGATAACATCTTTCATATTGTTGCCAATTTAGAAGGATGTCGTCTACATAAAGAATGAGAAAACACCACATCTTTTCTGTCACTCCTTTATTACACACATGACCTAAACATGCCTTGAATGAATCCATGAAATTGATTTTCTCATAGGTCCGCATGTGTTCAAGATCTTGAAGCTTCCTTCAATCCTAAAATTGATTAAGCTTGCTTACCGAATGCTCTTGGCTCTTTTCGATGAATTGTTGGAGTTGTGTACTTAATGTCTAGATTTAAGTATCGGTAAACTCCCGGTCATAGCATTTAACCTATTTAATTAATAAACAATTATTTGCATTTAATTATTATTAATTAAATTATGCAAGATATAGTCATGGATTTTATACGTTGTAGTTAGTATGGTGTGTCGGGCCCACACAGAAGATCATACTATCGGTTACTCGTATTTAATCAAACAGTTGCTCACGACCTAGATGGACACGGACCAATCCATCGGTATAGTCGTTGTGTGAGAGAGAAAATAATTTATCTTAATTATTTTATCACACTTGTACACTTGGTGTATTGGGCGGATCGCTTAAGATTTATCAATTAGGATTGCCGCTGATAATTGATTTAAATCTCAGAGTATTTTATTCTTAATCCCCGATACTATTGCGGGTGTGTATATTTAATATAAGAGACTTTGATTTTCCAAAGGAATTAACCGATTTAATTATTGGGTTAATTACCGGTAAAATTGGGTAGCTATATTTTATATATGACATGCCGTGAATACTTGACGGGAAAGTGTATCCCGTAAGGGTTGATAATATCCCCGAGATGAGTTCATAAGGAATTATTATGTAAACCCTGCAGGTGGATTTATTCCGCATAATAATTAAGGTTGAACGGTACTATTCTCGGATATAAGAGATGAATAAATTAATTAGCAATAAATTAATTTTATTCATGGATATTTAAATCTTAAATATACGGAATAAATAATACTAACCGGAGAAATATTATTTGATATAATATGGTTTAATATTGGGAGTGCAATTAATTTATATAGTGGAAAATAAATTAATTAATATTGATAAGGATTAATAGACTTGGGCTTGGGCTCAATTTAATCATCAATATTGGAAGCCCAATATTCCACCTCCTTTTGATCCCCTACGTAGCCTATAAAAGCACTACATGGTCTTCATAAATCAAGAGACAAGAATATCAATATTTGATAGTTCTAGAGAGTTGAAGGAGATCCATAGGAGTTCGATAGATCGTCGCCCACACGACGTTCGGACGAGGTGCAAGGAATACGTAGGAAGATTCGAAGGTCTTCAAAGGTGTTTGATTTCGTTTCTCCGAACAACGAATCGAAGGTAAAATCATAAACCCTCTTTTAGGGTTCGACCGCCGGCAACGCGCGACGAGGGGAGCCCCGGCTGGACGCCGGGGCACGCGATCGAACCTAGGGTTCGATCGCCGGGGGTCCGCCGTGGGCTGGTGCCACGGCGGGAGGACCCGCCGGCCGCCCTTGTCGGAGGCGCGTGCAGCGCGAACACCCTCGGCTGGGGGCCGAGGGGTCGATCGAGCCCGTAGGCTCGATCGCTGGGAGCTGCGGGAGTAACCCGCAGCGACTCGTAGCGTGCTGCGGGACTTCCCGCAGCGGTGCGCTGGGACGAGCCCAGCGCGTTGAGCAGCGGGTTACGCGACCCGCTGCGGGGCTGCTACGAGCAGCCCCGGGGATGCCTCGTGCATCCCCAGCGATCATCGCGAGATGATCGCGAGCCCCGTGCGGGGGCTCGGCTGGGTGCTCGCGGCCTTCGGGCCTCGCTGGGTATTCGGTCGGGCCTCGGCTCGTGCGGTGGTTCGCGTTCGGATCTCCGGCGATCGAGGATTTCGGTCGGGTTATTATTTTCCGCAAATTTTAATAGCCCGGGATATCGATTTCCAGCAATTGGTATCAGAGCGTTTGGTTTCGTGTTCATGTATATGTTCTATTATCGTTCTACCTTGCAGGGATTTCCGGCTATCATGGTTTAATTTTTCGTTAATTATTTTACCATGATTATTCGTTTATTAAACTCTCGGACATGTCGAGATTCGTTTTGTGTGGATGAATGTTTGTAATAGTAAAAATTCGGGGGTTGACCGAATTTAGGATTTATTATTACGTTGTATGTTTTCCGGAAAATGTATAGGGTCGATTTCATGTATAGAATCGATACCAGAATTGTAATTTAAATTATTGTAATTTATTTACGATTGGATCGATGCCGAATCGAAGACCGCCGGAGAAGACGAAGTGACGAGGGGAGGCTAGGGCTAGGATCGACCAACCCCATGGTCGATCCATGAGGATCGATCGACCCAAGCCCTAGGCTAGGGCTGTCCGCGGGAGTTCCGGCCACGCCGGCCACCGGTGGTGGTGGCGCGTGGGCCGGGCGGCGGCGGCGATGAGCCCTAAGGGGTGGTCGATTGAGTGGGGGTGGTGTGGGGTCTCCCAACCCATGCTACTCCTACCAAGATCTCACTTTCCTAATTTAATTCGGTTTTTCCTATTTGAGTGTTCTTCTTTTATGGGAACTCTAATGGATTAGGAAAATAATTAATTGGAATTAATTTTATTCCTTATTGAGTACTCTCTTTTATGGGAATTCTCATGGATAAGGAAAAGAATTAATTAGGAATTAATTTATTTCCTATTTGATTATTTCTTCATGGAATTTTCATTAGATGGAAATTAATTAATTATGGAAAGTAGAAAAGTCCTAATTTATTTTATTTCCTTATTCTATTATAGAAGTCTTCTAGAATATTCAAGTTTAACTTGGATAGGATTCTAGAGATTTAATAGAATTAGATGGGAAAATAAATAAATAAAATATTAATAATATTTAATTTTATTTTTGATATATTCGATTGACTTAATTTTCGAATTAAGTAACTTTTGGATTAATTGAAAATAAATAGATTTAAATATTGGAATTAATATTCTCGTCACATGGAGCATTCAAGAACGAAGACTGAAGACTAGAAGATGCGTACGGAGATGGAGTAAAGCCATGATAGTCGGGAAAATAATTTTCTAGCATTATTTTGACTATGTGATACTATGTGCTTTATTACTTGTATGCATTCTATATGTGTTTACTTTATGCACTATATAGTGTATCCCTTTATTGTAAAAAGCTAAGTGGGAGAGGGGATGGAAACATTCCCATGGTCTCCATTGCTGTTCTCTTGGTGACTCTTATGGACTTTCGAAGTTCGTATAGACGAGTCATTGGAGGAGAATTCTTGTAATTCCTTTTACGAGAAACATTGATCAAGTTTATCAAACAATGCCTAATTTGTCTTTCTGAAGCTGACTTCAAGTCGACTCATTCTCACCCCGGGGAGTGGAATGGAGCCAAAGCCACTTGGTCATGTGGATGACACAAATTAGAGACCTTCGTACCATTCTTTGATAGATGGATCGATTGTCTGCTCAGCTCCCTCATTTATGAGAGATAGGGTTGCTCGCATGGTGAATCACTGGTTAGAAACTTCGAGTTTCACTTATGATTCTCCGCGTCTTGATTTACAAAAATCGAATGGGTTCTTGTAATTGGGAGTCAATTATAAAAGTCTCTTGGTATAGTAAACGTCCACACAACGTGGCTTGCTATACTAACGGATTTTGGAATAATTGATGTAGACAGTTATAAGGAATTGTGAAGAATTGCGAAATTGTCGTAAACGTCCACACAACGTGGCTTGCGGTGATGTAGCAATTCCAAACAATTTACTTTAGTACTGAGTAATGGTTTACACTTAGATACGCGTTATAGTATCCTTCCCAACGAAGTTACGCTAT
The DNA here is from genome assembly GCA_954870475.1 of Euphrasia confusa. NCBI lineage: Eukaryota > Viridiplantae > Streptophyta > Magnoliopsida > Lamiales > Orobanchaceae > Euphrasia > Euphrasia confusa. Next base: position 14,751,091 of record OX940965.1, read on the forward strand.
AATCGATGTATGACCAAAGAAAATCTAATTGCTAAATCATTTGGGTGGGTAAACGTCCACACAACGTGGCTTGCCTCACCTGATGGGATTTTAGATGTGATTAGTAATTTAATGATATTATTTGAGGGAGATAATATCGGACATTAAATTGATTGTTTGTTTATATGTGCTTATAGGTTTAGAGAATTGCTATGAATCCACTTTCGTTGATATTTAAGGAATTCAACGCACTGGTTCCATACTGTGTTGGATGGAATAAAGAGTTAGACATTACTCAGACTGTAAAGGAGTACAACGATGTACTCAGCGAAACTTGTCCTCCTAGACCTACCATTAACTCAACTGATGAGGAAATAAGTTGACTTTGAGAAGTGGGATAGTGCTCATGCATTAGCCGCTAATCATGATGTCATGCTTAAACTCAAGTTGATGTTTAGACATGATGTAAAGGCTAGAAAAGAGGCGATGAGGATACTTATAAAGGTCAGTTGCTTTGAGGAAACGCTTGATCACATTTTTTGAAATGCTAGATCTTTTAGACGAGTTGAGACAGTCGCAAGCTCTTATAGCCAAGGCCAAAGGTTTCGAACCTAAGGGCATACATAAGGAAAAAGGAGAAGAAGACAAGGGGATCCAGTAGTCCTAAAGGACTTGGACCAAAGGGAGGGATAAAGAAGCCTTCTGGCAAATATCCCCAAGGGAAGCAGTCTGAGTACTGGGGGTCTATATCTTGTCCTCTCAAAGGTACGGATTTTTCTTTAGTCGTAAAAACATAGTCAGCGGTATTATCTACCAGAATTCTGGTGTGTAGATATGGAACCACTGACGGTATGTGCATTCTAAATGCAGGGGTTCCAGAAAACCCGGCGACTTAGAGAAGAAGAGTTCGAGTCTAAATGGGCGAAGCTGTTGAGGAAGCAGCGGTTGCAGTGGAAGACATTTATCTGCTTTTAGTAGTTATAGGATTTCACTTCAAGATTATTGCTTTATGTACCCCTTTATTTTAGAAAGAACATTTTGTTCTGGTTTTCTATCATTAATGAATAGATATTTTATTTCTTTAATCATTTGATGGTTTGGATAAGAAATAATGGTAATATCTATTCTGGTACGTTAGATAGCAATATATGAATGATGAATCCTTAGTCTACCACGATGCAACAAACCGTTACAACTTATTTCACTAATTAGATATATTTCTTTGTTAAAATCATTATACTTGTGAATTCTTGTACTTAGTAATATTTATTCAAATAAGGTTCAAAGGTCGAAATTGATTTGATCAATTATAGTTGAAGGAATGGACCTTCCGACCTAAGAACTGAATTTGGAAGATAATACAACTAAGTGGACCTTCTAAAGGGTGGAATTCGGACAAGTATTAAGAATGATCAACGATGATATATGCAGACATATGTGCAATTAGAAAGGTATGAGTAGTTCTTTTAAGAATACTCAAAGATGGATTAGAATACTTGATGTGCCATAAAAGCAAGGTGTTTTGACTAGTCAGTAGACACAAAGCTATTATGGGGAACCTTCAAAGTATATCCATTAGAAGTCTGCGACTTGTTCGCGGAGGCTACCACCTGTCTAAAGAACACATAGCATATATCAAAGATTGGGATTTAAGTCTCAAAGGACTACACCATACACTGACGTGTAGACATGGTGTGATAAAGACAAGAAATAGAATTCTAGAAGTAAAATGACAAGTTTGTTCGGAACTACCTATGTTCTATGGATATTTCTGGATACAACGGCACATTCTATGTGGTTGTAGGATATCCTATAAGAACAAGTGATTGTATGTTCAATAGTACTATGAACCAGAAGGACGTCATCGCCCGGTTCTTAGAGGAAGACTATTAGATGAACTACAATGCCCTAACTGACAAAGGTACATTGAAATGAGGAAAAGGAGAAGACTGAGAATCAGCCTAACCGAGTAGTAGTACACCACTAACTGCACCTAATGTTATTACTGTTATACACCGGAACGCCATTGCAGTGGGAGGTTGTCAAGCAACCAGAGATGTTCATAAGACTAGAGGAGTTTTTGAACTCTGGATCTAGTAGACATGAAATCGATCCCTAGCTCTGCATAAGGGGCGGTACTAATCTAAATGTGCCTACTTGGATAGCAATAAGTATTATTGTTAAGAGGCAAGATCATTTAGGAGTACAAGCTTAGCAAATCCATTTATGGATTGTTACAAAGCTATGAATCGTGGAACTTGCGAATTGATGAGATAGTCCATTATATGGATTCATCAAAGGGCATAGACGAGGAAGGTGTATTGGAAGAGTAATGGAAACAAGGTGGTGTTTCTCGGAGATTTTATGTAGATAACACTTCATCATTGGCAACAATGTAAAAGTATTGTCAGACATAAAATAGAGGTTGTCTAAATAAATCGAGATATAAGATTAAGAGTAAGTTGGATCATGTTCTTGGAATCTTTCGATCTCTAGATAAGAACATTGTACTTCTCCTAGATATCTTATGCGATTATGGTTTGTTTAAACATGCATAATTCTGAGAAAGGTTATTGCCTTTTAGAAACAGAATACATCTATCTAAAGGTATGTGTCTTGGACACATGAAGGAGATAGATAAAGACAAAGCGGTTTCCTACACTTCGAGTGTGGAAAGCTTTATAGATGCAATGTTGAAAAACAAGAACCTGATATCGACTATGCGGTTAGCGTAGTGGGAGGATATCAAAGTAATCTTGACAAAAGATGTTCGAATGCTGTAAGAGTACTTTCGAAGCACTGGCTTACAAAGCAATGCGAATTCTTCTTGGATTATATTTTCTCAGATCCAAAATCAGAGAAAGACCAGTGTAAGTCGATATCAGGCTACGTGTTCACTTTTGGAAGAGGTGGAACCTTAAGATGAAAGAGTGATAAGCATGATGCTTCTCGGACTCTATCATAAACCGAATAGCAGCCTCAGAGGCAGCGGAAGTTTTGGTTAGGTTCTGGAAAGACCTCTGAGCTTGGATATGATTCTTGGTTCACCAAAGGCTATGTATATAGCGGTGCATGGTAAACTGGAAGAAATCATAAGTTCAAAAGGTGATGATAACACATAGAGCAAGTACCACCTGATTCGAGTCATCGTCTAGGAGACGACGCAGTAGTCACCAAGATAACTTCAGAGCGGCAACCTAGAGTGCTCATTCACATATTACTTCTTGGAAGTACACTTTAAGCACGTGATGAGTATGGGAGTCGGGAGTTTGGAGGAAATGACTAGACCTTAGTACAAGTGGGAGATTGTTGGAGTTGTGTACTTAATGTCTAGATTTAAGTATCGGTAAACTCCCGGTCATAGCATTTAACCTATTTAATTAATAAACAATTATTTGCATTTAATTATTATTAATTAAATTATGCAAGATATAGTCCTGGATTTTATACGTTGTAGTTAGTATGGTGTGTCGGGCCCACACAGAAGATCATACTATCGGTTACTCGTATTTAAGCAAACAGTTGCTCACGACCTAGATGGACACGGACCAATCCATCGGTATAGTCGTTGTGTGAGAGAGAAAATAATTTATCTTAATTATTTTATCACACTTGTACACTTGGTGTATTGGGCGGATCGCTTGAGATTTATCAATTAGGATTGCCGCTGATAATTGATTTAAATCTCAGAGTATTTTATTCTTAATCCCCGATACTATTGCGGGTGTGTATATTTAATATAAGAGGCTTTGATTTTCCAAAGGAATTAACCGATTTAATTATTGGGTTAATTACCGGTAAAATTGGGTAGCTATATTTTATATATGACATGCCGTGAATACTTGACGGGAAAGTGTATCCCGTAAGGGTTGATAATATCCCCGAGATGAGTTCATAAGGAATTATTATGTAAACCCTGCAGGTGGATTTATTCCGCATAATAATTAAGGTTGAACGGTACTATTCTCGGATATAAGAGATGAATAAATTAATTAGCAATAAATTAATTTTATTCATGGATATTTAAATCTTAAATACACGAAATAAATAATACTAACCGGAGAAATATTATTTGATATAATATGGTTTAATATTGGGAGTGCAATTAATTTATATAGTGGAAAATAAATTAATTAATATTGATAAGGATTAATAGACTTGGGCTTGGGCTCAATTTAATCATCAATATTGGAAGCCCAATATTCCACCTCATTTTGATCCCCTACGTAGCCTATAAAAGCACTACATGGCCTTCATAAATCAAGAGACAAGAATATCAATATTTGATAGTTCTAGAGAGTTGAAGGAGATCCATAGGAGTTCGATAGATCGTCGCCCACACGACGTTCGGACGAGGTGCAAGGAATACGTAGGAAGATTCGAAGGTCTTCAAAGGTGTTTGATTTCGTTTCTCCGAACAACGAATCGAAGGTAAAATCATAAACCCTCTTTTATGATTTATGTACGGATTAATTGTAGCATATGCATGAACACACGATCCGGAAAAACGACGAACCTCGGGGACGGGGATTCGAGATCCCCGGCGAGGATCGAGAGAGGCGGCCGAACCCTAGGGTTCGACCGCCGGCAACGCGCGACGAGGGGAGCCCCGCCTGGACGCCGGGGCACGCGATCGAACCTAGGGTTCGATCGCCGGGGGTCTGCCGTGGGCTGGTGCCATGGCGGGAGGACCCGCCGGCCGCCCTTGTCGGAGGCGCGTGCAGCGCGAACACCCTCGGCTAGGGGCCGAGGGGTCGATCGAGCACGTAGGCTCGATCGCTGGGAGCTGCGGGAGTAACCCGCAGCGACTCGTAGCGTGCTGCGGGACTTCCCGCTGCGGGGCTGCTACGAGCAGCCCCGGGGATGCCTCGTGCATCCCCAGCGATCATCACGAGATGATCGCGAGCCCCGTGCGGGGGCTCGGCTGGGTGCTCGCGGCCTTCAGGCCTCGCTGGGTATTCGGTCGGGCCCCGGCTCGTGCGGTGGTTCGCGTTCGGATCTCCGGCGATCGAGGATTTCGGTCGGGTTATTATTTTCCGCAAATTTTAATAGCCCGAGATATCGATTTCCAGCATGAATCCCTCTGGCTGTCCCACACAGATGGTCCCGTCAAGACTTCGATTTAGAAATTCGTCTTGACTTCCATCTTCCATGTGAAGACAAAAGAATCCGGATCGACTTTAGCATAGCTACCGGCAAGAAAGTTTACTCATAATCGATCCCTTTCTTTCTGAGTGCACCCTCTCGCAACAAGCCTAGCCTTGAAGGTTTACACCTTCCCGTCAGACCCTCTTTTCCTCTTGTACACCTACTTGCAACCAATGGCTTTTACACCTTTGGGCGGTGCTACAAGATCCCAGACATGATTTGAATCCAAAGATTCAATCTCATATTTCATCGTCTTTTACTAAGACTGAGCATCTTGATCTTTCAGCGTCTCGTCATAGATCCAGGGGTCGGCATCATGTTCTCTAGGTGACAGGTCCGAAGACTCTCCTATAATCATGAACCTGTCGGGTTGTCTAACAACCCTCCCACTACGACGACGCTCCGGTGTATCTTTAGTGACTAAAGATTACAGTAGTGAACTACTCAGTTAGGCTGGTTCTAAGTCTTGATCAGTCCCTCTAAGCACATTAAGTATTACTCTACTCTTGGGCTTGTGATCTTGTATATATATATAGTCCATGTCTAAGAACCGAACGTTGATGCAATCAAAGAACATCTGGTCCTTTGGACTATATTACATATCTCAATTCGTTTTCTTAGGGTATCTTATAAACAGCCGAATATCTGTACGAGTTTCCAAAGGAATCAAGTTCAGGATAAACGCCGCTGTTTCCAAGGCATATCCCAAAACGAATTAGGTAACTCCGAATAACTCATTGTCTACTTTCCCATATCTATAAGAGTCCTATTCCTTCTTTACAACACATTATTTTGCCGAGGCATAAATGGTGTAGTCTGTTGGGAGTTAATCCCATTTTCTGATAAGTATGCCTTACTCCTCAAAGAGGTTTGCATATATCAGAGCGAATCAACTCGAGTACATTCTTGGATCTTTTCCCTTTAACCGTAAAGGGTTGCTTGGTCATTAAAACTTCCAAGTATGATTCGAAGGTTGGAAAGTCCTTTCCTTCAACCTAGCTGAGTGGTCCATCAGCTTTCATCCTTTGAATCGTACTCAAGTTAAAATGATTTAGCCTAAGATTCCATAAGTACATTTGATTCATCCTAGAAGAATCTTTACTCTTATTGGGTTTCGACAATGTGTTATTTGCTTCGGTGTGTTGCATCGTGGAAGAATACGGATTTAGTATTAAATTGTCTATCAATGTACCAGAATAGATAATATCCCCGTTTCCTACTCTGATAAGTATGAAACTATCCAAAGAAACGGAATATCCACTCTTAGTCAACTTAGAAATCCGAAATGAAATTTCTTTCTAAATGCCGGCACATAAAGACAATTTATTAGAACTAAAATCCTACCGTTAAAAACAATTTAACATCTCCCACTGCAACGGCTGTTACCTTAACAGTACTGCCCATGTAGGTTATGACTTCTTCCTTTCTAAGTCTCCGGGTTTCCTGGAACCCCTGCATTTAGGTGCAGACATGATTAGTGGTTCCCGTATCCACACACCAGGTACTGGTGGATAACACCACTGAGCATGTTTCGGTGACTAAGGAAGAGTCAACTTCTTGTTGCTTGAGAGGACAATTAAAACTCCCAGTATCCAAACTGCTCACAACGGAAACACTTGCCCCTTGGGCTTGCTTGTCCCATTCCGTGGTACAGATATATTAGGCCCACTGGGTTTCCGTATTTGCGTCTTCTTCCTTTTGCCGCCTGAAGGCCTAGGAAGAGCCAATTTCTCAGCCACAAGTGTTTTGAGAGCCCTTAAAGATTTCCTAAGCCGCTTGAAGTTCAACCAGGAGCTCCGCCAATGAATAAGACCTCTTATTCATATTTTAGTTCAGGCGAAACTGCTCAAAACTTCTCGGCAGAGACTGGAGCACAAAATCAACCTGGGTTACCCTATTGATAATTGTTCCCAGAATCTCTATCTCATTAAGATAGCCCATCATTCTAAGAACGTGATCCCTCACGGCGTTCATTCCGACATGATGGCTTTCATGAGTTGCCTCATTTCATCTTGCCCAGCTGTCCTGTCCTGATAACCAAAAACTTCTTGAGGTTAAGCATCATATCACAGGTAATGGTCATGGCATGATCCCGATGTCGCAGCACATTTGACATGAAAGCCATAATGTTGCTCCGCGTCATCTCATAGCCTTGATCCATTTCCAATGAGCTTCCTTTCCTCAGTAGTGGAAGCATCATTTGGTTCAGCAGGTCAATTGACTTGGAGTACATATTTGTACTCCTCTGCAGTTAGGACAATATCCAAGTTTCTTTTCCAATCCATACAATCAGGTTCAGTGAGTTTGTTGACTTTTAATGGGAATAATACCATATAAAACAAACAATGAGTTTAATTCGATATCATTTCCCTCAAGTGATATCATTAAACTACCAATCATTTCCAAAATCCCATCAGACATAGCAAGCCACGTTCTTGTGGACGTTTACCAGTCCAAATGATTTTATGATTGGATTTCACTTCGGTCGTACATCATTATAGAAGTGACTCCGATGGGGAGGATACTATAAAGCGTACCTAAGTGTATACCATTTCTCAGTACTAAGTCCACCGCTCGGGAACTACATGTCCACCGCAAGCCACGTTCTTGTGGACGTTTACGTTGACATGCAGTCCTCCACGACTTTCTATAACTGTCGAGCCTCAATTAATCCCAAAGTTCCGTTTCCATTTAGCAAGCCACGTTCTTGTGGACGTTTACTAAAACAAACAACTTTATTAATTGAATCTCACTTATTTAAATGTCATAGAATCTTAATTAACCCAAAGTACCGTTTCCATTTAGCAAGCCACGATAGTGTGGACGTTTACTAAAACAAACAACTTTGTTAATTGACTCTTACATTTATTAAATTTCACAATTTTATTAATCAAAGCTTGATATCTCGTAAGTGAAACTCGAAGTTTCTAACCAGCGATCAATCATGCAATTGAGCCCTATCTCTCACAAAGTGAGGGAGCCAATCAGACAATCGATCTAGTCATCGAATGACTCGAAAGTCTCTAATCTGTGTCATCGACATAACCAAGCGCTTTGGCTCCATTCCACTCCACGGGGTGAGAATGAGTCGAGTTGAAATTAGTCTTTGAATGACAGATTAGGCATTGCTTTTGAGAAATATAATTGTTCAATTTTATAAGTGGATTTTAAATTCGAATTTTGATCCAGTGATATCCGTGTGTCGACTTTATCCGATAGGGAGGATGACACTAAAGCCAACTCGTAAGTGACACACATCACTATCAAAACAGAGAATGGAGACCGCGGGATTGTTTCCAATCCCTCTCCCACTCAGTATTTTACGAAAGGGATAAACATGCATAAACAATTTAAGCATAATAAAAGCACGTAAACACATATAAAGCATTTAACGTGGCCCAATTATTATGGCCTTAAATATCTCTTGATGCACGTCTTCTCGGAACTTCGGCTCGTTGCTCGTCTTGGTCTCGATCCACCACCGACTCGTCTAAGTGTCAAGAGACGAACTCCTCCCACTGGAGTATCGCCCCAAGCCTCGACGAGCGTTCCGTGGTGTCCGTCGAACCCCCGCGGCGTTGCTGCCGAGCCTCGGGCAGCGGGCACTGCACCATATCCAGCGCTCGCTGGAGAAGCTCTGGGCAGCGGGCGCTGCCCCAGCTCCAGCGGGCGCTGTTCATGCTCAGTCAGCCGCGGGTTCGACTTCTCGACCCTCGTTCGTCCGGCTTCCAATCTTCTCTCGATCCACCAAGTAGCAGCAACATTACATAAGTAAAACTAACTACTTCCGGCATCGATCCTATACAGGTTGATCGATCCTATACAATCCGGATACAACGAAAACGATAAATAGAACCTAAACGACTCAACCCGTCGTTTTAACTATTACAAACATGCAACGATTTCAAAACCAAAACCGATCTGGACAAGCCCGAGAGTTTAACAAACCACAAACATACAGCACAATCACATGGCCATAATAACCGGGTTCGAACCTGCAAAACAAATCTCGCAAAAATACAACGAACGTACAAAACCGGCTCTGATACCAATTGTTGGAAATCGACTTCCCGGGATGTGTCCTTTCGATCACTCGAACATCCGAACACGCCCAGTCGACCTCATATGGCAGCTCTACACTGACGACGAAGCCCTGCAGCCGATTCACGCCCAGCCGCCGCGCACGAGGCGCAACCGCGCGAACCGGCTGCTGCTGCCCGCTGCAACCAGCGGGCGCTGCCCGCCACCAGCGGCCGCTGCCCACCATCAGCGGCCGCTGCCCGCCACCAGCGGGCGCTGGAGAAGCCCTGGGCAGTGGGCGCTGCCCGTGACGAACAGCAGCGCGCTGCTGCTGTTCCGGGCTCGTTTCCGATCCGTTTTTCCTCTTCCGACCACCGTTCCGGAGGTCCTTGACCCCCCAGTAGTCGAGGAACACATACCACGACTCCCGGAACCCGATCGTTCGTCCGATGTATTTTTAACGAATTTAGAGATCGATAATTGCAGAATTAGGTTCGATCGCATACCTTTGTCGCGTGATTCGGAGGAGCCGAATTGTTGAGACCTTAGACGTTTCTAGCGTATGCCTCTTCCCCGATTCCAGCCGTTGTGTGGGCAACGATCTGCTGGATTCTCCTTTTCTGCTCTCTCTTCTCAAACCAGCGTAAGAATTATTCTCTCAGAATAATTATTATTGCGTTAACTTTTATTTTTAACAGAGAAAAACTTTAATTGCGCTAACAATTATTTTTCTCTGCTGAAAATAATTATTGCGGCGTTTCTTAGGTTTAAGAGAGGCAAGGGGGGGGGGGGGGGTGTTTATATAGAGTTACACTAGGGACCTCTTAGGTAAATAAATCCCGGGCTAAATTGCAATTTAATTAAACCGGTGTCCTTAAAAGAAAACCTTTAATTAAATTCCACAATTTTAATTATAATTAATTCCATTATAAAATTATAATTGAATCACCGAAATTAATTTAATATTATATCAACAATAATATTTCCGCCGAATTACATATACGACTTTCCCCGTGTTTAAGATATCGAATGTCCACGAATTAATTTCAATTACTAATAATTAAATTAATTCGTTTCTTATTATCCGAGACTAGTACCACTCATCCTTATTATCATGTGGAACGAATCCACCTGCAGGGTTTACATGATAAACTTTATGAGCTCATCTCGGGGACATCATCAACCCGATAAACGGGACACGGTTTCCTGTCTATAATCTATAGCATGCCGTGTGTACAATTCCGATTCCCAATTTACAGAGAATATTGACTAATCAATTAGTCTCACTCACTAGTAAGTCAAAGAACCGAGAACTGGACACACGCACCTATAATTATATAGGGATTAGGAATTCGTATATCCGTAATATCTGAGGTCTAGTTCGATTACTGCGATTAGTATAAATCGAACGCCCTCCCGTGGTCCTGCTCAATACACCAAGTGTACGAGTGTAACATGATAGTCAAGACCGACTATCTACCAGTCACACTACGACGTACCGATGGATTGTCCCTGTCCATCTAAGTCGTGAGCTACTGTTCGATAGTATACGAGTAACCGACAGTATGATCTTCCGCGTGTCTCCTCACGCCATACTGTCTACAACGTATACATCAAGGACTATTGCATTAAATGCAATCATGCTTGAATCATATCTCGAATTAAGGTATAGATAAGGAGTTCCGTATTTGCACTAAACTAGACATTTAGAATACAACTCCATCAGTACTTGCTCTATGTGTTATCATCACTTTTTAGACTTATGACTTCTTCCAGTTTACCATGCACCGCTATTTACCATAGCCTTTGGTGAACTAAGAATCATATCCAAGTCCAGAGGTTATCCCGGAATCCAACCAAAATTTCCGCTGCCTCTGAGGCTGCCTTTCGGTTATAATAGAGTCCGAAAAGCATCGTGCTTATCACTCTTTCATATTAAGATTCCACCTCCAAAAGTGAACACATAGCCTGATATCGACTTACACTGGTCCTTCTCTGATTTGAGATCTGAGAATCATGTAATCTAAGAAGATTTCGTATTGCGTTGTAATCCAGTACTTCGAAAGTACTTTTACAGCATCCGAATATCTCTTCAAGTGATTACTTCGATATCCTCCCACTACGCTAACCGCATAGTTGATATCAGATTCTTGTTTTTCAACATTGCATCCATCAAGCTTTCCATACACCAAGGTGTAGGAAACCGCTTTGCCTATCTTCTTTTATGTGTTCAAAACATATACCATTAGATAGATGTATTCTGTTTCTGAAAGGCAGTAACCTTTCTCAGAACTATGCATGTTTAAAACAAACCATAATCATATAAGATATCTAGGAGAAGTACAATGTTCTTATCTTGAGATCGGGCGATCTTAAGAACATGATCTAATATCTACTCAATCTTATATTCTGATTAATTTAGACAACCATCATTTTATGTCTGACAATGTCTTTACATTGTTGTCAATGATAAAACGTCATCTACATAAAATTCCGAGAAACACCACCTTGTTTCCATCACGTTTCCAATACACCTTTCGTCTATGCCTTTTGATGAATCCATCAAATGGACTATCTCATCAATTCGCAAGTTTCACGATTCATAGCTTTGTAATAATCCATAAATGGATTTACTAAGCTTGTATTCTAAATTATATTGCCTCTTAACAATAATACTTATTGCTTTCTAAGTGGGCACATTTAGATTCAGTACTGCCCCTATGCAGATCTTAGGGATCGATTTCATCTCTACTAGATCCAGAGTTCAAAACTCCTCTAGTCTTATGAAGATCTTCGGTTGCGTAACAACCTCCCACTGCAATGGCGTTCCGGTGTATAAACAGTAATAACAGTAGGTGCAGTTTGTGGTGTACTACTACTCGGTTTGGCCGGTTCTCAGTCTTCTTTCTCTCACTTCTAGGTATTACTCACTCCTTCCCCCAACACAATGCATAGAGAAACTTGCACGTAGATTAAGAAAAAGTGAGTTTTTGTGTGTTTTATAATATAAAGTGAGGGTATAATAGGTATTGATGTGTAAGTAATAAAGTAGTTAGTTGAAAAAGTAGTGGTATAAAGGTAAATAAATGTGTATTGAGAGGATAAAGTTGTGAAAAGACATTCCATTTATGGAATGTGCACTGTTTTAAGGGATGGACTAAAAAGGAAAGTATGCATTTTTTTAAGGGATAGAGGGAGTACGTCACTTCGGGCTTTGCAGTTCATCTAATAGTCTTCCTCTAAGAACCGGGCGATAAAATGTCCTTCTGGTTCATAGTACTATTGAACATACATTCTTTTGTTCTTCCAGGATATCCTACAACCACATTGTGCCGTTGTTTTTCCCGGAATATCCATAGAACAAAGGAGGTTCCGTACAACTTTTTCTTTTACCATTAGAATTCCATTTCTTATTTGCTGACATACAATTTCTACACAAAGGTGTATGGTTCAGTCATTCGGGATCCAATCCCATTCTCTGATTTATGCTATGTGTTTAATTGGATAGGTAATAGCCTCCGCGATCAAATCGCAGGCTTCCAATGGATATACTTTGAAGGTTCCCCACAATAGCTTTGTGTCCATTGACTTGTCAAAACACTTTGCTTTTGTGGCACATCAAGTATTCTAATCCATATTCGAGTATTCTCAAAGAATAACTCGTACCTTTCTAAGTACACATATGTCTGCATATATCATCGTTAATCATTTTCAATACTTGTCCGAATTCCATCCTTTATCATAAAGGTCCGCTCAGTTGTATTATCTTCCAAATTTAATTCTTAGGTCGGAAGGTCCAGTCCTTCAACTATAATTGATCAAATAAATTTCGACCTTTGAACCTTATTTGAATAAATACTACTAAGTATAAGAATTCATAAGTATAATGATTCAACAAAGAAATGTATCTAATAAGTAAAACAAGTTATAAAACGGTTTGTTGCATCGTGGCAGACTTAGGATTCATCATTCATATATTGCTATCTAATGTACCAGAATAGATAATACCATTATTTCTTATCCAAACCATCAAATGATTAAAGAAATAAAATATCCATTCATTAATAATAGAAAACCAGAACAAAAGTTTTTTCTAAAATAAAGGGGTACATAAAGCAATAAACTTGAAATGAAATCCTATAACTACTCGTAGATAAATTCTCTATTGCAACAGCTGCCTCCTCCACAGCATTTCCCTTGATCATTCTTTCTTTTCCAAGTCTCTGGGTTTCCTGGTGCCCCTGCATTGTAAAATGCACACATACCGTCAGTGGTTCCATATCTACCAACCAGGCTTCTGGTAGATAATACCGCTGACTATGTTTTAATGACTAAAGAAAGAATCTCATACCTTGTTGAGGAGAAAATATAGACCTCCGGTTCCCAGACTGTTTTCTTTCAGGATTATTGCCAGCAGGCTTTCTTATCCCACCTTGAGGTCCAAGTACATTAGGACGACTAGGTTTCTTTGTTTGCTCCTCCATTCCCTTATCTATGCCCTTAGGTTCGAATCCTTTGGCCTTGGCTATAAGAGCTTGCGATTGTCTCAACTCATCTAAAAGGTCCAGCATCTCGTAAACGTGTTCAAGCGTTTCCTCGAAGCAACTAACTTTTATGAGTATTCTCATCGCCTCTTTTCTAGCCTTTACATCGTGTCTGAACATCAACTTGAGTTTGAGCATGATATCATGATTAGTGGTTAATGCAAAGGCATTTTTCCACTTCTCAAAATCAGCTATTTCCTCATTAGTTGAGACACTTGTAGGTATGGGAGGACAAAACTCACTGAGTACATCATTGTACTCTTTAACAGTCTGGTTAATGTCTAATTCTCTATTCCATCCAACACAGTATGGAACCAGTGCATTGAACTCCTTGAGTATCAACGAAAGTGGATTCATAGCTATTCTCTAAATCTATAAGCACATATAAACAAACAATCAATTTAATGTCCGATATTATCTCCCTCAAATAATATCATTAAATTACTAATTACATCTAAAATCCCATCAGATATGGCAAGCCACGATAGTGTGGACGTTTACCTATCCAAATGATTTCATAATTAGATTTGCTTTGGTCGTACATCATTATAGCGTTACTTCGATGGGAAGAATACTATAAAGCGTACCTAAGTGTAAACCATTACTCAGTACGAAGAAGACTGCTCGAGACTCGTATATTACCGCAAGCCACGATAGTGTGGACGTTTACGTTAACACACGATCCTTTACTTTCTTCTATAACTGTCTACATCAATAATTCCAAAATCCCATTTAATATAGCAAACCACGATAGTGTGGACGTTTACTATACCAAAAGATTTTTATAATTGACATCCAATTACTTGATCCATTCGATTTTCGTAAATCAAGACGCGGAGAATCATAAGTGAAACTAGAAGTTTCTAACCAGTGATTCACCATGCGAACAACCCTATCTCTCATTAGATGAGGGAACCGAGCAGACAATCGATCCATTTCTAGAAATGGTACGAAGGTCTCTAATTTGTGTCATCCACATGACCAAGTGGCTTTGGCTCCATTCCACTCCCCGGGGTGAGAATGAGTCGACTTGAAGTCAGCTTCAGAAAGACAAATTAGGCATTTTTTGATAAACTTAATCAATGTTTCTCGTAAAAGGAATTACAAGAATTCTCCTCCAATGACTCGTCTATATGAACTTCAAAAGTCCATAAGAGTCACCAAGAGAACAGTAATGGAGACCATGGGAATGTTTCCATTCTCTCTCCCACTTAGCTTTTTACAATAAAGGGATACGCTATCTAATGCATAATTTAAACACATAAGCATGCATACATGTAATAAAGCACATAAATATTATCACATAGTCAAAATAATACTAGAATATTATTTTCCGACTATCATGGCTTTATAGCATCTCCGTACGCATCTTCTAGTCTTCAATTTTCGTTCTTGAATGCTCCATGTGACGAGAATATTAATCCAAATATTTAAATCTATTTATTTTTAATTAATCCAAAAGTTACTTAATTCGAAAATTAAGTCAATCGAATATATCAAAAATAAAATTAAATATTATTAATATTTCTATTTATTTTTATTTTCCTATCTAATTCTATTAAATCTCTAGAATCCCATCCAAGTCAAACTTGGAATATTCTAGAAGACTTCTATTATAGAATAAGGAAATAAAATAAATTAGGATTCTTCTACTTTCCATAATTAATTAATTTCCATTTATTGAAAATTCCCAAGAATAGGAATAATCAAATAGAAAATAAATTAATTCCAATTTAATTCTTTTCCTATTCCATGAGAGTTCCTAAAAAATAAGAACACTCAAATAGGAAAACCGAATCAAATAGGAAAGTCAGATTATGGTAGGAGTAGCACGGGTTGGGAGTCCCCGCACCACCCCCACCGTCGACCACCGCCCGGGAGGAGCACCGCCGCCGCCTCCAGCCCACGCGCCACCACCACCGGCGAGGGCTGGTGGATCCACCGCGGCTCCAGCCCGCGGCATCCCCGGCGATCGACCGAAGTCGATCGCATGCCTCGGCGTCTAGCCGGGGCTTCCCCTCGTCGCGCATGCCGGCGGTCGAACCCTAGGGTTCGGCCGCCACCCTCGATCCCATCGAGGGTTTCTCGATCTTCGCCGGGGATCTCGAATCCCCGTCCTCGAAGTTCGTACGTTTCCCGGATCGTGCGTTCATGTATATATCACAATTATAAAACGCATAATCATAAGAGGGGGTTTACGATTATACCTACGTCTCGTTGTGCGGAGAAACAAGATAGATTGAAGACCTTCGAATCTTCCCACGTATTCCTTGCACTTCGTTCGAACGTCGTGTGGGCGACGATCCTCCGAACTCCTATGGATCTTCTTCACGAACTCTCTAGAATATCAAGTATGATAATCTTATGGTGTCTTTAACTGTGAAGACCATGTAGTGCTTTTATAGGCTACGTAGGGGATCTAAAGGAGGTGGAATATTGTGCTCCCAATATTAATGATTAAATTGAGCCCAAGCCCAAATCTTTTAATCCATTAATATTAATTAATTTATTTTCCACTATATAAATTAATTGCACTCCCAATATTAAACCATATTATATCAAATAATATTTCTCCGGTAGTATTATTTATTCCGTGTATTTAAGATTTAAATATCCATGAATAAAATTTATTTATTGCTCAATAAATTTATTCATCTCTTTTATCCGAGAATAGTACCGTTCAACTTTAATTATTATGCGGAACAAATTCCACCTGCAGGGTTTACATAATAATTCCTTATGAACTCATCTCGGGGATATTATCAACCCTTCCGGGATACACATTCCCGTCAAGTATTCACGGCATGTCATATATAAAATATAGTGACCCAACTTTACCGGTAATTGTCCCTATAATTAAACCGAACAATTCCTTTGGAAAATCAAAGCCACTTATACTAAATATACACACCCGCAATAGTATCGGGGATTAAGAATAAAATACTCTGAGACTTGAATCAATTATCACAGGCAATCCTAATTGATAAATCTCAAGCGATCCGCCCAATACACCAAGTGTACAAGTATGATAAAATAATCAAGACCGATTATTTTCTCCCTCATACAACGACTATACTGATGGCTTGGTCCGTGTCCATCTAGGTCGTGAGCAACTGTTCGATTAAATACGAGTAACCGATAGTATGATCTTCCGTGTGACGGCGCACACCATACTAACTACAACGTATATAATCTAGGACTATATTTGCATATATTTAATCTATACATTAAGTATACAACTCCAACACCCCGCGCCACCCCCATCGTCGACCACCGCCCGGGAGGAGCACCGCCGCCGCCCCCAGCCCACGCGCCACCACCACCGGTGGCCGGCGTGGCCGGAAGCTCCCTCGGACAGCCCCCACGCCGGCGGGTCGATCGATCCTCATGGGGATCGATCATGGGGATGATCGACCCCCCGGTTTTTCGTCCTCTTCGTCTTCTTTGTCACATGTCTTCTCCGGCGGTCGTTTCGGCATCGATCCAACGTAAATAAATTACAATAATTTAAATTACAATTCCGGTATCGATTCTACATGAAATCGACCCTATACAATTTCCGGAAAACATAAAACTATAATAATAAATCCTAAATTCGGTCAACCCCCGAATTTTTACTATTACAAGCATTCATCCACACAAAACGAATCTCGACATGTCCGAGAGTATAATAAACGAATAATCATGGTAAAATAATTAACGAAATATTAAACCATGATAGCCGGAAATCCTGCAAGGTAGAACAATAATCGAACATATACATGAACACGAAACCAACGCTCTGATACCAATTGTTGGAAATCGATATCCCGGGTTATCAAAAATTGCGAAAACCGACAACCCGACCGAAATCCTCGATCGCCGGAGAACCAACCGCGAACCGCCGCGTGAGCCGGGGCCCGACCGAACACCCAGCGAGGCCCAAGGGCCGCGAGCGTCCAGCCGAGCCCCCACGAGAGGGCTCGCGATCGCCTCGTAGCTGTTGGAAATCGATATCCCGGGTTATCAAAAATTGCGGAAACCGACAACCCGACCGAAATCTCATCGCCGGAAAACCGCGAACCACCAAACGGAACCAGGCTCGACCCGAGCATCGCCGCGGGATGAACCCGCGGCTGAAACCCTAGCCGAGCCCCCGCCGGGACTCGCGATCGTGCGCCGATCGCTGGGCTGCTCCGGCAGCCCCGGGCAGTGAGTCCGGCGACTCACCGCCATCACCGGAGGTGGGGGGAGCCACCAGCCGCGACACCAGCCCGGGGCAGTCCCCCCGGCGATCGAGCTAGGGCTCGATCGCCCCAGCCCCGACGTCCAGCCGGGGCTTCCTCTCGATGCGCGCCGGCGGTCGAAGCCCTAGGGCTCGACCGCCACCCTTCGGCTCCCAGCCGAGGTTTCCTTCGACCTTCGCCGGGGATCTCGAATCCCCGTCCCCGAAGTTCGTCGTTTTCCCGGATCGTATGTTTATGTATGTATCACAATTAATTCACATAAAATTATACAAGGGAGTTTATGATTTTTACCTTTTGATTCGTTGTGCGGAGAAACGAAATCAAATTGAAGACCTTTGAATCTTCCTACGTATTCCTTGCACATCGTTCGAACGTCGTGTGGGCGACGATCCTCCGAACTCTATGGATCTCCTTCACGAACTCTCTAGAATATCAAGTATGATAATCTTGTCTTGTAGGTTATGAATTGTGAAGACCATGTAGTGCTTTTATAGGCTACATAGGGGATCTAAAGGAGGTGGAATATTGGGCTTCCAATATTAATGATTAAATTGAGCCCAAGCCCAAATCTATTAATCCCATTAATATTAATTAATTTATTTTCACTATATAAATTAATTGCACTCCCAATATTAAACCATATTATATCAAATAATATTTCTCCGGTAGTATTATTTATTCCGTGTATTTAAGATTTAAATATCCATGAATAAAATTAATTTATTGCTAATTAATTTATTCATCTCTTGAATCCGAGAATAGTACCAATCAACCTTAATTATTATGCGGAACAAATCCACTCATGAGGTTTACATAATAATTCCTTATGAACTCATCTCGGGAATATTATCAACCCTTACGGGATACACTTTTCCGTCAAGTATTCACGGCATGCCATATATAAAATACAGTGACTCAACTTTACCGATAATTAACCCAATAATTAAATCGGTTAATTCCTTTGGAAAATCAAAGTCATTTATATTAAATATACACACCCGCAATAGTATCGGGGATTGAGAATAAAATACTCTGAGATTTAAATCGATTATCCAAGGCAATCCTAATCGATAAATCTCAAGCGATCCGCCCAATACACCAAGTGTACAAGTGTGATAAAATAATTAAGACAAATTATTTTCTCTCTCACACAACGACTATACCGATGGATTGGTCCGTGTCCATCTAGGTCGTGAGCAACCGTTCGATTAAATACGAGTAACCGATAGTATGATCTTCCGTGTGATGACGCACACCATACTAACTACAACGTATAGAATCCAGGACTATATTTGCATATATTTAATTATCAATAATTAAATGCAAACGATTGTTTATTAAATTAATTTATTAAATGCTATGACCGGGAGTTACCGTTACTTAAATCTAGACATTAAGTACACAACTCCAACAATCTCCCACTTGTACTAAGGTCTAGTCATTTCCTCCAAACTCCCGACTCCCATACTCATCACGTGCTTAAAATGTACTTCCATGAAGTACCATGTGAATGAGCAATCTAGGTTGCCGCTCTGAAGTTATCTTGGTGACTACTGCGTCGTCTTCCTAGACGATGACTCGAATCAGGTGGTACTTGCTCTATGTGTTATCATCACCTTTTGAACTTATGACTTCTTCCAGTTTACCATGCACCGCTATATATACATAGCCTTTGGTGAACTAAGAATCATATCCAAGTCCAGAGGTTATTCCGGAACCTAACCAAAACTTCCGCTGCCTCTGAGGCTGCTATTCGGTTATGATAGAGTCCGAGAGGCGTCATGCTTATCACTCTTTCATTTTAAGGTTCCACCTCTTCCAAAAGTGAACACATAGCCTGATATCGACTTACACTGGTCCTTCTCTTGATTTGGGATCTGAGAAAATGTAATCCAAGAAGAATTCGTGTTGCTCCGTAATCCAGTACTTCGAAAGTACTTTTACAGCATCCGAATATCTCTTGTTGAGATTACTTTGATATCCTCCCACTACGCTAACCGCATAGTTGATATCAGGTTCTTGTTTTTCAACATTGCATTCATTTAGCTTTCCACACTTAAAGTGTAGGAAACTGCTTTGTCTTCATCTATCTCCTTCATGTGTTCAAAACACATATCTTTAGGTAGATGTATTCTGTGTTTGAAAGGCAATAACCTTTCTCAGAATTATGCATGTTTAAAACAAACCATAATCGTATAAGATATTTAGGAGAAGTACAATGTTCTTATCTTGAGATCGAAAGATCCTAAGAACATGATCTAACTTCTACTCAATCTTATATCCCGATTTATTTAGACAACCATCATTTTACGTCTGACAACATCTTTACATTGTTGCCAATGATAAAATGTTATCTACATAAAATTCCGAGAAACACCACCTTGTTTCCATTATGTTTCTAATACACCTTCCTCGTCTATGCCCTTTGATGAATCCATCTAATGGACTATCTCATCAATTCGCAAGTTCCACGATTCACAGATTTGTAACAATCCATAAATGGATTAACTAAGCTTGTACTCTAAATGATCTTGCCTCTTAACAATATATTGCTTTCCAAGCCGGCACATTTAGATTTAGTACTGCCCTTGTGCAGAGCTAGGGATCGATTTCATCTTTACTATATCCAGAGTTCAAAACTCTTCTAGTCTTATGAAGATCTCCGGTTGTCTTAACAACCTCCCACTGCAATGGCGTTCCGGTGTATAACAGTAATAACAGTAGGTGCAGTTAGTGGCGTACTACTACTCGGTTTGGCTGGTTCCTAGTCTTTTGTCCTTTTCCTCATTACAAAGTATTACGTCAGTTAGGGCATTGTAGTTCATCTAATAGTCTTCTTCTAAGAACCGGGCGTTAGAGCTTATAACGTCCTTCTGGTTCATAGTACTATTGAACACAATGTTTTGTTCATCTAGGATATACTACAACCACATTGAATTTGCCGTTGTTTCCAGGAATATCCATAGAACATAGGTAGTTCCGAACAAACTTGTCCCTTTACTATTAGAATTCCATTTCTTATTTCCGACACACCATTTCTACACGTGAGTGTATGGTGTAGTCATTTGAGACTTAATCCCAATCTTTGATTATGCTATGTGTTATTCAGATAGGTGGTAGCCTCCGCGATCAAGTCGCAGGCTTCTAATGGATATACTTTGAAGGTTCCCCATAATAGCTTTGTGTCCATTGACTAGTCAAAACACTTTGCTTTTATGGCACATCAAGAATTCTAATCCATCTTTGAGTATTCTTGAAAGAATTACTCATACCTTTCTAATTACACATATCTCTGCATCTATAAGTTAACAATCAATTTCAATACTTGTTCGAATTCTTTCCTTTATCCAGAAAGGTTTGCTCAGTTGTATTATCTTCCAAATTCAATTCTTAGGTCGGAAGGTCCATTCCTTCAACTATAATTGATCAAATCAATTTCGACCTTTTGAATCTTATTTGAATAAATACTACTAAGTACAAGAATTCACAAGTATAATGATTTAACAAAGAAATACATCTAATCAGTAAAACAAGTTATATAACGGTTTGTTGCATCGTGGTAGACTTAGGATTCAACATTCATATATTGCTATTTAATACCAGAATAGATAACACCATTATTTCTTATCAAAACCATCAAATGATTAAAGAAATAAAATATCCATTCATTAATAATAGAAAACCAGAACAAAAGTTCTTTCTAAAATAAGGGTACATTAAGCAATAACTTTGAAATAAAATCCTATAACTACTAAAAGCAGATAAATGTCTTCCACTGCAACCGCTGCCTCCTCTACAGCTTTGCCCATGTGGACTTGAACTCTTCTTCCCTAAGTCGCCGGGTTTTCTGGAACCCCTGCATTCAAAATGCACATACCGTCAGTGGTTCCATATCTACACACCAGATTTCTGGTAGATAATACCGCTGACTATGTTTTTACGACTAAAGAAAAATTCGTACCTTTGAGAGGACATTCAGACTTCCAGTGTCCAGACTTATTGCATCGGAAGCACTTGCCCCTAGGCTTGCTAGCCCCCACTCGTAGTCCATTCCTCTTGGCACCACTGGGTTTCCAGGCTTGCTTCCTTTTCTTGTCCCTACCTCCAACAGCTTTCAAGCCTTTGAACTTGGTAGCTACAAGCGCTTGAGACTTACCTTTCCTGTAGATCCCCTCTGCCGCCTTCAGTTCAGTCAGGAGTTGCGCAAGAGTATAAGATAGTTTACCCATATTATAACTCATATGGAACTGCTCAAAACTAGGGGTCAGAGACTGGAGTATGATGTCGACTTGCGTTCACCATCAATCTGAGCTCCTAGGACCTCCAATTCATTCAACAAACTCATCATCTTAAGAACGTGCTCCCCAACGGGCGTTCCTTCAGACTAAGTAGTTGACATGAGGACTCTCATGGCTTCTTGCCTAGCCGCACGGTCTTGATGCCCAAACATCTCCTTGAGGTTGAACAACATATCCTCGGCAGTGTCCATCGACTCATGTTGGGTTTGGAGTACATTTGACATAGAAGCCAAAATATAGCACCTAGCCATTTCATCAGCCTTTGTCCACTTCCTATATGCTGCCCTTTCCTCATCAGTTGAGGCAGCCGTGGGTTCAGCAGGGCATTTCTCATAGAGTACAAACTTGTACTCTTCTGCAGTCAGGACAATATCCAAATTTCTCTTCCAATCAATGTAATTGGGACCAGTGAGTTTATTCTCCTTGAGTATCACAGAAAGTGGATTCATAGCTATTCTCTAAACCTATAAGCACATATAAACGAACAATCAATTTAATGCCGATATTATCTCCCTCAAATAATATCATTAAATTACTAATCACGTCTAAAATCCCATCAAGTATGGCAAGCCACGTGGTGTGGACGTTTACCTACCCAAATGATTTAGCAATTAGATTTTCTTTGGTCATACATCAATTATAGCGTAACTTCGTGGGGAAGGATACTATAACGCGTATCTAAGTGTAAACCATTACTCAGTACTAAAGTAAATCGTTTGGAATTGCTACATCACCGCAAGCCACGTGGTGTGGACGTTTACGACAACTTCACAACTCTTCACAATTCCTTATAACTGTCTACATCAATTAATCCAAAATCCGTTAGTATAGCAAGCCACGTGGTGTGGACGTTTACTACACCAAGAGACTTTTATAATTGACTCCCAATTACAAGATCCATTCGATTTTGTAAATCAAGACGTGGAGAATCATAAGTGAAACTCGAAGTTTCTAACCAGTGATTCACCATGCGAACAACCCTATCTCTCATTAGATGAGGGAGCCGAGCAGACAATCGATCCATTTCAAGAAATGGTACGAAGGTCTCTAATTTGTGTCATCCACATGACCAAGTGGCTTTGGCTCCATTCCACTCCCCGGGGTGAGAATGAGTCGACTTGAAGTCAGCTTCAGAACGACAAATTAGGAATTGTTTGATAAACTTAATCAACGTTTCTTGTAAAAGGAATTACAAGAATTCTCCTCCAATGACTCGTCTATACAAACTTCGAAAGTCCATAAGAGTCACCAAGAGAACAGTAATAGAGACCATGGGAATGTTTCCATTCCCTCTCCCACTTAGGTTTTTACAATAAGGGATACGCTATCTAGTGCATAAAGTAAACACATATAGCATGCATACAAGTAATAAAGCACATAGTATCACATAGTCAAAATAATGCTAGAAAATTATTTTCCGTACGCATCTTCTAGTCTTCAGTCTTCGTTCTTGAATGCTCCATGTGACGAGAATATCAATTCCAATATTTAAATATATTTATTTTTAATAAATCCAAAAGATACTCAATTCGAAAATTAAGTCAATCGAATAAATCAAAAATAAAATTAAATATCATTAATATTTTTATTTATTTATTTTCCTTTCTAATTCTATTAAATCTCTAGAATCCTATCCAAGTAGGACTTGGAATATTCTAGAAGACTTCTATAATAGAATAAGGAAATAAAATAAATTAGGACTCTTCTACTTTCCAAATTAATTAATTTCCATGTCCATGAAAATTCCCATAAAATAGGAATAATCAACTAGGAAATAAATTAATTCCAAATTAATTATTTACCTTTCTAATTCCATTAAATCTCTAGAATCCTATCCAAGTAAAACTTGAATATTTTAGAAGACTTCCATAATAGAATAAGGAAATAAATTAATTCTAATTAATTCTTTTCCTATTCCATGAGAGTTCCCAAACTTAGGAATACTCAAAATAGGAAAACCGAATCAATTAGGAAAGTGAATCTTGGTAGGAGTAGCATGGGTTGGGAGACCCCACACCACCCCCACTTTCGACCACCACCGCCGCCGCCCCCAGCCCACGCGCCACCACCACCGGTGGCCGGCGTAGCCGGAAACCCTAGCGGGCAGCCCCTCCGCGGCGGGTCGATCGATCCTCATGGGGATCGATCATGGGGATGATCGACCCCCCCGGTTTTTCGTCCTCTTCGTCTTCTTCGTCACACGCGTTCTCCGGCGGTCGTCTCGGCATCGATCCAACGTAAAATTAATTTACAAAATTAAATTACAATTCCGGTATCGATTCTATACATGAAATCGACCCTATACATTTTCCGGAAAACATAGAACAATAATAATAAATCCTAAATTCGGTCAACCCCCGAATTTTTACTATTACAAGCATTCATCCACACAAAACGAATCTCGACATGTCCGAGAGTTTAATAAACGAATAATCATGATAATTAATTAACAAATAATTAAACCATGATAGTCGGAATCCCTACAAGGTAGAACGATAATTGAACACATACATGAACACGAAACCAAACTCTCTGATACCAATTGTTGGAAATCGATATCCCGGGTTATCAAAAATTGCGGAAACCGACAACCCGACCGAAATCCCATCGCCGGAAAATCGCGAACCACCAAACGGAACCGGGCTCGACCCGAGCATTGCCGCGGGATGAAACCGCGGCCGAAACCCTAGCCGAGCCCCCGCCGGGACTCGCGATCGTGCGCCGATC
The DNA here is from genome assembly GCA_954870475.1 of Euphrasia confusa. Taxonomy (NCBI): domain Eukaryota; kingdom Viridiplantae; phylum Streptophyta; class Magnoliopsida; order Lamiales; family Orobanchaceae; genus Euphrasia; species Euphrasia confusa. The sequence goes on from OX940965.1 coordinate 14,776,033, forward strand.
GCTAGGCTGCTCCGGCAGCCCCGGGCGGTGAGTCCGGCGACTCACCGCCATCGCCGGAGGTGGGGGGAGCCACCAGTCGCGGCACCAGCCCGCGGCAGTCCACCCGGCGATCGAGCTAGGGCTCGATCGCCCCAGCCCCGGCGTCCAGCCGGGGCTTCCTCTCTATGCGCGCCGGCGGTCGAAGCCCTAGGGCTCGACCGCCACCCCTCGGCTCCCAGCCGAGGGTTCGTTCGACCTTCGCCGGGGATCTCGAATCCCCGTCCCCGAAGTTCGTCGTTTTCCCGGATCGTATGTTCATGTATGTATCAAAATTAATTCACATAAGATCATACAAGGGAGTTTATGATTTTTACCTTTTGATTCGTTGTGCGGAGAAACGAAATCAAATTGAAGACCTTTGAATCTTCCTACGTATTCCTTGCACTTCGTTCGAACGTCGTGTGGGCGACGATCCTCCGAACTCTATTGATCTCCTTCACGAACTCTCTAGATTATCAAGTATGATAATCTTGTCTTGTAGGTTATGAATTGTGAAGACCATGTAGTGCTTTTATAGGCTACGTAGGGGATCTAAAGGAGGTGGAATATTGGGCTTCCAATATTAATGATTAAATTGAGCCCAAGCCCAAATCTATTAATCCCATTAATATTAATTAATTTATTTTCCACTATATAAATTAATTGCACTCCCAATATTAAATCATATTATATCAAATAATATTTCTCCGGTAGTATTATTTATTCCGTGTATTTAAGATTTAAATATCCATGAATAAAATTAATTTATTGCTAATTAATTTATTTATCTCTTGTATCCGAGAATAGTACCATTCAACCTTAATTATTATGCGGAACAAATCCACTCATGAGGTTTACATAATAATTCCTTATGAACTCATCTCGGGGATATTATCAACCCATACGGGATACACTTTCCCGTCAAGTATTCACGGCATGCCATATATAAAATACAGTGACCCAACTTTACCGGTAATTAACCCAATAATTAAATCGGTTAATTCCTTTGGAAAATCAAAGTCATTTATATTAAATATACACACCCGCAATAGTATCGGGGATTGAGAATAAAATACTCTGAGATTTAAATCGATTATCCAAGGCAATCCTAATCGATAAATCTCAAGCGATCCGCCCAATACACCAAGTGTACAAGTGTGATAAAATAATTAAGACAAATTATTTTTTCTCTCACACAACGACTATACCGATGGATTGGTCCATGTCCATCTAGGTCGTGAGCAACCGTTCGATTAAATACGAGTAACCGATAGTATGATCTTCCGTGTGACGACGCACACCATACTAACTACAACGTATAGAATCCAAGACTATAATTTGCATATATTTAATTATCAATAATTAAATGCAAACGATTGTTTATTAAATTAATAGATTAAATGCTATGACCGGGAGTTACCGTTACTTAAATCTAGACATTAAGTACACAACTCCAACAGTAGAGATCGCTGGGATCGCTCGTAGCGATCCCCGGGGCTGCTCGTAGCATCCCCGCAGCGAGTCCATGACTCGCTGCCGAGCGGGGCTTGGCCCCCGCACGCATCCGCTGCGGGCGAACCCGCAGCACGTACGGGGTCGCTGCGGGTGACCCCGCAGCTTACCCGCGATCGATCCGGGGATCGATCGCACCCCTCGGCTCCAGCCGAGGGTTTCCCTTAGCCACGCCGGCGGCGAGGGCTGGTGGATCCGCCGCGGCACCAGCCCGCGGCATCCCCGGCGATCGACCGAAGTCGATCGCATGCCGCGGCGTCCAGCCGGGGCTTCCCCTCGTCGCGCATGCAGGCGGTCGAACCCTAGGGTTTGGCCGCCCCCTTCGATCTTCGCCGGGGATCTCGAATCCCCGTCCCCGAAGTTCGTACGTTTCCCGGATCGTACGTTCATGTATATATTACGATTAATAAAACGCATAATCATAAGAGGGGTTTTGCGATTATACCTACGTCTCGTTGTGCGGAGAAACGAGATGGCTTGAAGACCTTCGGATCTTCCCACGTATTCCTTGCACTTCGTTCGAACGTCGTGTGGGCGAAGATCCTCCGAACTCCTATGGATCTCCTTCACGAACTCTCTAGAATATCAAGTATGATAATCTTATGGTGTCTTTAATTGTGAAGACCATGTAGTGCTTTTATAGACTACGTAGGGGATCTAAAGGAGGTGGAATATTGGGCTCCCAATATTAATGATTAAATTGAGACCAAGCCCAAATTTATTAATCCATTAATATTAATTAATTTATTTTCCACTATATAAATTAATTGCACTCCCAATATTAAACCATATTATATCAAGTAATATTTCTCCGGTAGTATTATTTATTCCGTGTATTTAAGATTTAAATATCCAAGAATAAAATTTATTTATTGCATAATAAATTTATTCATCTCTTTTATCCTAGAATAGTACCGTTCAACTTTAATTATTATGCGGAACAATTCCACCTGCAGGGTTTACATAATAATTCCTTATGAACTCATCTCGGGGATATTATCAACCCTTCCGGGATACACTTTCCCGTCAAGTATTCACGGCATGTCATATATAAAATATAGTGACCCAACTTTACCGGTAATTGACCCAATAATTAAATCGGTCAATTCCTTTGGAAAATCAAAGTTACTTATATTAAATATACACACCCGCAATAGTATCTGGGATTAAGAATAAAATACACTGAGACTTAAATCGATTATCCAAGGCAATCCTAATCGATAAATCTCAAGCGATCCGCCCAATACACCAAGTGTACAAGTATGATAAAATAATCAAGACCGATTATTTTCTCCCTCATACAACGACTATACCGATGGCTTGGTCCGTGTCCATCTAGGTCGTGAGCAACTGTTCGATTAAATACGAGTAACCGATAGTATGATCTTCCGTGTGACGGCACACACCATGCTAACTACAACGTATATAATCTAGGACTATATTTGCATATATTTAATTATCAAATATTTAAAAGCAAATAATTGTTTATTTAATTAATAGATTAAATGCTATGACCGGGAGTTACCATTACTTAAATCTAGACATTAAGTATACAACTCCAACAGCCCCGGCATTCTTCAGGCCAAAAGGCATCCTTTCCCAGCAATAGATTCTTTTTTCTGAGTAGAACGCCGTATGCTCGACGTCATCTGGATGCATGGGGATTTGATGATATCCTGCCTTGGCGTCCAGTGTTGAAAATATCGCGTGACCTGTCAAATTGTCAACTACATGGTCGATGTGCGGCATGGGAAAAAGGTCTTTCGGGCATGCGTTGTAAAATCTATAGACAAACGCCATGCTGCCGTCGTTTTAGTCACCATAACCGCATTGGAAAGCCAAGTGACATCACTCGAAGCTTTCTTGACCAATTTGTTTTCTATTAGTTTATCTACTTCCCCGGCGAGTGCCTGACACTTCTTGGGGCCCATTTTTCTACGCTTCTGCGCAATTAGTTTCTTGGAAGGATCAATTTTCAATCGGTGGCAGGCATGTTTAGGATCTATCTTCCCTAAATCGGCACTGGACCACGAGAAAGTAGAGATATTATCTCTAAGGAAGTTTATAATACCGCTCCGGGTATTTGATTCCATGTGAGTCCCCACAAGTATTTGCTTTTCAGCTTGCTCTGGATCTAAGACTATAGAATCCAGATTTTCGACCATTTCCACAACTGGTACCTTTTTACATTGATATCCGCCCCTCGAACCCCAATCATCCATTTCTGGTTTTGATGGGGGAAGCTTCTGGCTGGTAGAAGCTATGTCTACGTCGGTTCCTTCTTCGGGGGTATTGTTTATTTTTCCCGGGGAAATTTCAGTAATTTTCCCGGTAGGTTTTTCCTGAAAAGGATCCAGTTGTGTTTTTTGATCGTTTATTTTGATAATATCTTTTATATGATTGATTTGTTTTATTTTAGTTTCTCCCAAATTAATCTGGGGAACGTTTACGTTTACTTCGGTTTTGGAGTTATCAAGATCGCGAAAATACATCAAAGTCTTCTAAGCCATTACTAGATCACCTCTGACGGTGCCAACTGCACCGGAGGGAGTAGGCGACGGTTTTGGGTTGTTTTTGCTCTTTGATGGTGTGATTTGCTGGTAACAGAGGGTTTTGGCAACAACACAAAATGGTAAATTTGTTATAGGTAAGCTAGCAAGAGGATTAAGTTATAGCAGAAATCGTAAGTAGAACATGGATGCTCAAGGCACCTCTTTATTCATATATTCATACTTAGAAATCATATTTAAAATACAAGGTTTGCATGTCCCTTTTCCTCTCTTACATCCCATTTATTTATACTAACCCATGCATGGCAAGATTATGCCACCTAATGCCCACTTATCGGATTCCTATTGGACCACAACTCCACTAATATCTAGCATTAAAAACCCACTTAGCTCTTAACTATGACTTTTGCTCCTTTCCCCGTCAAGTCCCGTTTGACTGCCTGTTGACTCTGACACCTCCCCCACGGATATTCCCGTGTAATAAGTCTGACTCTACCGTGCGATCGTTCCTGTCCAAGCTCTTCTTCTACTTCTGATAGTTGCCTTTTAAGGTCTTTTTCCACAGGTTGTTCCTGACTTGTATGTTTTGATGACGTGGCTACCATCTATTCTGGTACATTGAATAGCAATATATGAATGAAGGATCCTAAGTCTACCACGATGCAACAAACCGTTTTATAACTTGTTTTACTTATTAGATACATTTCTTTGTTAGATCATTATACTTGTGAATTCTAAGTAGTATTTATTCGAATAAGGTTCAAAGGTCGAAATTGATTTGATCAATTATAGTTGAAGGAATGGACCTTCCGACCTAAGAACTGAATTTGGAAGATAATACAACTGAGCAGGCCTTTATGATAAAGGATGGAATTCGAACAAGTATTAAGAATGATCAACGATGATGTGTGCAGACATATGTGTACTTAGAAAGGTACGAGTTATTCTTGGAATACTCAAAAATGGATTAGAGAACTTGATGTGCCACAAAAGCAAAGTGTTTTGACAAGTCAATGGACACAAAGCTATTATGGGGAACCTTCAAAGTTTATCCATTAGAAGCCTGCGATTTGATCGCGGAGGCTATTACCTATCTAAGTAAACACATAGCATGTATCAAATAATGGGATTGGATCCCAAATGACTACACCATATACTTTTGTATGGAAATGGTGTGTCGGGAAATAAGGAATGAGGTTCTAATAGTAAAAGGTAAAAGGTTATTTGGAACTACCTATGTTCTATGGATACTCCGGGAAAGACAACTACACAGGTTGTAGGATATCCTGGAAGAACAAAAGAATGCACGTTCAATAGTACTATGAACCAGAAGGACGTTTTAACGCCCGGTTCTTAGAAGAAGACTATTAGATTAACTGCAAAGCCCGAAGTGACGTAACACCTTATGATGAGAGAAAGAAGACTGAGAACCAGCCGAACCGAGTAGTGTTACACCACAAACTGCACCTAACTGTTATTACTGTTTATACACCGGAACGCCATTGCAGTGGGAGGTTATTAGATAACCAGAGACCTTCATAAGACTAGAGGAGTTTTTGAACTCTGGATCTAGTAGAGATGAAATCAATCCCTAGCTCTGCATAAGGGCGGTACTAAATCTAAATGTGTCTGTTTGGAAAGCAATAACTATTATTGTTAAGAGGCAAGATCATTTAGAGTACAAGCCTAGTAGATCCATTTATGGATTGTTGCAAAGCTGTAAATCGTGGAACTTGCGAATTGATGAGATAGTCCATTTGATGGATTCATCAAAAGGCATGGATGAAAGGTGTGTTGGAAACGTAATGGAAAGAAGGTGGTGTTTCTCGGAATTTTATAAAGATAACATTCTATCATTGGCGACAATGTAAGGATGTGATCAGGCATAAAATATTGGTTGTCTAAATAAATCGGGATATAAGATTAAGAAGAAGTTAGATCATGTTCTTAAGATCTTTCGATCTCAAGAAAAGAACATTGTACTTCTCCTAGATATCTTATACGATTAAGGTTTGTTTTAAACATGCATAATTCTGAGAAAGGTTATTGCCTTTTAGAAACAGAATACATCTATCTAAAGGTATGTGTTTTGAACACATAGAAGGAGATAGATAAAGCGGTTTCCTATACCTTGGAGAAAGGAAAGCTTGGAATGCAATGTTGAAAAAACAAGAACCTGATATCAACTATGCAGTAAGCGTAGTGGGAGGATATCAAGGTAATCTCTTAAAGAGGTATTCGGATGCTGTAAAAAGTACTTTCGAAGTACTGAGTTACGAAGCAACACGAATTCTTCTTAGATTACATACTCTCAGATCCCAAATCAGAGAAGGACCAGTGTAAGTCGATATCAGGCTATGTGTTCACTTTTAGGGGGTGGAATCTTAATATGAAAGAGTGATAAGCTGGACGCTTTTCGGACTCTATCATAACCGATAGGCAGCCTCAGAGGCAGCGGAAATTTTGGTTGGATTCCGGGATAACCTCTTGACTTGGAAATGATTCTTGGTTCACCAAAAAGGCTATGGTAATAGCGGTGCATGGTAAACCAGAAGAAGTCATAAGTCTAAAAGTGATGGTAACACATAGAGCAAGTACCACCTGATTCGAGTCATCGTCTAGGGAGACGACGCTGTAGTCACCAAGATAACTTCAGAGCGACAACCTAGATTACTCATTCACATAGTACCTCGTGGAAGTACAAATCCTAAGCACGTGATGGGTATGGGAGTCGGGAGTTTGGATGAAATGACTAGACCTTAGTATAAGTGGGAGATTGTTGGAGTTGTATACTTAAAGTCTAGATTTAAGTAACGGTAACTCCCGATCATAGCATTTAATCTATTAAATGGACGATCGTTTGCTTTTAATTATTTGATAATTAAATATAGGCAAATATAGTCCTAGATTATGTACGTTGTAGTTAGTATGGTGTGCGACGTCACACGGAAGATCATACTATCGGTTACTCGTATTTAATCGAACAGTTACTCACGACCTAGATGGACACGGACCAAGCCATCGGTATAGTCGTTGTGTGAGAGAGAAAATAATTTGTCATAATTATTTTATCACACTTGTACACTTGGTGTATTGGGCGGATCACTTGAGATTTATCAATTAGGATTGCCTGTGATAATTGATTAATTAAGTCTTAGAGTATTTTATTCTTAATCCCCGATACTATTGCGGGTGTGTATATTTAGTATCAGTGGCTTTGATTTTCCAAAGGAATTGTCCGGTTTAATTATTGGGACAATTACCGGTAAAGTTGGGTCACTATATTTTATATATGACACGCCGTGAATACTTGACGGGAAAGTGTATCCCGGAAGGGTTGATAATATCCCCGAGATGAGTTCATAAGGAATTATTATGCAAACCCTGCAGGTGGAATTTATTCCGCATAATAATTAAGGTTGAATGGTACTAGTCTCGGATTCAAGAGATGAATAAATTAATTAGCAATAAAATAATTTTATTCATGGATATTTATATCTTAAATACACGGAATAAATAATACTACCGGAGAAATATTATTTGATATAATATGGTTTAATATTGGGAGTGCAATTAATTTATATAGTGGAAAATAAATTAATTAATATTAATGGATTAATAGATTTGGGCTTGGGGCTCAATTTAATCATTAATATTGGGAGTCCAATATTCCACCTCCTTTAGATCCCCTACGTAGCCTATAAAAGCACTACAAGGTCTTCACAATTCATAACCTACGCCAATCATAAGATTATCATACTTGATATTCTAGAGAGTTCGTGAAGGAGATCCATAGGAGTTCGGAGGATCGTCGCCCACACGACGTTCGAACGAAGTGCAAGGAATACGTGGGAAGATCTGAAGGTCTTCAATCCATCTCGTTTCTCCGCACAACGAGACGTAGGTATAATCGTAAACCCCCTCTTTCGATTATATGTTTTTAATTGTGATATATACATGAACGCACGATCCGGGAAACGTACGAACTTCGGGGACGGGGATTCGAGATCCCCGGCGAAGATCGAAGAGCCCTCGACATGCGTCGAGGGTGGCGGTCGAACCCTAGGGTTCGACCGCCGGCGCGCGGACGAAGGGGAGCCCCAGCTTCGGCTGGGGCATGCGATCGACCCCGTCGATCGCTGGGGGTTCGCCGTGGGCTGGTGCGCATCGAGGAGAAGCCCCGGCTGGACGCCGGGGCTGGGGCGATCGAACCCTAGTTCGATCGCCGGGGGGAATTGCCGCGGGCCGGCGCCGCGGCTGGTGGTTCCTCCCACCTCCGATGATGGCGGTGAGTCGCCGGACTCACCGCCCAGGGCTGCCGGAGCAGCCCAACGATCGCATGATGCGCGATCGCGAGCCCCCTCGCGGCGGGCGCTCGGCTAGGGTTTTTCCGCGGCTTGTCCGCGGTGGAGCTCTCGTCGGGCCCGGCTCCGTGTGGTGGTTCGCGTGCATTCCGGCGACGGGATTTCGGTCGGGTTGTCGGTTCCGCAATTTTTTTGATAACCCGGGATATCGATTCCCAACACGGCCCTAGCACAAGAAGCGTCATGAACATTTACGGATCCTTCATGCACATAGAAGGTGGAAGATTGTACAAAACAACAATAACAGGCCAAACTGAGTATACAGTCGAAGTAATGTTCGTGTACGGGGAGAATCCATCAGTAGCAACACCGAGTCTAACATTGCGAATTTCATTCGCGAAATCTGGATAGTTCTTGTCAAATTCTTTCCATTCCTCTCCATCAGCAGGGTGAGTAAGAACGCCTTCTGTGACAACTCTATTCTTGTACCATCTCATATGTTCAGCAGTACGCCCTGACATGTACAAACGCTGCAAACGAGGAGTCAGAGGAAAATATCTCAAAATCTTTCTTGGAATGGTCTCACTACCGCCATCACACGAATCTTTGTATCGATTAACCCCACAATATTTGCAATACTCCAAATTTCTATCATCTCCATAATATAACATGCAATCATTTTCACATGCATGTATCTTTTCGTATCCCAAATTTAGTTTCTTCACAATCTTTTTGACTTCATAGTAGTTGTGCGGCAACGTGTGGTGCTCCGGCAAAACATCTCCAAGTAGAGACAATAAATCATCAAAACCTCTATCACTGCACCCGTGTCGGTTCTTGAAATGAAGTAGTTTTGTAACAAACGTGAGTTGTGTGTATTTGGTATTCCCTGGATAGATAGGAGCCCCGACATCACCCACGTTTTTGAAAAATTGAGATGCATCTATGTTTGGCTCCTCGTGACTACTATAATTTTCTCCAAAGGCATCTCTCAACATCTCACATTGATCAAAGATGTCATCACGGTCAAAATGACTAGCTGCATTAATTCTAGATCCACTTGCAACATTTTCACCGTGAAAATTCCACACAACGTAACTTTCCAAAAATCCAATAGCTATTAGATCATACTTGACGTCACTACAACTCTTGAACACCGTATTTCTACATATGTTACAAGGACATCTTATCACGCCATTGACTATCGCACAATTACTTTGAGCGAATTGAATAAATTGATCGACACCAAAAAGATATTCCTCCGTAAATCCATATCCATTTGGATTAATTCTATGATTGATCCAACTACGATCACATGACATCTACAAAATCGAAAAATAAAATTTTACATATACTCACAAATATACATAATTTCATAACAAAAATTCAGTAGCTAGTAAACATATAATATGAAATCAAAGCATGAATTAAAATTATTACTTACATTCGAGAAATATTGGAGGGGGCTTTTGAGAGAAACAATGAAAGAGAAAAAAGAAATGAGAAAATGAAGATGAAACAGAGAGTAATACGTTTCTGACTCGAACTTTTGACGGAACTTATTGAATTCGTCACACATTAGTAACATTATTTAATTCTCAACTACTGAATACTAATACACTTTAATTCTCAACTACTGAAAATTAAGTGCGCACAACTGATACGAAAACATGCGACAGCCATAAAATGTCGTCGCATTTACTGAGAAATACTTGCGACATCATTCATATTTAGTCACATGTTCATTTGACGAAATTTTTTGAAAAAAGTTTGGACCAAATTTTTGGAAAATAAAAAATGGCGCTTAAAATATTGTCAATTTTTTTCAAAACAACAAATTTGTGACAGACTCATCTCGTATTCGTCACATTATGATATTGGCGAGATTTTAGCCTCCATTTATTTTCATAAATAAAAAATAAAAAATATATCTATATATATAGAGCGACAGAACTTGAATGGCAGTCACTTTGTAGTATAACATGCGACGGCAGCATTGACAGTCGTCGCCAGTTGGAATCCCGGACTTTCTGTCGCATTTTCGAGCCGCAAGTCCGTCACAAATGCCCTTTTTTCTTGTAGTGATATACTATATGATCAATGTTTATAGTCTTTAGATTAATTAGTATTTTATTTAATATATGTTAACCACAATTTTTACATATATATATGGTCAACTATTCATAGTTAAAACTATTAAATTTGTTATATGAAATTAAAGATAGATAAATATAATGTATGTTATTTTTATATTTATATTATTTTTTATTCAAAAAAAATATTTTTATTTTGTAAAAAAATATATAAAAATAAACTCAAAGTAATATTTTTTCCTGTATGTGACTGTATAGAGTTTATATTGTATATACATATATATAAGATTTATTGGATAGATCGACTTCGCATCAAGAACAGGGTACAGAGGCTTCATCTCCTTCGACGTTCCGACCCAAACCCTAATTAATTTCCCAGTATCTCTGTATTCAATCCAGGCTGTCCATTCTCTTCCGTTCTTGAGATCGATTTTTCTGCATACTAAATCGGAGGAAGCCACTGACCTGATGCCGTTCGAATCGACGCCGACTTGAACGCCGATGACGAATTCCGAGGATAGGGTCGAAGCTCGTGTTGAATTCCACGGCGATGTAATTGGACCCGTCGATCGGGAGGCCCATGTATCCGCATCGTTAGGGCTCGAGAAGTTCGTGTTCGGGGTGATGAGGAACGCGAACCCGTCGCTGCCGAGGGGGCACGAATTCGCGCCGGCGATTGTGAAGGAGATGGACGCGGATTCGCGCCGGCGATAGTGAAGGAGAAGGCGCAGGAGAAGGGCACCTCTCGCCCCTTTTAGTCTCTCTCTTTGATTTTGATTTTGTTGTTTTATTTGTTTGTGATTTTTTTTTAAGAATCATGAGCTTTCGGGATACAGAATGTAGGATATCGTGATGAATCGTTTTTTTTTTTGTGATTTCTTGAACCTCTCGCCCCTTTTAGTCTCTCTTTGATTTTGATTTTGTTGTTTTATTTGTTTGTGATTTTTTTTAAGAATCATGAGCGTTCGGGATACAGAATGTAGGGTATCGTGATGAATTGGTTTTTTTTTTTTTTTTTGATTTCTGGATTTTGATCGGTGGATTTTTCAAGTTGAATTAGCTGTTTAATTGCTTAATTTTCATTGCTAATGGATGTTTATCTTATTATTTTATATTGATTTGTGCTAATAATTTGAGGTTCATATCCCCAATTATTTTTAATTATTTTTATAATTATTTATAAATATTTGTAATTATTTGTAAATATTTTTAATTATTTTTATAAATATTTTTTATAATCATTTATAAATATTTTTAATTATTTATATATTAATAATATAAGGAAAAATCGATAATACCTTTCATTCCCCATCTTGACCACAGAATTAAGCACGTGCTAGTCTAATTAAGCTTTAATTCAAGTACTAAACCAACAAAAAAAAAACGAGTCACTGTTATGAATATTATTATATTATAGTGAATGACTTGTTGGCTAAGTCAGAAACCCTAGATTGTATCCTATATAAAGGGGTCTCCCCATATGAATGAAGACAACAATACATAAGAATTCTATTCTCCTATCATATTGTCTCTCTTTATACTCTATTATTCTCTCTCAATTCTCTTGAGTTTATAACACGTTATCAACACGAAAGCTCAACCGCGTTTTTCATCGAAGTTCTACCCATCCAAGATTCGAAGTACAAGGCAAGAATTTATATTTTGTTTATATTTATTAAATAATTATAAATATATCTACTCCTTCTCCCTTCTTCACAAAAGTAATATGATATGTTCCCGAAGAACATCATAATCTGATATTCCTGAAGTAATATCATATGTTCTTGAAGAACATTATAATTTGATATTCTTGAAGTAATATCAAATTAATTATGCTTAAGTTCCTGAAGAACATTATAATCTGATATTCCTGAAGTAATATATATGTTCACGAAGAACATTATAATATGATATTCTTGAAGTAATATCAAATTAATTATGCTTAGTAAATCGATTAAATTTTTAATGTTCCCGAAGAACATTGTGATATTATATTCTCGAAAAAATATCAAAATTAAATGTTTTTGAAGAACATGATATGATATTCCTGAAGAAAAATATCAAAGCTAAATGTTCCTGAAGAACATGGTATGATATTCTTGAAGAATTATATCAAAATTAAATGTTCCTGAAGAACATCATGATATTCCTGTAGAAATATCAATATCAAATACGATCACCCGAAGTTGGTCATACTACCAAAACGTGGTATGATTGACTCCACATTGGATTACGAGATTTTATATATGTTGAGACATATAATAAAGTTATCATGAAAAACAATATAATTTAATATTTCTGAAGTAATATCAAATCATTTATTTTGAATATATCAATTAAAATGAATGTTCCTGAATGAACATATACTCCGGTTTAAATATTATATTGATCGTTTCAGAAGAAAATCATGATTCGATATATTCGATAAATATCAAATTAAATTGCTCCCGTAGTAGCAATAAGTTTGGAAATATCAAATTAAATTGCTCCCGTAGTAGCAATAAGTTTTAAATGTCCCCGAAGAACATTATGATATGATATTCCCGGAGAAATATCAAATCAAATTGTTCTTGGTGTAGCAATTAAAATTTAAATATTTTAAATTGATATTGATACTATACAAATATTCGTGAAAGAATATTTTTATTGATTGCCCTCGAATAAGCAAAGTTCAAAACACTAAATGTTTTTGAATAAAGTTACATCGATTGTTCTCGTTGAAACAATAATTACATATGAATTATTCCTGAAGGATATTTTTGAAAATCAAGAACCGTGTATCTTATTATGTGGGTACTCATGAAATATCGAAAAAGTCTATTATTTTCTTAATGTTTGAAGTGTTATTCCTGAAGAATACACAATTGATTTACGTGTATATTTCTCGGAGAATGATACACAATACAAAATATTCTTGAAGAATATTTTATGAATAAAGTAGCAAAATATATATTGCTTGAAGAGCAATGTAAGAGATTATTAAATTTGATAAATATTCCTGGAGAATATTTGATTTGATTATTCGTGAATAAAGTTTGAATGACACAAGTATTTTGATCCCCGAAGGATCATTGGTAAAGATACTGCATATCATGATTATTATTAAGTGCGTGGAAATGAATCAAACATTTCTCATCTGCGAATTAATTTGAAATATGCAGCTTATATTCATATCGCCACTAAAGTGTATTTTTATGAACGGGCATAATATCTGGAGCCCACGATCCAGAAGATCGGTTTATAGCAATTACGCTGATTTGCATATTTAAGGAAGATCATTTCTCGGCATTAGGGGGAGATAAGAATATAAAAGATATAAATGCCGAGAAATTTCATGGAATGAAAACGATCTTTAATTCTAGATCCACGCACCAATCAATTGAACTCGAAGTTCATTAAAATAAATGACTTGCAATATTCAACAAGTAATCTGCCAAATTAATGAAGGTGTGACAAAATCACATATATTTGTGATACATGAACTATAAGAGTTCAAATACCAAATAGATCAACTCAAATGTTGATTCTAGTATACGCCTGAAGCGTAGTAGATCGATCTTAAGATATAAAATAAATCCGCGGTAAAACAAAGAAATTAAGTCACTCTCAAAATCTCCCGAAGAGAGTTAGATGGAAATCCCATTGAAAAAGCATGTGCACATGATAATAGAAAATTGTGGGATTGCGGAACAACCAAATTAAATATTTTGAGAAATGATGAAAGATTTGGTTGATAGAATTGTAATCAACATGAAAAAAGTCGCCAACGACATATTTGCCTCAAGAAGTTGCTCTAGAAATTTTGGATTCAAAGCTTAAATCAATGATAGTGTGCCAGCAACACTCAAAGAAATAGAAATGAGCAATTGAGGTTGAGCATGACTCGCTATATTTTGACTTTATAATACACACCTCAAAATATTATCCCAGAAGGATATATGTGGGTGTTCGTACGAAAAACGAGTAATGATGTGGTGAGATATAAAAGCGAGATTAGTTGTTCAAGAGTTTTTCGCAGAAACTCGATATTTTTAAGGATGACATTAAGCTCCGCTACTTTATACTTCTGGCAGCAACAACGATAAATATAGATATGCATGAATGTATGATTTGACTATGTAGAAGTCATTAGAAAGATACATACATGAAAATCCTGGATAGATTTTGTAACAACCCAAAATTTTATTTACTAAAACCTTAAATTTCTATAATTAAATTTACCAATTTATAATCTAATCTATTAAATTAAAGCTAATTACAAATAGAATATATTGTAATAAATTATTAATTTTAAACATTAATTTTAATTATATAATTATATTTATATAATCAATACATTAGTGATCCAACCAAATAAATATAATCTCAAATACTACATATTTAGCCCATAACCGCAAGACTCGAACCAATACTAACTCTTATTAAAATTAAAACTCTCAATTTCATAGATTATATGATTTAATTGTTTTCCAAGAAACCTACTCTAGTTCTCCAATACCATGTCGTGTACACAACCCTAATTACCGTTATAAATACCACCTCTCACCCTTTGCCTTTCGTGAGCCTATAGTTGAATTCGGATCTCCCGTAAACCAGCCATAAGCCTCTTCCCAATCTGCCCAAGAATACCAGTTGTAGTACCCTCATAACTCGAAAACCCATCTCTAAATCTAAACCCCTAAAACAACTAAAACTCATCCCTGAATCACGTTCCTTCAAACCCCAAAACCTTTCGATGAGTTTCGTCCAGCCCGTAGATCGAAGACGTAACTAAGAACCCCAAACCAATCTGCTCGTCCGATTGAGAATAGCCGCTGCACCACCCCCATCCAAAACTCTGTTCTCGTCGAATAACCACCTTCGAGATAAGACGCAAATTCAGTAGTGGGCCCCACCTTAGTAGTTCAAGGCTGACGAAGAAGGAATTGTCTTTTGTTGAAGAAGAAAAGGGGGAAGATTAGGAAAGTAAGAGCTCTGTTCACAATTTCTAAATTATCCTCACGACCGAATTCATTAAATAAGGAGAAATTGCAAACAAGTCCTTGGACTTAAAGCCCTGAAGTTTAAAGAGTTGCTAGTTCAGTCCTCTAAAGTCTTAGACGCACTTTGGATTT
Source organism: Euphrasia confusa (assembly GCA_954870475.1). Classification (NCBI taxonomy): domain Eukaryota; kingdom Viridiplantae; phylum Streptophyta; class Magnoliopsida; order Lamiales; family Orobanchaceae; genus Euphrasia; species Euphrasia confusa. Next base: position 14,791,584 of record OX940965.1, read on the forward strand.
TCACGTTCACGTCCCAGCTCATTGAGGTAGGTGTCATGTTGTCGATTTACCTTGTTTACTACTTGTTTCATTATGTGTGTCTCTATTTGTGCATCTATGTGAATTTATTAAAATATATTTTTCGTTGTAACCTGAGACCGGGGAAAAGGGTCGAAGGAGACCAACGCAATAGTTGGCGCAACTCGCAATATCCAGATTATTAAATGGATCTCATGTTTACTAAAATTACAATATTTTCATGTTATCCAGATTATTAAATGGATCTCATGTTTTATTATCGTAATATTCAAATTATTAAATGGATATTATGATTTATTAAAATTACAATATTTTCATGTTATGTTCATTGGTTATACATGTATTTGATTCTGGTATTGGATGAGGTAATGACCCTATTGAGCGCATTGAGCTCACCCTTTCGACAACAACTATTTTTAGGTACACACGAGGATGCCGAGCGAGAGAGGTGATCAAGGATGGAGGAATAAATTAAACTAAATAAATGTTACTTTGTGCATAATTTATCATGAGTTATTTTATAGTAGATTATGATATTAATTATTGTTTCTCCAAAGTTTTTTCAAAGTTGATTCACGGTATGAATCTTATGTTTTACAGTTACAACGTCCAAATGTGTTTTATGATCTGTTAGTAAACTTCATGATGACTATTTACTTTTTTATTATTTACTATTAGGCATGCACACAGCACACCCATATATAATAAAGCATTCGTATATTTTATTTTGCATGTTATAGTTCAGTCTTATATATTTACATATGCATATACTTATATACATATAAGAGTGCTATACGTGTCATTACATATATATATACATATATATATATATATATATATATATATATATATATATATATATATATATATATATATATATATATATATATATATATATATATATATATGTATGCAATAATAATTTATTTATGTATTAATTTAGTTAATTTATTTTGACGTTTTGAAAATGAGTTTATCAAATAAAATTTTGTGACGCCCGCACTTTATTAAATGTTATTTTTAAAATTAACACCTTCCGCTGTTTTAAAAAAAGTCGTTACAGATTTTAAGATTCTTGAAATGAAAGGAAATGAAAATCAGAACATGTATAGTATCATATTACATATGTTATTATGGACAAAAATAATATTGAATATAAGGTCCCGAAAACCAGTGATTGGTCCTGAAGACCAGTGATTGCACTCTTTTTTCCTCTACTAAGTTTTTCCCACAGGGTTTTCTTAGTTAAAGGTTTTTAACGAGACAATCACCACAATATAAATGTGAATGTCGTGTACTCTTTTCCTCGAGTATTTTTTCCTACAAGGTTTTATAACGAGGTTTTTAACGAGACATGTACATCACTCGATATGAGTTTGTTTTCGAAATAAACTGACATATTGAACCTGAAGTTCAAAAGAAAAATATAATCTTCTAGATGATTGTGAATTGAAGTTCACATTATTCATTTGTTAAGGATTGTATATTCGACATTAGACGCATCTAATATACTCCAGAAGAGTTACCGGCCGGTTATAGCAATTGCGAATGCTCTAGTCAATAGATGTCTGGTAAAGGCATGTCCAATAAGGACGAAAAATATACAATGATACAAATGAACGTGAAACTCGACAATTCGAAGGTTGTGTCCTGAAGACCAAAATGTATACTTGAATAACTAAGTTTTTCCTATATGGTTTTATTAGTTACAGGTTTTAATGAGATTGGTTGATCACCAATAACTACGTTCAAGAAATCAAAGATCTTCGGTGATTACAATCAGGGGGAGGAAGCTGTACTCTTTTTCCTTCGTCGAGGTTTTATCCCACTGGGTTTTCCTGGCAAGGTTTTAACGAGGCAGCAATCCTGTAAATAGTCATTCAAGGGGGAGTGTTATGAATATTATTATATTATAGTGAATGACTTGTTGGCTAAGTCAGAAACCCTAGATTGTATTCTATATAAAGGGGTCTCCCCATATGAATGAAGACAACAATACATAAGAATTATATTCTCCTATCATATTGTCTCTCTTTATACTCTATTATTCTCTCTCAATTCTCTTGAGTTTATAACAGTCACCAAATTATAATTATCCTTATAAATAATTATAGTAACGATTAAACTCAAAATCGAATACATTTTATTAGCCATAAAAAATTAAAAAATTTGGTCAAAATACATGAATTATTCAATTACAACTACTAATAATTCCAACAACTACATGAGAGGGTTGTTATTGTAATTAAGTACAACTTCAAGATATATACAGTATGTGGCTTGCAAGCATCCGTGACAACACTTTGGAATATGCATTCAAATTAGCCAAACACTTCAGGTTCAGGATAATACCACATCTCAATATCTGCAAAAAGAAAAAAAGAGCATTTGTAATAAGGAAGAAAGATCATCAACCTAAGTGTAGTGATTAAGCTATCCGTACGTACCACTATTTCCATTTCAATTGGAAGCGAAATCCTCTTATTTGCTGATCACTTGTTACCGACTTATCGTACTTCAGCAGTGAATCTAATACTGAATCAAATGGCTGCGGCATCCACACCCCATCAAAGAGTTGTTGCGCATTTACTTCCTCGAGATCACGCAAACCATACATAAGTTGGGTAGCCGAAAAGCTTCTCACTTCCACTCCTTGTTCTAGTGTCTCACAAAGGGAAATGTCATTGTTTACTGTATTCTCGGGGTCATAAACACTCTCAAGGTCTTTGTAACACCTCTTATAATAATATAACTTCTTCTCATCATCATCATCGTCCTCGTCATCCTTAGGAGGTTTCACGTATTGTGTGATCATCCTCGGATGACATATCCGAAACAAACCATCCAAAAGAGCCTCAAAACTGATAGACGGAAGACCCTCGGTGTCCATGGTCAGATCCTCCACTTCACACACATTCAAACCTTTGATCTCTCCCGCTCGGTAATGAAAGCTCTCCCTGTAACACACGCGGATACATAAATGTATCTTCGACCCTCTCAGTTGCGACAAGAATGCACTCAACTCACAGAACCATTCAGTACTCGGCTCACTTCCGTAATGCTCGATCGATAAACGAGACTGAAATTGATCGCACGATGTTGACGTAAAAGACAGCTCAGGCATGCACGAACCCTCAAACGAAAACTCGCGAATACTCGGGACATCAAACTCGACCCGCGGCGTTTCCTCATCCCCAATGTCGTCATATTCATATTTATTAGTAGCCCTCGACTTCCTAAAGTATAATACCTCTACTGAACGGCTCGAGATGATTCCTTTATAGTTTCTTGGCTCAAAACTCAAGGTTATGAGGTTCGGAAACTTGGACGACATGTCATCCAGAAAAAACGCTTCGATCTCGATTTTCCGAACTCTACGCAGAACCAGGGTCCTTAGTTTAAGAAGTCGGATGGGAATCGATCTCACATGATCTTCCTCTTTTTGTTCTACTACGTCTCTACTTTTACGATACATGTATTCATATTTGTTCCAATCAATATCGGACAAGGATAAATTCTGAAGCAAGAGGCAGCGCGAAATTACTACGTAAAGAAACGAATCAGTCGGTATACTCAAGTTGCTTAACGTGAGGGATGTAAGCCCCGAGCATTTGATCACCTTATCATGAAGCCGATGGATGTTGAATCGATGCAGTCGTAAGCTGACGAGTTTTTCGGCACGTAAGACATGGTCTATCGGGATAGATTCTTCATCGAATACGTGATTGATGAAGCGGAGAGTGAGATCGGTTGCTCCCATTCGCAATGCTCTGGAAGTCCACTCGGTAGAGAGGCCGGAGCAAGTGTACACTTGGTGATCGTTCGACTTCAGGCATAGCCGAAAAGTGTCGATACGAAGGTTGGATTCCTCGTACCTTCGAAAGGTGTCCGTTGCAAACACCGCGAGTGGGTCGAGCTCGGGATAAGGTGAGGGCTGATCGTCATCTTTTGGAAAGTGGGATTGGGCTAGGTAGATGGTGGGGCGAGTGGACCACGCGGCAAGCCATGATTTGGAGAGGAGGGCTGTTTGGGCGGCTTCACGATGGCTCAGCAAGGATTGTATGCGGTGGATTATAGCTTCTGGCAGCGCGTCATAAGAATATTCGTGATCTACAGATTCCAAAACGTCCATGATCGATAATGGAAACGAAACCCTAGGGAGGTAGGGATAACCTGTAGAGTGTTTCCATTTCAATTGCAAGCGAAATCTTCTTTGTGGATCATCATCCAACGGCTTCGGCCTCCACACCCCACGGGAGAGCGTCTCCACATTTATTTTCTCGAGATCACGCAAACCATACATAATCTGGCTTGGGATCAGAAAGCTTTTCACTTTCATTCCTTGTATAAGTTCCAGACAAAGAACTGAATCATTAATGTTTATAGCATTCTAGGTGTTATTTATTCTATCACTGTCGTGAGGAGGATGTATCGCGTATTGAGTAATCATCTTTGGGCGACACATACGAAACAAAGCATCCAAAAGAACTTGGAAACTCAAAGTCGGAAGACCATTCGTGTTCATGGTGAGATTCTCCACTTCAAGCACATTCGAGCTTCCAATCTCTCTCTTCCGATAATCAAAGCTTTCCTTATTATCGACATGGAGATATACGTGCATCTTCGACGGTCTAAGCTTTTCTAGGAATCTACGCAACTCACAGAACCACCTAGTACTCAGCTCACCATGATGTGTTAGCGATATATGAGACTCCCATTGATATCGAAATACCGACCTAAAAGCCATATAATTAGGAATGCATTTACCCTCGCATGTAAACTTACGGATACTCGGTACATCAAACTCAACACTCACATCACACTTAATCGGCACCCACGTATCTCGGTCTTCCCGATACCTATCGTTCTCATCCTCGATGTAGCTTAAAATCTCGAGCGAGGGGCTTGCAATCACGATTCGTATCTCTTTTTCTCGTCTGAAGAAGTCTAATTCGCTCTTCCTTAACCGTAACCTCATGGATAGGTTTTTCAGGTTTGGGAACCTGGACGACATGCCGTCCAGAAACAATGTTTGGAATTGGAATCCGACGTGGTGAAGTACTAGAGACGTTAGCTTAGGGAGGGAGCTGATTGTCTTTTTGTCATGACTACCAGAAACATGGGACAAGGACAAACTTTCAATCAAGGGGCAGCACGAGATTATGTTGAAAAACGAGTCAGTCGAAAATTCCATGTTGCTCAAAGCTAGGGATTTAAGGCCCGAACATTTGATTACCTTGAGCCGATCGATATTCGAATATTCCATGCATACGCTGACGATGCTTTCGGAGCCGAAGATGTCGTCGATCGGAATGTAGAAACCATAAGAGAATCGGAAAGTGAGATCGGTGGCTCCCATTTCCAGTGCTTTTAGAGTCCATTCATTAGCGAGTCCGGAAGGACCGTACCAATCGCTTTTCAGACACAGCCGGAAAGTCTCGATCCTTGTTTTTACTTTGGATTCCTCGTACGTTCGAAATGTGTTCCTCGCGAACCTCACGAGTGGATCGACTTTTTTGGATGATCTTGATGATGGAAATTGGGATTCGTCTAGGTCGATGGTCGGGCGAGTCGACCATGCGGCGCGCCATGATTTGGAGACGACGATTGATTGGGTGGCCTTTTTAGGGGAGAGGAAAGACTGTATGCGGAGGATTACGGTGGCGGGGAGCTCCGGACGTCGGCGTCCATATTCGGCGGATCCCATGGTAACCTAATCAGTAAAAGGGGGTTTTGACAAATTGAAAGTGAGAACCAACACGTACAGTATACTCCATATTTCATAATTTTACATTAATTTTAATATTAATTACATAGTTTTTGTAATTTTTTAATACGATAAAAAAAACACTCAAATCTTTGACGCTTACAATTGATATTTCAGAGTCACGTTAGATTTCAGCCATGACATATCACTATTTTCGACTCAAATACTATTTTTGACTCAAATGACCATATTTGATAATCGTCACCATTTTCGACTCAAAAGACCATATTTGATAATAGAACGTCCAAAATGACTACTTATGAAATTCAACTTCCTTCCGATAAGACTAAAAATGAATTTATCTCGGGTAATTGTAGTGATAAAAAATATTTAAAAATTAATTGAATATGATACTACCTACTCATCAAAATAAAAATTGGCCCTGAAATTATTTGAGTCGATCCATTGTTCATAAAAACTGTAAAAGTAGCTCAACATCAATTATTGATAATTGAAGATCAGTACGTTGTGTCAAAAGTCAAATTATAGCGAATAAGTCGAAAATATGTTTGCAACTCCCTACTCAACATCACGATGTACGTTCTCGTGCGATGATCTCATTCTCAACCATCGTTAATTGTTTTAAGTCATGAGTTGGGATGCTTGCGGTAATTGAGAGTTGAGACTAGCTACCTGCTTATAACTACGTACTTAGGACTTTTTGGCCTTGATCAAATGACTAATTAAAAGAGTAATGGAAATTCAAGTGAGGTGGTCCGTGGTTCAAATTAACATGTTGATTACTAGTAATTTTTTAGCTTGAAATTAAAAAAATTCATTAAATTTTTTTCAAAAGGAAGCCTTACATCAGCTCTCTTGTAAATGAGAAACATTTAGATCGATAATTAAACCCTGAAATAAGTGCAACTTCAAGATATATGTGTTAGAAACCGCTTCATCTAAAAGCTCGAACTCGTAGAGAAGTTGGACAACTTCCATTTATATTAATGGGTCGAATATATTCTCCAATAATATAGGTGGCTTGCTAGCTAGCATCTGTGACAACGTACATTTTTGTGACGAGAGTCGAAGCATAAAAAAAAGGGCTTTGGAATGTGGATTCGAATTCGTCAAACACTTCAGGTTCATGATCATGTCAATATCTGCAAAAAAGAAAAAAGAAAAAAAGAGCATTTGTAATATGAAGAAAACTTGAAAGAAAGATCAGCAACCTATAGGGGTACGTACCACGATTTCCATTTCAATTGGAAACGAAATTTTCTTATCTGCTCACTTGTTACCGACTTATCGTACCACAGCAGTGAATCTAATACTGAATCAAACGGCTGCGGCACCCACACCCCATCGAAGAGCTGCTGCGCGTTTACTTCCTTGAGATCACACAAACCATACATAAGTTGGGTAGTCGAAAAGCTTCTCACTTTCACTCCTTGTTCAAGTGCCTCACAAAGAGAAATATCATTGTTTACAGTATTTGCGGGGTCATAAACACTCTCAGTGTCTACGTAAAACCTACGATAATAAGGTATCTTCTCCTTCTCATCCTCATCATCATCCTTAGGAGGTCTCACGTGCTGGATAATCATCATCGGACGACATATTCGAAACAAACCATCCAAAAGAGCATCAAAACTGAGAGACGGCAAACCCCTGGTGTCCATGGTCAGATCCTCCACTTCACACACATCCAAACCTTTGATCTCTCCCGCCTCGTAATCGAAGCTTTCCCTATAATGCACACGGAGACAGAGATGCACCTTTGACCCTCTCAGTTGTCATAAGAACTTACTCAACTTACAGAACCATTCAGTAGTCAGCTCACCGTAATGCTTGATCGATACATGAGACTGAAATCGATCGCACGATGTTGACGTAAAAGACAGCTCAGGCACGCATGAGCCCACAAATGTAAACTTACGAATGCTCGGGACATCGAACTCGGCTCGCGGCTCTTCCTCCTTGATTAGGTTGTACTCATTCAGGGCCTTCATCTTAAGGGTTAAGGCCTCTATTGAGCGGCTCGAGATGACTTCTTTATATTTGTTTGGTTCGAAACTTAGGGTTCGGAGGGTAGGAAACTTGAACGACAAGTCATAAAGGAAAAAAGTTTCGATTTCGAACATAACGCTATGCAGAACCAGCGACGTCAGTTTAGGGAGCCTGATCGTCGATCTCCTCGCGTCTTGTCGCACGTCGGGATTGACTTTTCCACGTCTCCAGTCAAAGTCGTAGTCGTACCATTTGACATGGGACAAGGACAGATTCTGAAGCAAGGGGCAGCACAAGACTAGGGCGTGAAGAAACGAATCGTTGGGTATTTGAGCATTTACAATAAATATTATTAAAAAACACTAATCTCATATGTTTACACTAAATATCATTAAAAACACTTAGTGTTAAAATTTTAAACTGACTATTATAAAAACACTTAATATCATAAAAAAAACATGTCCAGATTTTTAAACTGAATATTATAAAAACACTGAATCTCATAAAAAACACTGAAATAAAATAAATATTACAAAGAACACTGAATCTCATAAAAAACAATAAAATAATATAAAAATACATTTAAAATAAAATAAAAATCCAAAAAACACTAAATCTCATAAATATACACTGTCTAGAAGTCAAATCCTATAAGTAGTCCTTTATCTTTAAAAATTATTAAAAGAAGTCCTTTGACCTGCTACAACAGGTTACTTACAAAAACAAAATTGCAATTGTTTGTCTAGAAGTCAAATCCTATAAGTAGTTCTTTATCTTTAAAAATTATTAAAAGAAGTCCTTTGACCTGCTACAACAGGTTACTTACAAAAACAAAATTGCAATTGTTAGAGTTTGAACTCGAGTCTACAAAAATTTAACAATAACCACTTACCACTAAACCAAACAATCAAATTATAAGATGTAGAATGTTAATTCAATTAATACTGTATAATATAAATATTTTTATTATATAAATAAAATAACTTAATTTATTATTTAATCAAAATAATAATTCATTAATAAAAATATTTAAAAAAATTAATTTATTTGTTTATAATTATAAATTTAAAATTAAGTAAATATCAATTAATTTAAATTTGATTATTAATTTTATACAAAAATATAATAAAATATTAATAAATTATTTAGTAAATTTAAATTTAATAATCTATTAGATTACATTTATTAAATAATTAATCGTAAAAAATTATTAATCTAAAAATCTAATAATAGCAATTAAAACATTAATAATTAATTAAATATAAAATAATTCAAATTTAATAATTCAGTATTTTAAATTAATTAATTAATTAATTATTGATCATTAATTATTTAAATTTAATAATTAAAATTAAAATATTAAAAAGGCATGAAAATTGAATATTTTTTTGTAATTATTTTTTATTTTTAATATAATATTAAAATAATTTGTAATTTTATTTAATTTAATTTTTTATAAAATAATTTGTTTATTTTATTTATAATTTTTTTTTTCATTTTTTTTATTTATGTATTTAATTTGAAATTTATTTTATTTTATTTTATACTGTACTATTTATTTATTTAATTATTACTTTTTGACTTTATTATTTATTTATTTAATATTAGTATCACTATTGAATAGTACAAATAAAATAATATTTCATAATTTTTAATTTTGTGGTCCTGGTTCACTGGATTTGTCTTGAATTGATTTTATATTGGTCAAAGGTTCGATTCCTTATTCATCTTTTTATTTAATTAAATTATTTGACCGGTTTAGTAAGTCTACCTATTGCCACCTAATGTTTTAACTTGTAGTAGCAGGTCAAAGGACTAATGCTGGTAAATTTTAAAGATAAAGGACTACTTGTAGAATTTGACTTCCGAGCAGGACTATATATATAATATTTTCCCCATAAAAATACACTGAAAATAAATAAAAATCTTATAAACACTGAATCTCATTAACATGAACATTAGGCATGTATAAATATGTTGAAAGTTGAAACCATTAGCAGCAGTATAAGATATAAAATAAATAAAAATCTTATAAACACTGAATCTCATAAACATGAACATTAGGCATGTATAAATATGTTGAAAGTTGAAACCATTAGCAGCAGTATAAGATAGATGAATGAAAAATGAAAAACTAAAAATATAGTAGTATAAAGACTTTGCTGTAAACTTTATAAATCAAGTTTGACAAAACTTCAACAATAAGCCAAATAACATCTCAAAAATCTCCTTCCAGCAACAGCATGGTAAACCAAAAAGATTCAAAAATCGCAACAAACTCGTAAGGGATGGTTTCTAGGAAATGATAAATAACAAGTACTCATCCAAAAGAGAAAAGCTGCAGATAGTACCTCTTCTTGGCCAGACACAACTTTTTTTGCCCAAAAAAATTCTACACATCTCTATCTATCCAAAGTTCATCACTGACTTCATTGAGGTACGTACATATCATCAATCCATCCGCGTAGACGCCAAGTCGACCGACTAGCGTATTCCAATCCAATTAATCGATTGACTACTCGATTCGTGTGTGCTATTTCCTTTGTTCACTATTCAACACTCGAAATAATTCCCGAGGAAAGATCGTGATGTGAGTTGCTCGAGAAGAAGTCGAAGGACCTGCTCTTTCTCTCGACAAACAACCCGATGTGAGTAGGAGACCGATGACCGATGAAATTCCGAGGATACTCCACCTGATTTGAGGCAAAAAGACCAGCGGCGGCAGTAAGTCTACGAGTTCAGATTCGAAGGAGATGAAAGCGGGGACGGTCTGCGGACGGCGGGGGTGGACTGAGGTTGATGTCAAGAAATGAAATCATTGACTTGAGTTCTATTTTTTGATCTCTTTTCTTCATAAAATAAAAATAAAATTTTGAGAACTAATATTTCAAACAGAGGTTTATAATGTGTGTGATTGAATTTTATTTATTTTTTTAATTTATTTATTGGGAACCTGGGGAATGGCTTGACAACGGATGCTTCAAGCTAAGCGTCGCATCGCAGTGAACAATTACAACGTTGATGGAGGAGTTGGGTAGTGGCGGATGTAGACGAAGAAGTCAAATTGCAGAGATTTTCAAAAAATACAAAATTAATAATTCAATAAGGGTAAAATAGATATTTCTCAAGTGTTAAAAAAAATAAAATTTAAAAAGGGGTGAGTTTAATAACGTTGGAGATTTAAATAAACTCACCCTATATAATATGGTATAATATTGGGAGTGCAATTATATTTATATAGCGGAAAAATAAATATAATTAATAAGATTAATTAATAGACTTGGCTTGAGCTATATTTAATTAATCCTATTGAAAGCCCAATATTCCACCTCTTTTAGATCCCCTATAAAAGCATTACATGGTCTTCACAATTCATACAACAATTCAAGATAAGAATTATCATACTTGATATTCTAGAGAGTTCGTGAAAGAGATTAATAGAGTTCGGAGGATCGTCGCTCACACAACGTTCGAACGAGTGCAAAGAATACGCGGGAAAGTTTAAAGGTCTTCAACAAGATCTCATTTCTACGTACAACAAGAACAAAGGTAGAAATCATAAACCCCCTTTATGATTTTATTTAATTATCGTTATATGCACATGAACGAAGATCCGGGACGAACGAACTCCGCGGACGGGGATTCGAGATCCCCGGCGGAGATCGAGAGAACCCTCGGCTGGGAGCCGAGGGTGGCGGTCGAGCCCTAGGGCTTCGACCGCCGGCAACATCGAAAGAAGCCCTGGCTGGACGCCAAGGCAAGCGATCGACTTCGGTCGATCGCTGGGGGCAGCTGCGGGCTGGTGCCGCGGCGGGCGCCCCCTCCCTCGATCGATGGTGGCGGTGAGTCGCCGGACTCACCGCCGGGGCTCGCGAAGCATCCCCATGTGATCGCGCATGTGATCGCGAGCCCCGGCGAGGGCTCAGCTAGGGCTGGCCGCAAGTTTATCCCGCGGCGGCGGTGCTTTGGCCAGGCTTCGGTTCGCGTGGTGGTTCGCGGTTGTTTTCCAGCGAAGGGATTTCGGTCGGGTTGTCCGTTCCAGAATTTTTTATAATCCGAGATATCGATTTACAACAGGATAGCCATCCAAAGAGTGAAGCAATGGCGTGGGATGCGTCTTGGACCGGTCAAGAGAGCAACCCACGACACCCTTGGACCTTCAAAGCGAAATAGAGTATATGCTCAGTCAGAGGTCTAGATCCCTGAGAGCAGATTTTGAACATGATCATGCCACATTAAAATTACAAGTATATATATATATATATATTTATCAATTTAATGTTAATTATCTCTCAGCAAATATGATTATTTTTTTGTTTATGTCAATTGCAATGTCTTGTGTTCGAACATTGGACTTTACGTTCCTCAAATCAGTACTGGCCTAACAACCTTCGACTAATTGTTAATGAAACCTTAGATGGGTCTGTGGATTACCTAACAAATACAACTCGCAAGAATTATTTTGCTGGAACCTAATAATGAACCTAATCGTATTTTCGGTATTCATTAATCATTATCATTGAACTGGTCAAGTTAAGGATAACAAGTACTACATGTCAATTTCTGCAAACAATGAAAAACAAAAAAAAGCATTAGTAATAAAACATAAAATTAACATACGAAGAAAACTTGACATAAATAAAGATCATCAACCAGCTAAGTGTAGTGATTAAGCTAGCTATACGTACTTACCGCGATTTCCATTTCAATTGGAAGCGAAATCTTTTTCTTTGCTCACTTGTTACCGACTTATCGTACTGCAGCAGTGAATCTAATAATGAATCAAACGGCTGCGGCATCCACACCCCGTTGGAAAGCTCCTGCGCATTTACTCCCTTGAGATCACGCAAACCATACATAAACTGGCTTGTCAAAAAGCTTCTCACTTTCACTCCTTGTTCAAGTGCCTGAAAAAGGGAAATATCGTTGCCCACAGTATTCTCAGGGTCATCATGCCGCGACTTATCATTTTCCTCCTCCTCATCGATATCATCATCATCGTCATCCTTAGGAGGGCTCGTGTACTGGGTAATCATCCTCGGACGACACATCCGAAACAAACCATCCAAAAGAGCATCGAAAACGATAGACGAAAGACCCTTTGTGTCCATGGTTAGATCCTCCACTTTACACACATTCAATATTCCTTTGATCTCTCCCGGCTGGTAATCGAAGCTCTCCCCATAACGCACGTGGAGGCAGAGATGTATCTTCGACTTCGACCCTCTTAGCTGTGATAAGAACTTACTCAACTCACATAACCATTTAGTACTCGGCTCACCATAGCGCTTGACCGACACATGAGTACTCGAATTGATGGCACGGCGTTGACATAAAAGACAGCTTAGGCATGTACAAACTCTGAAACGTAAACTTACGAATATTAGGGACATCAAACTCGAACGAGGCATACTTACCCACCTTAATGTTTAATATCTCTAGTGAGCGGCTCGAGATGATTCGTATCTTTTTTTCCGAACGAAAAGTTAAGGTTAGGTGTTTGAGGTTAGGAAACTTGGACGACAAGTCATCCAGAAATAATGTTTCGAGTTCGAAACTAACTCTACACAGAAGTAGAGTCGTTAGTTTATGAAGCCTGATCATCGCAACGTCTTCACGACAAAGGTCGCAGCAATTATCGGACAGGGATATATTCTGAATCAAGGGGCAGCACGAGATTATCGTGCAAAGAACGGAAGTACTCAGTATACTCGAGTGGCCCAATGTGAGGGATTTAAGCCCCGAACATTTGATCACCGGAAGTCGAAAGATGCTCACACTTTCGAGACGTAAACTGACCACGTTTTCGGACCCAAACACCTCGTCGACCGGAAAATAGACTCGGTCTGGACTACGCTTGCTGGATCGGAAAGTGATGTGAGTTGCTCCCATTCGCAATGCTTTCAAAGACCATTCAGTGGAAAGGCCGGAACGACTATACCACGGCATGCTCAGGCAAAGCTCGAAAGTGTCGATGCGTAGGTTGGATTCCTCGTACCTTCGGAAGGTGTCCGTTGCGAACACCGTGAGTGGGTCGAAGGGGGTGGAGTCGTCACGGTGCTTTGGAAAGTGGGATTCGGAGAGGTGGAGGGTTGGGCGAGTGGACCACGCGCCAAGCCACGATTTGGAGAGGAGGGTTGTTCGGGCGGCATCTCGGTGGTTGAGCAAAGATTGTACGCGGTGGATGATCGCTTCGGGGAGCTCATGGGAATATGAAGATTCCACCCCCATGGTTAAAGTATGTGGAAACCCTAGGTAGATAGGCAGCGATATCTTATATAGCAGAAAAAAAAAAAGTATTTTTAGAAAAAGAAACTTTTAAAATTAGGAATAAGGAATAGTTATTTTTCTTTTTTATTAATTAGGGAATTATTGTTAAACTGATAATTATAAAATAGGTAATATTAAGGGTGTAGGGTAGATTGATTTTTAATATTATTTGGAACACTCATTATTTTTTTACTTTATTTTTATTGGTTGTATATTTTTTACGTGTTTAATTATTAAGGTGCTTGTATTATGTAAATACTAAGTAAGGACACTTTTTAAAATGTATAAAGTCTTAAATATCCTTCCACAATTATTAAACAATAATTGCTCGCATCATTTTCACATCATTATTGTTCCCCGCCATTTTCAGTACAATAATTGCTCGCACAATTCTTCAATACTCAATTTTCAATCGGCACTATCACCATGTCAAGCAAAAGGCCACACACCCCGCAATAGGAAAACTGCCATCGATCAGAAAAGCTCTCGAAATCGAAACTCTTCTCAAACTCCTCTCCAGCCGACCGATTCAGGAGATCTATCGGAGGCTCGACTACTTCAACATACTCTTGTCGCAGGAAGTGGTTCTCAACGTGCTAAAACGACACTGTTCCGGTAGGAGACCATCCCACACGTTCTTCACCTGGGTTCGCGAGAGCGGTAACTCGAACAACTGAGCGAGACCTTTTCAAGAACTTCGACAGGTGTTCGACGAAATGTCCTTGAGAAGAAAATCCATGATAAACGAGCGTAAGTTTGGGATCGTTGTAAACAGATTAGCCGCCGCTCACACCACTACCATCGGTTTTTTAAACGTGGTGGAATGCTTGGGATTCGACCACGAATTTTCTAATGGTTCGAAACTTGACAAGTATTTTTATCTCAAATTTCTTTGGAACTCAGACATTCAAACTGGAGGATTTTGTGGAGGCTTTGCTGAGCAGCAGTTCCGGATTGAGCGGGCCTTCTTATGCGGGGGTGGAAGATAAATAGCAGGGTGAGGTTGATGACAAGGAGGCAGCACCACCGCATGTGGAGATGAAGGACTCAACCTCAATATGTCTAATGTAGAGCCCTATATAGATATCTATCATAGTATTTAGTGTATGACGTTTTTCACAACCACAACAATTAATTTAGAGCAATAGATATCTATCATACTCCTATGTATTTAGTGAATAACGTTTTTCACAACCACATAACAATAGTATCATAAATATGTAATATGAAAAATAAATATCTATCATATCATAGATGTGTACCAATAACAATAGATATCTATCATAGATATGTCATATGAATAGATATCTATCATAGATGTGTAATGGTTATGTATATTAACTATAATAATTTCTCTTATTAGAATAGTTATGCATTGTAATTATAATAATTGATCTAGTTGCACATAGGAAAGGAGACAAACTAATGTGTCGATTATTATTGTAAATACATAATTGTTGGATATTGTGCCACAAAACCGATTTTGGAATTAATTCCAAATTGAGGTGGGACTTTTTCCTACTCCTTCTAGGACTCTTATGAGCGAGAATTAATGTTTCCATACATTAATTAGGACCTCCCCCTATATAAAGAGAGCTACTCCATTGACACAGAAGACACCAATTATAATTCTATAGCTATTGCGTGAGATTTGAGGGTTTAGAGCGTATATCATCCTTGTAATCGTGAAGCAATATTATAGTGAATTGTTCGTCGTTCCTCCCGTGGTTTTTCCCAGTTGGGTTTCCACGTAAATTCTTGTCTTCTCTATTTTTCGTTGATTTCTTTTATTCGGTATTCTTGATATTATCATACTATACATCGTCCGATCCTACAACAAGTGGTATCAGAGCTAAGGATGACGAGCGTGAGGTATGACATACCGTTGCTGGATCTCAACACAAGGTTCCCGACGTGGCAATACAAGATGAGGTTAGTTCTTCGATCCCTGAAGCAAGAGGGCGCCCTCAAAGGTATTGAAAACAAGCCGACGGACATGAAGCATGAAGATTGGGAAGAGCTCGATCAGATGGCCATGGCGACCATAGGGCTCCATGTCTCGAACGCTTTGGCGGAGGACATCATGAAAGCGAAGACAGCAAAAGAATTGTGGGAGATGCTTGAAGAGATGTGCATCACCAAGACGGTGTCAAGTAAGCACAATTTGAAGAGAAGCTTATATTTGCTCAGAATGGCGGAGGGTTCCTCTATCCCCGCGCACGTAGCGAAATTCAAGGAGAAAGTCGCCGACCTCGGCAACATTGGCGTGAAGCTCGAAGATGACGACCTCGTTTTGGCTCCTAATTTCGCTACCCCCTTCTATGGCGAGTTTTCGTGATACTCTCATATATTCTCGAGATAGCCTCACGTTTAAAGACGTAACTTCGGCTCTCTCATCTAGAGAGAATATTTTGATGATGGAGAGTCCTAATTCGGGAGAGACGTCAAGTGAAGGATTGAATGTCCGTGGACGGACCAACCAAAGATCGACGGGGCAAGATAGGTCTCGATCGAAGTCACGACATAGTAACAAGGTTTGCAACTATTGCAAGAAGAAGGGTCACATCAAAGCCGATTGTTATTCCTTGAAGAATAGAGAGAAGAGAGAAGGCGGCAACAACAACAATAATAATTCCGGTAAGAGTTCCGGTGAAGTTGGTGTAGCCGAGAATTATTGTGATCTTCTCATGGCTTTGGGTGAGGTCTCCAAATCAAGTGAGGAATGGATTCTAGACTCGGGATGTACGTTCCACATGTGTCCGAATCGTGGGTGGTTCGATACTTTTGAAAAGGTGGAGCAAGGTGCGGTGACTATGGGAAACAACGCGTCATGCAAGATCGAAGGGATAGGAAGCATCCGGATCAAGATGTTTGACGGCGCGATCCGCACCCTAAGCGAGGTTAGATACGTTCCCGGCTTAAAGCGGAATTTGATTTCGCTTAGTACTTTGGAGCTTAAGGGTTACTCGTTCACCGGAGAAGGTGGAGTCGTGAAGGTTGCCAGCGGTTCGTTGGTGGTTATGAGAGGCGAACGTAAGTCGAATAGACTTTATGTTCTTGAAGGAACCACGGTGAAAGGTGAAGTAGCCGTAGGTGATTCCAAAGTCCCGGATGTCGATACAACGAGACTTTGGCATATGCGTCTAGGGCATATGAGTGATTCCGGAATGGCCGAGTTGAGTAGGCAAGGGCTCCTTGGGGATAAGGGCTTGTCGAAGTTGGAGTTCTGTGAGCAGTGCGTCTATGGGAAGCAAACGAGGGTGAAGTTCACCACCGGCGCTCACACAACAAAGGAAATACTCGGGTATGTTCATTCCGATCTATGGGGACCATCCTCGGTCCCCTCCACTGGAGGTTCTTACTACATGCTTACCATCATCGATGACTATTCCCGAAAGGTTTGGTCGTTCTTCCTAAAGAACAAGAGCGACGTGTTTTCTACCTTCAGAGATTGGAAGGTGATGATAGAGAAACAAACCGGGAAAGTTGTGAAGAACCTACGTACGGACAACGGCCTAGAATTTGTGTCCGAAGAATTCAACCAATTCTGCA
Organism: Euphrasia confusa; assembly: GCA_954870475.1. NCBI lineage: Eukaryota > Viridiplantae > Streptophyta > Magnoliopsida > Lamiales > Orobanchaceae > Euphrasia > Euphrasia confusa. The sequence continues at coordinate 14,809,141 of OX940965.1, forward strand.
AGAGTTCGGGGATTGTGAGGCACCACACTGTGAGATACACCCCTCAGCAAAATGGAGTAGCCGAGAGAATGAATCGCACGATTATGGACAAGGTACGTTGCTTGTTAGCGACTTCTGGGTTGAGTAAAGGTTTTTGGGCTGAAGCGGCTTCTTTAGCATGTTACCTTATCAACCGTTCCCCGTCCATGGCGATTAATAAGAAGACTCCACAAGAGTTGTGGAAAGGATCTCCGGCGAATTATGAGGACTTAAGGGTGTTTGGGTGTCCGGCCTACATGCATGTCAACGACGGGAAATTGAGTGCACGATCTAAGAAGTGCATATTCGTTGGCTTTAAGGAAGGAGTTAAAGGATACAAGCTTTGGTGTCCAGAGACGAGAAAGATCATACTAAGCCGTGATGTAGTCTTCGATGAGGCTTCTATGATTGGTGATCGGTCGTCTAAAGGGAATCTCGAGATTCCAAGTACTCCTATTGAGGTGGAGCCGGACAGGGTGCAAGAGGAAGATGATGGGTCAAGTTCCTCGAACGATGAGACGAGTAGTTTGACTACTCCGGAAGATCCAAAAGAGAAAGAGCCGCAATGCATAGCTAGAGATAGGCCAAGGCGAGAGACTCGACCACCTAGAAGGTTAGCCGAGTATGAGTTAGTCGCTTATGCCTTGAGTGTAGCCGATGATGTTGATTCATATGAGGAGCCTTCCACATATGACGAGGCGGTTACTTGTGATGACTCGGGCAAGTGGATGCTAGCTATGCAAGAGGAGATGGAATCTCTTCATAAGAATGGCACTTGGGAGTTGGTTGATCTCCCTAAAGGCAAGAAAGCCATCAAGTGCAAATGGATCTTCAAGAAGAAGGAGGGCATCCCTGGGGTTGAGGACGAGAGATACAAGGCGAGATTGGTGGCTAAGGGTTTTAGCCAAATTCCCGGAGTAGATTTCAATGATGTGTTTTCACCTGTGGTCAAGCATAGCTCGATTCGAGCGATCCTAGGCATTGTGGCAATGCATGATTTGGAGCTTGAGCAAATGGATGTGAAGACGGCCTTTCTACATGGGGAGCTCGATGAAGATATCTACATGGTCCAACCCGAGGGGTTCGAGGGTTCAAACCAAGAGAACAAGGTGTGTTTTCTCAAGAAGTCCTTATATGGTTTGAAACAGTCTCCTAGACAGTGGTATAAACGTTTCGATACGTTTATGATCAAGAATGGTTTCCGAAGGAGTTCCTATGATAGTTGTGTGTATTTCCGGAAAGGCCGTGATGGGTCTTTAGTTTATCTTCTCCTCTACGTCGACGATATGTTGATAGCAGCTAAGGATAAGTCGGAGGTGGAGAGAGTCAAGGCACAACTTAGTAAGGAGTTCGAGATGAAGGATCTTGGTGCGGCAAGAAAGATCCTAGGAATGGAAATCACTAGAGATCGAAGAGATGGCAAGTTGTATCTTGGCCAAAAGGGGTACATAGAGAAGGTGCTACGTCGGTTCAACCTTGAGGATGCGAACCCGGTAAGTACTCCCCTTGGAACACAATTTAGACTTACCTCTGCTTACTCTCCGACTACGGAGAAGGACATCGAGGATATGGCTCGAGTCCCTTATTCCAATGCCGTTGGGTCTTTGATGTACGCAATGGTGTGTACGCGTCCGGATTTGGCCCACGCCGTGAGTGCCGTGAGTCGGTACATGGCGAATCCGGGAAGAGAGCATTGGAAGGCGGTGCAATGGGTGTTGCGCTATTTGAGAGGTACGTCTAACAAGAAGCTAGTGTTCGGGAGGAATCAAGAAGATGTTCGGGGGTTCGTGGATTCCGACTATGGCGGTGATCTAGATAAAAGAAGATCTCTTACCGGGTATGTTTTTACCATTGGTGGGTGTGCCATAAGTTGGAAAGCTATATTGCAAAGTACGGTGGCCTTATCGACTACCGAGGCGGAGTATATGGCGGTCACCGAGGCTTGCAAGGAGGCTCTATGGTTGAGAGGTTGGTTTAGAGAACTCTCGAAGAGTTCTAAGACGACGTCAATCTTTTGTGATAGTCAAAGTGCTATTTGCCTCACAAAAGATCAAGTGTTCCATGAGAGAACAAAGCACATTGATATTCGTTATCACTTTGTCCGTGAGGTGATCGCTCGAGGCGATATCAAGGTGAGTAAGATTAGTACTCACGACAATCCGGCGGACATGTTGACGAAGAGCTTACCCACAACCAAGTTTGAGCTTTGCTCTAGCTTGGTTGGACTTCGATCGAGAGATTAGGCCCTTAGGGGCGTTTGGAGGAAGACGGAAGGCGAAGGATGTTCGCGGTTTAGTGTCAAGGTGGAGATTTGTTGGATATTGTGCCACAAAACCGATTTTGGAATTAATTCCAAATTGAGGTGGGACTTTTTCCTACTCCTTCTAGGACTCTTATGAGCGAGAATTAATGTTTCCATACATTAATTAGGACCTCCCCCTATATAAAGAGAGCTACTCCATTGACACAGAAGACACCAATTATAATTCTATAGCTATTGCGTGAGATTTGAGGGTTTAGAGCGTATATCATCCTTGTAATCGTGAAGCAATATTATAGTGAATTGTTCGTCGTTCCTCCCGTGGTTTTTCCCAGTTGGGTTTCCACGTAAATTCTTGTCTTCTCTATTTTTCGTTGATTTCTTTTATTCGGTATTCTTGATATTATCATACTATACATCGTCCGATCCTACAACAATAATTAATTTTCCTCAACGTACTTTACACATCTAATAAAGAATCCTCAAGTTTCTCTTCATCTAAATAATTGCATGCTAAACCAACTTTCACCAAAGTAACAATATCAGACTTCATATTCTGCATCCTCATTGCGGAAAAAATAGAACCAAAACCTCCTCATATTCGCACATGCTGACTATACGCCCAGATCAACGAGTTCCAAGAAACCATGCCCCTTTCATTCTTTTAGGCATTTCGTCGCAAAACCTATACATACGAATCAACGTATTGCACATATAAAGATACAACCAAAACACAAGTTTCAAACCCCGAAGGTGAATGTAGCAAACGCTTTTACAAAAATGTGTGTGTTTATCGCCGTGAAACCCTGAGTTGCACATTTCATCGAACATGTCGAGGGCATAGGTCGTGCTGGCTCTTTGCGGCAACTCGCGAATCACGTGATTCCAAATGGACAACGTGAGATCGTTTATTTCGTGAAAAGCAAGACGAGCTCTGTGCAGAGATGTTTGGAATAAAACTCACACCATAAGAATTAAAATGTCTAATTACCATGAATCGATAAATTCAAATTTCAATCTATTTATCTTCACATTATGATGATGAAGCATAAATCACAAGCAGTAAAAAAAATGAATCTAGTTTGAAATAAAAAATACATCTAGTTGGGAATGGAATATTAAAAAAGCAATCAACTCTTGGATTTTTAGGTCATTCATTATTGATGCTCAATTCGTTCAAAAATCCTTTTGTAAAAGAAGCAAAACAAAATATTTATAAAATATCTATGTTAGATTGATAATATTTTGACGATGAATTCTTCTTTTACTTCTCAAATATTCTTTTAATTCTCAGTTATGATTTGGTTTAGGAAGTCAAAACTGTATAATATCTATGCTAGATTGATATTAGCTTGACCATACATGAACCTATATAAGTTAATATATGCACAGTCTATAATGTGTGACGGGTAAAATCATTTTTTTGTGTGGTAAATTTGCATTAATAGTCAATTGCTTGGTCAAAAATATATATCTAAAATCTATTAATGTTACTTGATCACTAATTTTTATTTTATTTTTTGTCTATGTCAATTGCAGTGTTTTGGAATTTGAACCAAGGACCTCAAGTTTTCAATTCATGTGCTCAACCAACTGAGCTAACAACCCTTGACTACGAATTTATCTATTAATCTATGTCATATTTATCATTAGTAGATCAATTTGACTTAGATTCTGAAACTCATAGATAACATGTTTTAATAGTGGAATTTTTGTACAGTGGTATTATTGACATTGAAATCAAAAACCAATTTTTCCCAAATCAAAACTCAATTGAAGATGAGCAACTTTTTTTAGATAGTCTTGTTAAATCCAAATTCAAATAAAATTTTCCCAAATTGATGAACATGAAAAAAGTGAAATAAAAAACCTAGAAATTTTATGAAGTTGTAATTTGAAGTACATAACAAGAATTTGTAAAATACCACAACAACGAGGGTGGATAGCGTTCTTATCTTTGCAGTTTGGATTCCCGTAGGATTCTCAAGTACCATGAAGTAGATGCTCTAACACAGATATGAGGATTTTTAATCTGAATAAAAAAGATTTACTCAAGATTATCTATGCAAGATGATACCTGAATTTTCTATAGCGCGGTCGACCTGCACAGAGATGTTTGAGTTGCGACTTTTAGATTGAGGATTTTGAGCAGCGCGAATGAGAGGAAGAATAGGTTTCGTATTGAAATACGCAAGAATAAAATTGGTTTTTTTTTTTTTTTTAATCAGGCTTAGTTGTATTTTTAAACTTAAATCGAAAAGGATAATATTGGTAGGCTGCCCCACATAATAATGAAAGAAAAGAATAGGTAGTATCTATGATACTTAGTCTTAGAATCGCCCCTATACCGAATTCCCCCTATAAAATATATATTTTTTGTTAACGCTAATTACTAAAATACCCATAATTTAAGAATCTTTTTTTGTATTTTGTTAACGCTAAATACTAAATTAATCCTTTTTATTTTAGGATTGAAAAATAAAAAAGGATGTTTTTTGTATTTCACTCTAAATTTTAATTTTTTAGGGTTTGAAAGTAAAAAAAAAAATGTATAGTTGTTCAAATTATTTATGCTAATTATGATTCAATTAAAAATGAAGGGCAGATTAGATATTAATTTCAAAAAAATATAATAAAAAATTGATTCATTTATTTGATAATAATTTTATAAAATTGCAAAAGGAAACTTGAATTGTAAAAATAGGAAAAAAAAAAATTAAGGATACAATTTTTTTTTAATATAGGTCAATTGCAATGTTTTGGGGTTTAACCTAGAACCTTTGATTTTCAATTCGAGTGCTCAACCAACTGAGCTAACAACCCTTAACTGTATAATTGGGAAAGTCCATACAAATGCTTGAGCTAACAACCCTTAACTGTATAATTGGGGAAGTCCATACAAATGCTTAAGTCGCAAATTTGAAGTTCAGGTCTCCTGGATTTTTTTGAATAAAATGAGATTTTGATTGAAGACAATTAGAATTTTCTCAAATAATGTGTATATGATAAAATAAAATAATAAAATTTTATTTTATTTTTCTTTCTATATTTTAGGATCAAAGAACTAATATCACTAAAATATTGAGATACAAAATAATTTGGATCCCATAAAAATACCTCTTTCTTGATTTTGTTCGATTTTATTTCATTTTTTTAATTTTGTTCGGTAAAACTCAAAATGTGATCAATTTAATATTTTTTCGATCAAAAAAGATAAATCATTTGACCGATGCACACATGCCAATCAATTTGAATCAATTTGAAGGAAACAGACAATTGAACTTAGGGTGTTCCACGTGTCATTAAATAATAGGACAAGAGTAATTTATTTTTTCATTTTTTTAATTACTCTCGATAAATTATTTTTTTGACAGATGTACCACACTAATGTCAACTATCAGTTTTCTCCAAATTCAGTTTTATCCTAATTGATTGCCATGTGTGCAGAATCAATAGGTCTTCCGAAAATCGAAATTCTTGATCACTCCGGAGGAAGACCCTTTTTGTTCAATAAGACACCAAAGTGCATTTGGTCAAATGATTTTCGGTCAATTTTGACTCTTCTGACCCAAAAAGGAATAAATTGGTCATATTTTTGGATTTTTGGTCAATTTTAACTCTTTTGACCGAAAAAAGACTAAATTAGTTATATTTTAAGATATACGTGATTAAATTGAAAAAGTAAAACAAAATATAACCAACAAATCGGAAAAAAAGCATCTTTATGGAATCAAAAAAATATTTATCTCCTAAAATATTATTCAAATAAAGTCTTAGAAGGGTTCGATCGGGGATAAGCTTCCATTTTCCCCAAAAACACTCACTTTCTTCGAAGTCATAGCGTTCTAGCAACTACGTCGACGCCAGACGCTAGATATGGACTCCACTTCAATTGAAAATGATTTCTTCTTTGTTTACTTGAATAATCTAATATCGACTCATACGGCAACGGCGCCCTCCACACCCCTCCGGAGAGCTTCAGCGGATTCACTTCCTCCAGATCACGCAAACTATACATATACTGGCTTGGGATCAAAAATCCTTTCATTTCCATCCCTTGTTCAAGTTCCCGAAGAAGGAACAAATCGTTTTTTCTATCGACACCTTCCGGAATATATTGAGTAATCGTCTTTGGGCGACACATACGAAACAAAGCATCCAAAAGAGCCCGAAAACTCAAAGTGGGAAGACCATTCGTGTTGATGGTCAGATCCTCCACTTCAATTACGTCCGAGCTTTCAATCGCTCCCTTCCGGTAATCAAACCCTTTCTTATCATCCACATTGAGATATACGTTTATCTTCGACTGTCTCAGCTTCTCTAATAATCTACACAATTCACAGAACCACTTAGTACCGAGCCTACTCTTAGGTGATAGCGATACACGAGACTCCCATTGATATCCCGAAGATATCGACCTAAAAGACAGACTCGGAAGGTCTTTACCATCAAAGTCAAACGTAAACTTACGAATACTCGGGACATCAAACTCAGCACACACATCAAACTTGTTACTCACCTTCGTGTGTAACAAGTCCTTTTTCTCATCGGTCGTTACGATAAAGTTTAAAATCTGTAGCGAGCGGCTCGAGATCACGATTTGTATCTCTTTTTCTCGTTGGAAGAAGTCGGAATCTGTACTCATTCTAATGGTCAAGTCCTTCAGGTTCGCGAACTTGGACGACATGCCGTCCAGAAACATTGTTTGGAATCGGAACCCGACTTCGCGTAGAACCAGTGACGTTAGTTTAGGGAGAATAGGGCCGATGATCCTCTTTTCATCATCGTGACCGGAATAACGATTAACGTGAGACAAGGATAGGGTTTCGATCGAGGGGCAGCACGAGATCACGTTGAGGAAAGCGTCAGTCGATATTTCCACTTTGCATAGGCGAGGGATTTAAGCCCTGAGCACTTGACTACCTCGAGCCGATCGATTTTCGTTGCTTCCAGGCACAAGGAGACGAGACTTTCGGACCCGAAGACGTCGTGGAGCGGGATTGGGGTGGTGTTTTCGAACCGGATAGTGAGATCGGTGGCTCCCAATTCCAATGCTTTTCGAGTCCATCTATTAGCAAGACCCGAAGGGACGTACCAATAACTAGATAGGGACAGCCGGAAAGTCTCGATCCTTGGTAGTGGTTTGGATTCCTCGTATGTTCGAAACGTGTTAGTCGCGAACTCGGCTAGCGGGTCCAAGTTTAGGGATAACTCATAGTATGATGAGCTTTTCGGAAAGTCGGATTCGTCGAGGACAAGGGTCGGCCGAGTAGACCATGCGTCGCGCCATGATTTGGTGACGAGGGTTGTTTGGGTGGCCATTTGGGGGCTGAGGAAAGACTGTATGCGGCGGATTACGGTGGCCGGTAGTTGTTTGCGGGGGATTACGGTGGCCGGTAGCTTGGGACGTCGGCGTCTACGTTTGGCGGCCGCGGATACCATATTGGAATTTCGAAACCCTAAGTGAGGTGGCCCCTTCAGAGTATGAACCAATATTTATAGACGCGTGAATTAACATGATACGTAGCTAGGATTTATTTTTTTATGGCCCTCCATTATTTGTTTTTTTTAAGAAAAAACTCAAATATATAAATTTGTTCAGAAGAATTCAATTAAACTAGTACCACTTTCCGTGCGATCTACGTCATTTATTTGTTTGAAATAATATAAAATTTTATTTAATCTCCAACGTATTTCGCCAAAAATTTATTAATGGACTAAAAAATTATTTTATTTAATAATCGAACTCTCACTTAAATTTTGTAAACTCGTATTAATTTCATTATTAACCATTATCTCAATTATGAAAATTTTATTATTTTCAATGATTACGCCTGTTTGATATGTAATTTATAGTATATAATCTTTTTGGGGCATAGCCGAATGGTAAGGTTTGTGGTGATGTTGGTGTAATTCCCCAGCGACGCAGAGTTCGAATCTCGGATATGACAAATTTTCATTGAAATATTATGAAGTTAGTCCTGGGATTAGACCTATTGGCTCTCTCCCACATGTGTCTGCTACTCGGGCACATCCCTCGATTTACATCATACTCGATTGAGAAGCTTCTGGTATGGTTGGAGAGGAGTTTCTCGTCTCTACATTCCGTTTCTCGTCTCTGCATTTCTCGAGTGTCAAACGCATCCAACAAATACCTAAAACCGGTGGGGGGAAATCAAAATAAATGGAAAATAAAAATGATAAAGATGGAAAATAAATAAAAATATATAAAAAAAATTGAATTTACTTGGTGAACATGAAAGGGATGAAATGACATAAATGTAATTATATTAATATAACGTGCAAAACAAATTTTACAGAGGACATACGAAACAAGATTACAGGAAGAGAAAATAATATACTTAAAAAGTTTGATCAATTGTTTTCTAACTCAGGTGGATTAGAGAATAGGAAAAGATCGATTTTTATAAGATAGGTTAATTGAAATTAAATTTTTATTAATGGAATAAAAAAGAATTTTGAAAAAAGAAATAGAAACCTATATATTTAAGATGATGATTAATTATTATTACCAAAAATATATAATTTCAAATTAGTATTTATTTGATTCAATAAATTATGTAAATAAATATAAATATATATTTATTTTAAATAATTTAATTTGATATAATTATATAATAAATTTTAAATTAAACTAAAGTTATCCACTTTTTTTATTAGGTCATTTTTAATTTGGGTAAAAATTTTATGCAATTAGTAGCATCTATTAATATATAAATTCTGAATCACTTAAATCCAATTAGCCAATCAAAACAGCAAATTTTGCCAGCTAGACTAAATTGAATTCTATTGACCAATAGGAATGCTCTATTTCCCCTATAGCCAAACATTTTTCCTTTCAATTGAATATCTATTGGCCAATAGGAATGCTCAATTTCAATCGATTGAAATTGATTTCTCAATTTTATTATTTAATCAAATATAAAATATATTAATTATATTAAATCTATTAATTGAGAAATCAATTCTGTATTAACTCTTCCGGCTATTACGTTTGTCTTTCTCATCTTCCTAAACTGACTTTTCATTTACAGATTTCAAGCTCCTCTCCTTCTTCCTTTCTTCCGTGTACTTGGATCAACCAGGTTTTTCATCTAAAATTGCAAACCAATTTTTTTGTATCTTCTTATGTTTATATTGTGCTTTTTCTATTTCAATTTGGAGCTTTTTCTAATTCTAAATCTGCAAAATACATTTTATGCTTTTGTTCATCATTTTTTTTGCAGCATCCTTTAAAATCTCCCCACTACGTGATCGATAGATACTCTACTCCCAGTTTTCAATTTCGAAAGGTTCGTTTATCCGGCTTCCAATTTTTTTTCTCAATCTGCAGGTTCTGAATTTTCGATTAGGTTTTGTTAATCAGAATTTCAATCTTTCGGTTCTATTCGTTATTCATACTTTGTTCGAAATTTGTTTTTAACCAATGCCTTGACAGATTCAAACCGTCGCGATTCCTTTCGTTTTGTTTTCTCCCAGTGAAGAATTGCAGATATCCTCTCAACCAATTTTATCTCCGAAGTTTAGGTATTCCCAATTTCCCAAATATTTTCTCTTTATCTGGGCAGATGAGTATTATTTTCAGAAATCCATTTTTTTATTCTTTAAGTTTCCCCGCTTATTTCCATTTGTGTTTCTCAGTCTTGGATATTTTCATTACTTTGCAGTATAATCATGGCCCGCTTTGACTCTGTCAGAGACCTTAACAGCTCCAAGAAAACATGGCGAATTTGCGTGAGAATTTGTCGTAAATGGACAAGGAAGGGATATGCTAAGTTCCCTTTGTCTTTGGAATTAGTTTTGGTTGATCATGAGGTTCAGTTTTCATGATGTTTTTAATATCATGTTCCATACTTTTTTGATTTAAAAGATTTTTGTTTTGTTGCTCTATTCACACATGTTTTTAATTTTTATTTGTATAGGGTGCATTTCTTCATGCCACTGTAAAGTCCCGATTGATAAGGCAATTTGATGATAAAATTGTTGAGAATGAAACTTATGAATTGTCGTATTTCAAAGTAGAATCTGTACCATTGAAGGATGCTATTTGTAATAATGCATTCAAGATCAAGTTTAACGATCAGACATCCGTTCTGAGTCCAAGTGTCGATCTTTTTTCCATGTGCATTTACAATTTCAAATCTTTCCTCCCCATATTGACTGATGGAGTAGATGATCAGAGTTGCACTTTGTTTGGTATGTTTTCAGACTTTTTTTTCTTTTTTCAAATTTTATCTTATTTTATCCTCTCTTTCCTGAATCTAAAATAATTATTATATATATTTTTTTGAGTTCTCAGATGTTATTGGCCACGTAGTGTGTGTTTCCAAGGATGCTGGCAATGGGAATGTTGAGTTTATTTTGCAGGATTTGGAGTATTATTCCTATTTTTGTTATTCCCAATTTCTGTTTATAGAGTAGTTCTTCTTATTATTTAAAGCCTTCATTCCAATGATCCTTCTCAAACTTGCAGTTATATCAGTCTTGGATTCTTGATAAGGCCTCCATTTTCAAAAAAAGAGATAGCTTTTATTGATAGGGGTATGAGTGGCTCCTTGAATCAGGAAGTTGTTATAATCCAACTTTGTCGATCAGAATATTATAAAGGTTAGGTATTTTATTCCAATATCACTTATAATATTTGTTTATCGAGTTATTTATATTTGGAACACTCAATATAATAATTTCAGTTGTATATTATTTTCATATCTCTTTACCTATTTTTTTTTCTCCTGTTTTTGGAATGTAGGCCGTGTTGTTATAGAGTCGTATGGTAAAGCTACCAAGATCAACTTTGATGGAGTTATATTCTAAATGTCTAGTTTAGTGACAATATGAAACTCCTTATCTGTGTTTTACATTATCTATTAATCAAACAAGTCTGCATTTTGTTTATATACACTCTATGCTATAGTCCTAGATATATACGTTGTAGACAGTATGTCGTGAGGAGACACGCGGAAGATCATACTGTCGGTTACTCGTATACTATCGAACAGTAGCTCACGACTTAGGTGGACATGGACAATCCACCGGTACGTCGTAGTGTGACTGGTAGATAGTCGGTCTTGACTATCATGTTACACTCGTACACTTGGTGTATTGAGCAGGACCACGGGAGGGCGTTCGGTTTATACTAATCGCAGAAATCGAACTAGACCTCAGATATTACGGATATACGAATTCCTAATCCCTATATAATTATAGGTGCGTGTGTCCAATTCTCGGTTCTTTAATATGCCAATGAGTGAGACTAATTCATTAGTCGAGATTCTCGGTAAATTGGGAATTGTAATTGTACGCACGGCATGCTATAGATTATAGACAGGAAACCGTGTCCCGTTTATCGGGTTGATGATGTCCCCGAGATGAGCTCATAAAGTTTATCATGTAAACCCTGCAGGTGGATTTGTTCCACATGATAATAAGGATGAGTGGTACTAGTCTCGAATAATAAGAAACGAATTAATTTAATTATTAGTAATTAAATAAATTCGTGGACGTTAGATATCTTAAACACGGGGAAAGTCGTATATGTAATTTCGTCGGAATTATTATTGTTGAAATAATATTAAATTAATTTCGGGAATTCAATTATTATTTTTTAGTGGAGTGAATAATAATTAAAATTGAAATTGATTAATTAATGAATTTCTTTTTAAGGATTCAAGTTAATTAAATATTTCAATTTAGCCCTTAATTAATTTACCTAAGGTCCCTAACGTAACTCTATATAAATCCCCTCCCTTGCCCTCTCTTAACCTACAGAACGCCGCAACTATTATTTCAGCAGAGAAAATAAAAGAGTTAACGCAATTATATTTTTCTCTGTTAAAATAATTAAGTTAACGCAATTATTATTCTCTCAGAGAGAATAATTAAATTCTTACGCTGGTTGAGAAGAGAGAGCATAGACGGGAGAACTCCAGCGGATCGTTGCCCACACAACGGTTGGAGACGGGATCAGAGACATACGTTAGAAGCTCTAAGGTCTCAACAATTCGACCGATAAGGTATGAGATCGAAACCTATTCCGCAATTTATTCGATCTCATTATTTATTCGTTAATCATACATTGAACAAAGATCGGGTTCCGTGGCTTGGATGTGATGTTCTCGGACTGCTGGGAGGTTTCTGACCTCCGGCGTGGCAGTCGGATCGAGAAAATCTCGTCGGAAAAGCCGGAACGGGCGGATCGCGCCGCTGTTCGCAGCAGGCAGGCGACCGCCTGAGGAGCAAGCGCCCGCTCGCGACAGGTCGCGGGCGCTCGCCTGGGCAGCAAGCGCTTGCTTGCCTTGCTGCGCGAGCGCTCGCCTGGTGGGCAGGCGGTTGCCTGCTCCGAGCAGATCGCGAGCCGCGGCTTCGGCTGCGGCGGACGCGCGATCTCTTGGGCGGGCGGCCATGGCTGTCCGGGGGTGACTTCCAGAAGTTGATTGGGGACGTCCAGATGTTCGAGCGTTCGAACGGACGTGTCCCGGTTAGTCGATTTCCAACAAATGGTATCAGAGCCGGTTTTGTGCGTTCATTGTATGTTTGCGAGTTTTGTTTTGCAGGAACGAACCTGATTATTATGGTCAATTATTTTGTACTGTATGTTGTGGTTTATTAAACTCTCGGGGTTGTCGAGATCTTTTGGTTTTACATCGTTGCTTGCTTGTAATAGTTAAAACAACGGGTTGAGTTGTTTAGGTTTTCTTTATTCGTTTTCGTTATATACGGATGTATAGGATCGATACCGGAGTTAGTAGAATAATTTTGTAATTATTTTCTGCTATTGGATCGAGACGAGATTGATGCCCGGAGGAACGAGAGTCGAAATCGAGACGAGCAACGAGTTCGAGTTCCAAGAGACGTGCATTCAAGATTTTAAGGCCATAATAATCGGGCCACGTTAATTGCTTTCTTACGTGATTTACGTGCTTTATTATGCTTATTATTTTATGCATGTATATCCTTATATCGTAAAATACTAAGTGGGAGAGGGATTGGAAACAATCCCGCGGTCTCCATTCTCTGTTTTGATGGTGATGTGTGTTGACTTACGAGTCGATACACGGATATCACTGGATCAAAATTCGAATTCAATTTCACTTATGAATCGAACAATTATATTTTTCAAAAGCAAGTGCCTAATCTGTCTTTCAAAGACTAAGTTCAACTCGACTCATTCTCACCCCGGGGAGTGGAATGGAGCCAAAGCGCTTGCTTATGTCAATGACACAGATTAGAGACATTCGAGTCATTTGATGACTAGATCGATTGTCTGGTTGGCTCCCTCACCTAGTGAGAGATAGGGCTCAATTGCATGATTGATCGCTGGTTAGAAACTTCGAGTTTCACTTACGAGATATCAAGCTTTGATTAATAAAATTGTGAAATTTAATAAAAGGAATTCAATTAACAAAGTTGTTTATTTAGTAAACGTCCACACTATCGTGGCTTGCTAAATGGAAACGAAACTTTGGGTTAATTAAGGCTCGACAGTTATAGGAAATCGTAAAGGGACTGCATGTCAATTAAGGCTCCACACTAACGTGGCTTGCGGTGGATATGTGGTTCCCGAGCGTTTGACTTAGTACTGAGAAATGGTGTACACTTAGGTACGCTTTACAGTATCCTCCCCATCGGAGTCATTGCTGTAATGATGTACGACCGAAGTAAAAGTCCAATTATAAAATCGTTTGGATTAGTATACGTCCACATGAACGTGGCATGCTAGTCCCATGGGATTTTAGGATTGATTGGTAAATTTAATGATATTAATTAAGGGAGTTAATATCGAATTAAATTTGACGGTTTGATTTGTTTCTTTTATAGATATGACACTCAACCCACTGTCTGTGATACTAAAAGAAAACAAACTCACTGGTCCGAACTATATTGATTGGAAGCGAAACTTGGACATTGTCCTAACTGCTGAGGAGTACAAGTATGTACTCCAGGTCGATTGTCCTGATGCACCTGATGATACATCTACTCCTGAGGAAAAGGAAGCTCATCGGAAGTGGGTCAAGGCTGATCAGATGGCGCGGTGCTACATTTTGGCTTCTATGTCAAATGTGCTGCAACATCAGCATGAAGCCATGGCCACTGCCTATGATATGATGCTTAACCTCAAGGAGATGTTTGGTAATCAGGACAGGGCAGCCAGGCAAGATGCTACGAGGCAACTCATGACGGCCACCATGTCCGAAGGAACGCCCGTGAGGGATCACGTTCTTAGGATGATAGGCTATCTGAATGAGATAGAGATTATGGGAGGAGCTATCGATGGGGAAACCCAGATCGATATAGTGCTCCAGTCTCTGCCTAGGAGTTTTGAGCAGTTCCGCCTGAACTATAACATGAACAAGAGGTTATGTACGTTGGCGGAACTCCTGACTGAACTTCAGGCGGCAGAGGGAATCTTTAAGAACTCTCAAGCACTTGTGGCTGTGAAATCGACTCTTCCTCGCCCTTCGGGGATTAAGAAGAAGAAAAAGCAAGGACGGAAACCCAGTGGACCCAGAGTTGGTGGACCACAGAATGGAGTAAACAGGCCTAAGGGCAAGTGTTTCCGTTGCAAGCAGTCTGGACATTGGAAGTCTAATTGTCCTCTCAGACAAGAAGGTATGAATTTTTCCTTAGTCACTGAAACATGTTTAGCGGTGTTATCCACCGGTACCTGGTGTGTGGATACGGGAGCCACTGATCATGTCTGCAATTATTTGCAGGGGTTCCAGGAAACCCGGCGGCTTAGAGAGGGAGAGATCACCATCTACATGGGCAACGCTACGCAAGTGGCGGCGGTTGCAGTGGGAGATGTTCATTTATCTTTTAATAATAAAGTTTTGGTATTGAATAATTGTCTTTATGTACCGAATTTTAGAAAGAACCTTGTTTCGGTTTCTAAGTTGGTTTTGAATGGATATTCAGTTTCTTTTGATAATTCTGTTATTGTCAAGAAGAATGGTGATTATATCTGTTCTGGTACATTGATAGGCAACTTATATATACTGAAACCTGATTATTCCATGATGCAACGAGTAGAGTCGTATAACACATCTAGTACCAATAAGAGAAAGGAGCCTTCTAGAATGAATCAAAAGTACTTATGGCATCTTAGGCTAGGTCATATTAACTTGGGCAGGATTCAAAGGTTGATAACTGATGGAATACTCAGTGATGTGAAAGATGAGGACTTTCCAACCTGCGAATCATGCCTGGAAGGAAAAATGACCAAGCGACCCTTTAGTGATAAGGGGTACAGATCCAAGGAAGTACTGGAATTGATTCACTCTGATTTGTGCGGGCCTTTATCTGTCCAAGCGAGAGGAGGTTATGAATATTTCGTAACCTTCACTGATGATTACTCAAGGTATGGTTTTATATACCTGATGCGCCGCAAGAGCGAGTGCTTTGACAAGTTCAAGGAGTACAAAGCTCTTGTGGAGAACCTTCATGGTAAAACCATAAAGACTCTACGATCTGATCGTGGAGGAGAGTACCTCTTGGGAGAGTTTAAGGGGTACTTATCGGAGAATGGGATTGACTCCCAGATGACTGCACCATACACGCCCCAGCAGAATGGTGTAGCAGAAAGAAGGAATAGGACTCTTATGGAAATGTTAAGATCTATGATGAGTTATTCAGACTTACCAATTTCGTTCTGGGGATATGCCTTGGAAACAGCGGCGTATATCCTGAACTTAGTTCCTTCTAAGACAGTCCCTAAAACACCCTCGGAATTGTGGACCGGGCGTAAGCCAAACTTGAAACACATTCGGATCTGGGGTACTCCAGCACATGTGCTGAAGCATGGGGCTGATAAGTTGGAGTCACGTTCGGATATTCGGTTGTTTGTAGGATATCCTAGAGGAACGAAAGGTGGTCTATTTTATAGTCCTAAAGACCAGAAGATCGTTGTTAGCACCAACGCTCAGTTCTTGGAAGAGAATTATATAATGGACCACAAGCCCAAGAGTAAGATAATACTTAATGAGCTGAGAGGGGACGATCAAGGCTTAGACCCAACCCAACCGGGTGATACGCCACCACAGTATGCACCTGTTGTTACTGAGGTTACACCGGAGCGCCGTCGTAGTGGGAGGGTTGTTCGACAACCCGACAGGTTCATGTTTATAGGTGAGTCTTCGGACTTATTACCTGGAGAACATGAAGCTGATCCCTAGACCTACAACGAGGCGCTGAAAGATCAAGATGCTCAGTCTTGGCAAAAGGCGATGAAATCTGAGATTGAATCTATGGATTCAAATCAGGTCTGGGATCTTGTAGCACCGCCCAAAGGTGTAAAAGCCATTGGTTGCAAGTGGGTGTACAAGAGGAAAAGAGGGTCTGACGGGAAGGTGGAAACCTTCAAGGCTAGGCTTGTTGCGAAAGGGTACACTCAGAAAGAAGGGATCGATTATGAGGAAACCTTTTCGCCGGTAGTTATGCTAAAGTCGATCCGGATTCTTTTGTCTATAGCATCTCATATGGATTATGAGGTGTGGAAAATGGACGTCAAGACAGCATTCTTGAATGGGAATCTTGACGAGACCATTTATATGAGACAACCAGAGGGATTCATCGAGAAGGGCCAAGAGCATCTAGTGTGTAAGCTAAAGCGATCCATTTATGGATTGAAGCAAGCTTCTAGATCTTGGAACATGCGGTTTGATGAGGTTATCCAGTCTTATGGATTCATTCAAATCATGGTCGAGTCGTGTGTATACCGGAGAAGTGACGGAAACAGCGTGGCGTTTCTCGTGCTTTATGTAGACGACATTCTTCTAATTGGCAACAATGTGAAGATGTTGTCGGGCATAAAGGGATGGTTGTCCAAGCAATTCGATATGAAAGACTTAGGACAAGTTGGGCATGTTCTTGGGATCAAGGTTATACGGGATCACCAGAAAAGAGCATTGAGCTTGTCCCAGGCTTCATATATTGATACGATTCTAGCTCGTTTCAACATGCAGAATTCCAAGAGAGGTTCTCAACCTTTCTGCCATGGAATTCATCTATCTAAAGACATGTGTCCCAAAACACAAAAGGAGATAGATTACATGAAGACAGTTCCTTATGCTTCGGCAGTGGGAAGTCTAATGTATGCTATGTTGTGCACGAGACCTGATATCTGCTATGCCGTGGGCATGGTAGCTAGATATCAGAGTAACCCTGGACAGGGTCACTGGACTGCTGTAAAGAACATACTTAAGTACCTGCGAAGGACTAGGAATTATGTTCTGAGTTACAAAGCGTCTGAATTGATTCCTGTGGGTTACACAGACTCGGATTTCCAATCTGATAAGGATCAGCGAAAGTCTACATCAGGCTATGTGTTCACATTGGGAGGTGGAGTAGTTTCATGGAAGAGTGTTAAGCAGAAATGCATTTCGGACTCTACCATGGAAGCCGAATATGTAGCAGCCTCTGAGGAAGCTAAAGAATCGGTGTGGCTCCGGAACTTCCTTATGGACTTGGATGTGGTTCCTAATTTGCCTAGAGCTATCACAATTTATTGTGACAATAGCGGTGCAGTGGAAAATGCGAAAGAACCACGAGCCCACAATGCGAGTAAACACATAGATCGCAAGTACCACCTGATTAGAGACATCGTCAGGAGAAGCGATGCGGTTGTCACCAAGATTGCATCAGCGGATAACCTGGCAGACCCCTTTACGAAGGCACTTCCAGCGGAAGCGTTCAAGAGACACGTGAAGGGGATGGGTATCGGATGTATGGGAGAGGACAACTAGACTTTTAGTATAAGTGGGAGATTGATGGAGTTATATTCTAAATGTCTAGTTTAGTGACAATATGGAACTCCTTATCTGTGTTTTACATTATCTATTAATCAAACAAGTTTGGATTTTGTTTATATACACTCTATGCTATAGTCCTAGATATATACGTTGTAGACAGTATGGCGTGAGGAGACACGCGGAAGATCATACTGTCGGTTACTCGTATACCATCGAACAGTAGCTCACGACTTAGGTGGACAGGGACAATCCACCGGTACGTCGTAGTGTGACTGGTAGATAGTCGGTCTTGACTATCATGTTACACTCGTACACTTGGTGTATTGAGCAGGACCACGGGAGGGCGTTCGGTTTATACTAATCGCAGAAATCGAACTAGACCTCAGATATTACGGATATACGAATTCCTAATCCCTATATAATTATAGGTGCGTGTGTCCAATTCTCGGTTCTTTAATATGCCAATGAGTGAGACTAATTCATTAGTCGAGATTCTCGGTAAATTGGGAATTGTAATTGTACGCACGGCATGCTATAGATTATAGACAGGAAACCGTGTCCCGTTTATCGGGTTGATGATGTCCCCGAGATGAGCTCATAAAGTTTATCATGTAAACCCTGCAGGTGGATTTGTTCCACATGATAATAAGGATGAGTGGTACTAGTCTCGGATAATAAGAAACGAATTAATTTAATTATTAGTAATTAAATAAATTCGTGGACGTTAGATATCTTAAACACGGGGAAAGTCGTATATGTAATTTCGTCGGAATTATTATTGTTGAAATAATATTAAATTAATTTCGGGAATTCAATTATTATTTTTTAGTGGAGTGAATAATAATTAAAATTGAAATTGATTAATTAATGAATTTCTTTTTAAGGATTCAAGTTAATTAAATATTTCAATTTAGCCCTTAATTAATTTACCTAAGGTCCCTAACGTAACTCTATATAAATCCCCTCCCTTGCCCTCTCTTAACCTACAGAACGCCGCAACTATTATTTCAGCAGAGAAAATAAAAGAGTTAACGCAATTATATTTTTCTCTGTTAAAATAATTAAGTTAACGCAATTATTATTCTCTCAGAGAGAATAATTATATTCTTACGCTGGTTGAGAAGAGAGAGCATAGACGGGAGAACTCCAGCGGATCGTTGCCCACACAACGGTTGGAGACGGGATCAGAGACATACGTTAGAAGCTCTAAGGTCTCAACAATTCGACCGATAAGGTATGAGATCGAAACCTATTCCGCAATTTATTCGATCTCATTATTTATTCGTTAATCATACATTGAACAAAGATCGGGTTCCGTGGCTTGGATGTGATGTTCTCGGACTGCTGGGAGGTTTCTGACCTCCGGCGTGGCAGTCGGATCGAGAAAATCTCGTCGGAAAAGCCGGAACGGGCGGATCGCGCCGCTGTTCGCAGCAGGCAGGCGACCGCCTGAGGAGCAAGCGCCCGCTCGCGACAGGTCGCGGGCGCTCGCCTGGGCAGCAAGCGCTTGCTTGCCTTGCTGCGCGAGCGCTCGCCTGGTGGGCAGGCGGTTGCCTGCTCCGAGCAGATCGCGAGCCGCGGCTTCGGCTGCGGCGGACGCGCGATCTCTTGGGCGGGCGGCCATGGCTGTCCGGGGGTGACTTCCAGAAGTTGATTGGGGACGTCCGGATGTTCGAGCGTTCGAACGGACGTGTCCCGGGTAGTCGATTTCCAACAAATGGTATCAGAGCCGATTTTGTGCGTTCATTGTATGTTTGCGAGTTTTGTTTTGCAAGAACGAACCTGATTATTATGGTCAATTATTTTGTACTGTATGTTGTGGTTTGTTAAACTCTCGGGGTTGTCGAGATCTTTTGGTTTTACATCGTTGTTTGCTTGTAATAGTTAAAACGACGGGTTGAGTCGTTTAGGTTTTCTTTATTCGTTTTCGTTATATACGGATGTATAGGATCGATACCGGAGTTAGTAGAATAATTTTGTAATTATTTTCTGCTATTGGATCGAGACGAGATCGATGCCCGGAGGAACGAGAGTCGAAATCGAGACGAGCAACGAGTTCGAGTTCCAAGAGACGTGCATTCAAGATTTTAAGGCCATAATAATCGGGCCACGTTAATTGCTTTCTTACGTGATTTACGTGCTTTATTATGCTTATTATTTTATGCATGTATATCCCTATATCGTAAAATACTAAGTGGGAGAGGGATTGGAAACAATCTCGCGGTCTCCATTCTCTGTTTTGATGGTGATGTGTGTTGACTTACGAGTCGATACACGGATATCACTGGATCAAAATTCGAATTCAATTTCACTTATGAATCGAACAATTATATTTTTCAAAAGCAAGTGCCTAATCTGTCTTTCAAAGACTAAGTTCAACTCGACTCATTCTCACCCCGGGGAGTGGAATGGAGCCAAAGCGCTTGCTTATGTCAATGACACAGATTAGAGACATTCGAGTCATTTGATGACTAGATCGATTGTCTGGTTGGCTCCCTCACCTAGTGAGAGATAGGGCTCAATTGCATGATTGATCGCTGGTTAGAAACTTCGAGTTTCACTTACGAGATATCAAGCTTTGATTAATAAAATTGTGAAATTTAATAAAAGGAATTCAATTAACAAAGTTGTTTATTTAGTAAACGTCCACACTATCGTGGCTTGCTAAATGGAAACGGAACTTTGGGTTAATTGAGGCTCGACAGTTATAGGAAATCGTAAAGGGACCGCATGTCAACGTAAACGTCCACACTAACGTGGCTTGCGGTGGATATGTGGTTCCCGAGCGTTTGACTTAGTACTGAGAAATGGTGTACACTTAGGTACGCTTTACAGTATCCTCCCCATCGGAGTCATTGCTGTAATGATGTACGACCGAAGTAAAAGTCCAATTATAAAATCGTTTGGATTAGTATACGTCCACATGAACGTGGCATGCTAGTCCCATGGGATTTTAGGATTGATTGGTAAATTTAATGATATTAATTAAGGGAGTTAATATCGAATTAAATTTGACGGTTTGATTTGTTTCTTTTATAGATATGGCACTCAACCCACTGTCTGTGATACTAAAAGAAAACAAACTCACTGGTCCGAACTATATTGATTGGAAGCGAAACTTGGACATTGTCCTAACCGCTGAGGAGTACAAGTATGTACTCCAGGTCGATTGTCCTGATGCACCTGATGATACATCTACTCCTGAGGAAAAGGAAGCTCATCGGAAGTGGGTCAAGGCTGATCAGATGGCGCGGTGCTACATTTTGGCTTCTATGTCAAATGTGCTGCAACATCAGCATGAAGCCATGGCCACTGCCTATGATATGATGCTTAACCTCAAGGAGATGTTTGGTAATCAGGACAGGGCAGCCAGGCAAGATGCTACGAGGCAACTCATGACGGCCACCATGTCCGAAGGAACGCCCGTGAGGGATCACGTTCTTAGGATGATAGGCTATCTGAATGAGATAGAGATTATGGGAGGAGCTATCGATGGGGAAACCCAGATCGATATAGTGCTCCAGTCTCTGCCTAGGAGTTTTGAGCAGTTCCGCCTGAACTATAACATGAACAAGAGGTTATATACGTTGGCGGAACTCCTGACTGAACTTCAGGCGGCAGAGGGAATCTTTAAGAACTCTCAAGCACTTGTGGCTGTGAAATCGACTCTTCCTCGCCCTTCGGGGATTAAGAAGAAGAAAAAGCAAGGACGGAAACCCAGTGGACCCAGAGTTGGTGGACCACAGAATGGAGTAAACAGGCCTAAGGGCAAGTGCATCCGTTGCAAGCAGTCTGGACATTGGAAGTCTAATTGTCCTCTCAGACAAGAAGGTATGAATTTTTCCTTAGTCACTGAAACATGTTTAGCGGTGTTATCCACCGGTACCTGGTGTGTGGATACGGGAGCCACTGATCATGTCTGCAATTATTTGCAGGGGTTCCAGGAAACCCGGCGGCTTAGAGAGGGAGAGATCACCATCTACATGGGCAACGCTACGCAAGTGGCGGCGGTTGCAGTGGGAGATGTTCATTTATCTTTTAATAATAAAGTTTTGGTATTGAATAATTGTCTTTATGTACCGAATTTTAGAAAGAACCTTGTTTCGGTTTCTAAGTTGGTTTTGAATGGATATTCAGTTTCTTTTGATAATTCTGTTATTGTCAAGAAGAATGGTGATTATATCTGTTCTGGTACATTGATAGGCAACTTATATATACTGAAACCTGATTATTCCATGATGCAACGAGTAGAGTCGTATAACACATCTAGTACCAATAAGAGAAAGGAGCCTTCTAGAATGAATCAAAAGTACTTATGGCATCTTAGGCTAGGTCATATTAACTTGGGCAGGATTCAAAGGTTGATAACTGATGGAATACTCAGTGATGTGAAAGATGAGGACTTTCCAACCTGCGAATCATGCCTGGAAGGAAAAATGACCAAGCGACCCTTTAGTGATAAGGGGTACAGATCCAAGGAAGTACTGGAATTGATTCACTCTGATTTGTGCGGGCCTTTATCTGTCGAAGGGAGAGGAGGTTACGAATATTTCGTAACCTTCACTGATGATTACTCAAGGTATGGTTTTATATACCTGATGCGCCGCAAGAGCGAGTGCTTTGACAAGTTCAAGGAGTACAAAGCTCTTGTGGAGAACCTTCATGGTAAAACCATAAAGACTCTACGATCTGATCGTGGAGGAGAGTACCTCTCGGGAGAGTTTAAGGGGTACTTATCGGAGAATGGGATTGACACCCAGATGACTGCACCATACACGCCCCAGCAGAATGGTGTAGCAGAAAGAAGGAATAGGACTCTTATGGAAATGGTAAGATCTATGATGAGTTATTCAGACTTACCAATTTCGTTCTGGGGATATGCCTTGGAAACAGCGGCGTATATCCTGAACTTAGTTCCTTCTAAGACAGTCCCTAAAACACCCTCGGAATTGTGGACCGGGCGTAAGCCAAACTTGAAACACATTCGGATCTGGGGTACTCCAGCACATGTGCTGAAGCATGGGGCTGATAAGTTGGAGGCACGTTCGGATATTCGGTTGTTTGTAGGATATCCTAGAGGAACGAAAGGTGGTCTATTTTATAGTCCTAAAGACCAGAAGATCGTTGTTAGCACCAACGCTCAGTTCTTGGAAGAGAATTATATAATGGACCACAAGCCCAAGAGTAAGATAATACTTAATGAACTGAGAGGGGACGATCAAGGCTTAGATCCAACCCAACCGGGTGATACGCCACCACAGTCTGCACCTGTTGTTACTGAGGTTACACCGGAGCGCCGTCGTAGTGGGAGGGTTGTTCGACAACCCGACAGGTTCATGTTTATAGGTGAGTCTTCGGACTTATTACCTGGAGAACATGAGATTTGTTCTTGGTGCAATGAATGTTTACCTAAAAACTTAAAATTTAAAGTTTGTGTGTCTGTTTCAAATGGTGTCTCAAATGTAATTCTTTGCTTACTTAATGATGTTGTGGTTGATATGCTTGGAATGACTGCCTCTGAAGCTATGAATGTACGATCGCAGGTTTGCTTTTGTTAGTTTTAAAGATTCAAACTTTTTATATTACTTTACGGCATGTCATTTGTCCCGTAGTAAATACATTTCTTTCTATTTTCTTAATTTTTTTTTTGTAGGGACCATCTCAAATTTTGAGTCTGATTGGCAAGGATATCCTGTTCAAAGTTAACATTGCATCCTGCCATATTGATGGCCGTGAAAAAGTTTATGATGTAGCTGAATATAACTGTGATCCTGACTTGCTCAAGTTACACAAAGGCCTTTTGCACGTTCCTCGACCTGTAATATCTGATGCTTCAAGTAGTAATCATGCCATGTTTTAACAATGATTAGCAGTTGTTTCTTCAAATTTTCTGATCTTCTCGGATAATTTTATTGTTTCTTTATCTTTTGTTAATGTTGGATGATATTATTTATGGAATTAATATCCAGTTTGCCTTTCCTATCCCTTTCCAGTAATAATTTTTAGTAAAGTTTCAGACTATAATATTGCAATTTCCATTCTTGCATTTCTTTTTTTTAATTGCCAGATGAGTTTCCTCTGCCCTCTTCTCCTAATTTGAGGTATTCCCAATTTCTCAACAGGATTCACATAATTAATTCTCATCAACTGTTGATTTCAACATTTCAATCTTTAATGCAGTTTTAGAATTGGTTGATTTCATCGACAATTTTTATTTATCATTGGTTGAATTATAGTTACATTGAATATTGATCAGTACGCTTTGCTTTTTTGATTGCGTTTTCTTTCGTTCTCCTCTTGAGTTTGTTAGTTATTACATTTGTAAATATTTCATTTTGCGACTTTTTCTGATTCAACTCTTGCTCTTTTTCAATTCGTTTACTCTAAGTCAAATCTTATTGCTAACGTTCATGTTCAAAGTTTCCATTCAGTCCTAAAATGTCGATGCACGTGAAACTGATGTTCAAGTCTATACGGCCTATGCCTAATTTCTTGAGTTTAATCCGTGCCTTTTCCTCACAATGTATGCTCTTCTTTCAGATTTCTCTTCTAGCATCCCTGCTGTAAATACAGAACGACAATATCTTGCAATACATTTTTTATATATAGTATTGATGTTATTAATTAAATATTAATTGTTTAATATTAGTTTTATAATAAAAATGTTGAAAATTTATTATTTATTAGGTTAACCCTAATTTCAGAATCTTAAGCTCTTCAGAATCCCGTTCCGCAAAATTCTCTTTCTTTGTCGTTTTCTAAATCTAGGCTTGAACTGTGAAGCTTTCAACTATGTACAATTCTTTGTCTGAATTATCTCCTGCTTCTCATGATCCTATTCTGTGTGTAAGAATTCGGAGGGCGTGGCGATCGTTCACCCCTGACAAACGAGCGGATTCCATAGAAATTATTTTTGTTGATATACAAGTGAGTTTATGTGTTTTAATTTGTTTTTTTTAACGTGCGGCATTCTGTTAGATATTATCATATGGAAAGCTTCGATTGTCCGGCTCTGATTTTTTAACCACGAAGGTTTTTTTTTATATATATGCGTATTTTTAATTTTCAGGGGGATACTATACAAGGTACTATTAGTAGGAATCTGGTCTCAGATTATGAGGCTCTGATTCTAGAAGGGAATATCTATGACCTTCGTGGTTTTCATTTAGTTGAAAAGGAAACATCCAACGAAATGACCTCGAGTCCTTATATGATCATATTTTTGGATTCTACTTTCATTGCCGTCAGCGATTATCCATTTATGGATGAATCTTATTTCATATTTAAGCCGTTTAGTGACATCCTTGGGTATTCTACATTTTTTGAAGGTCCTTTATTTGGTATGTTCATCTTCTCTGTTCATAATTTTGATTCTTATTTAGTTATTAACTTCCAGTAGTTTTTGTCTACTTCATTCGAAATTTTTAATTGTGATGTTCTATTTTTTTTTTCTCATGTTATTCAAATACAGATGTCATAGGAGCAGTTGTTGACATTGATGATCGTCTTGACAGTGACGGTTGCATGCGTCTCATGCTTCAGGACTTAAAGTAACGACATTCTATCCTGTTATAAAAATAGACTAAATCATATATACTTTCTATACTTAGCTATATTTCATTTATTTTACGTATTTATCATTCTCCATCTATTTACGAGTTTTTATGAATTATCAGAGATAATAGATTGTTGTGCCGAGTTTCCAATCTTTATCTTGGCAAGCTTGGCAAATATCCACAACTCTGTAAAAGTGGAAAATTGAAATGTTTTGTAGTAATTCTTCAGTTATGCAAGAAAGCAGTTTTCAAAGGTACTTCATCTATTGTTCATTTGTTAAATTTGATATTTATTCATTCAGTTCTATCTTAGTGTATATTTCACTTTAATTCTTTTCAATTAATATTTTTCCATTTTGAGCTTTATTGTAGATGAAGTGTGTATTTGTTGTCATAGTCCAGTCACTGATGTTATAATGAACCCGAAGCTGGAAGAAATATCCTCTTCCAAATCAAGGTTCACTACTTTTCTTTGGAATACATTTTTGATAATGATCGTATTATCTGTTCTTTTTAATTTTATGTATGAATTCAGATTAAGAATATGTTTCCTCTGAATTTATTATCCAAGTATTTTCACAAAAAGGTTTTCTAATTGCGTAAACATGTTTATTTATAATTCAACAGGTTTAACTTCAAAGGTCTCAGTCTTTGTTTTGATGGTTCTAAGTTTCTTACTCCACTTCTCAAATCTGGATTAAAGGAGTTGGGTCAACCCGATAGAGATGTCTACTCTATAAATCATTTATCGTATTTTGAAGAGGTTATATTCCTTTTATTTATGCAATGTATTTGACAACGATTTTTTGTTATTAGTATTTCCTCACAAGTTTTCAACTTTATATAGGTGATGAATTTATGGACTATTGCGACTGTGACTGATATACGCCATGATATGGGTTGGTTTATGGTATCGTGTCCCTGTTGCTACAAGGAATCTTCTGGTCAAAATATTCTAATGTTTTGTCAGAACTGCGAAGTAGATCTTTCTCCATATGCAAAATTCAGAATTATTCTAGAAGTTGTTGATGACAGAGGGGCTACATGTTGTTTGC
Organism: Euphrasia confusa; assembly: GCA_954870475.1. Lineage (NCBI taxonomy): Eukaryota > Viridiplantae > Streptophyta > Magnoliopsida > Lamiales > Orobanchaceae > Euphrasia > Euphrasia confusa. The sequence goes on from OX940965.1 coordinate 14,835,797, forward strand.
TCCTTGAAAATGAAGTTGCTACGTTTCTAATGGAAATTTCACTTTCCTCTTTGATGAATTTGCTCAATCAAGTAAGTATTTTATTATGATGAATTATTTGTGTTTGATAGTTCCTATGAATAATGTATTTTTCCTCTAATCAATCTTCTTTTATTTTTAAATTTTAGGATTTTAATTTTCCTGATCTTAAAGAATCGGTTAGCCGTCTTATTGGTAGGGAAATTCTTTTCAAAGTTTCCCTTTCTGAGGAGATACATGTTCCAGCTGGAGAAACTGTCTATGACGTTCAAAATTGTTGTGTTTACCCTGTTTTTCTTGAGCATTACAAAGAGAAAATGATGAAAAACTTGGAACCCTTGGGAAGTTACAGTTCTGAAGATTCTGATTCTGATACTGAATGCTCAGTTTCAGATTATCTTGATTCCTCAGGCGAGCTGAGTGATGGCGATGATGGCTCGAATGATGATAATTGAAAAAGGTTGAAAGTATCCCTCTGACTTTAGTTAAAACGAATCCATATTAATTGTGGTCTTTTGTACTTTTCAATAACAATTCAGACATTTTTATGTATGTACTTTTGGATTCATAATCGGCTACTATGCTTTTGGAAATTCAATATCTATTTGGCTGAATTTTAATTTTGTTCTTAATGTAGATATATTTTTGTTGTTGAACTGATTACATTTTTCTTATATTGTTTTCCAATAATTTTCATCTTACTTATGTATGTTTATAGATTCCATTTTTTTATTATTATTCAATATTATTTAATGCTATATATTGATAAATTATGATTGGTGCGCATACCTTTTTTTGTTTAAAGCGGTTATTTAAACCCCATGACTACTTGCAGTTAATTACACAACTGCTCATATGCCCTTCCATATTCTGGGGCTGACATTTCCAAGTAATAATTGTACATAGTCCAATTTTTCCAAAAATATGCATCTCTTCATATTCTCAATCTTTCACTAATTTAGATACAGATTTTTAATAAATAATGTTTTAAAATAAATTCATATTTTATTATATTCTTGGAAGTTTTTTTGGTTTTCCAATTTTACTAAAATTTTTCTCTTTAAACATCTCAAAAAAAGATTAATAATTAGCAGTTTTTGTTCAAAACAATCTCTTCTCGGTTTCAATCTCTTTCTTCCAAATGGCTAAGTATTATTACTCAGATCTCTGTCAGATGAATCCTTCTACAGATGACCCTATTTTGTGCTTAAGGATATGCCGCAAATGGCAAACCCTCAGCCCAGAAAAGCTTCCTGTATCTTTGCATGTTGTGATGAAGGATTTCAGAGTATGTATTTTTTGAATATGTTTTTTTGTTTTCATAGCAATGATTTTAACTATTCCATACAAGTTCACTATTTGAGATTATCATGAATGCTTTTTTCTGTTTTTAATTTTTCAACATTTGCAGGGCTTAATAATTGAAGGGTCTGTTTCAAAAGACCTGATTAGTGATTTTAACAATCTGTTAAAAGAGGGAATCATATGTAACCTTCGCCATTTTGATGTTGTCCCGAAGCCATTTTCCTCTGCTGTTAAAAATCATGATTTCATGATTCTGTTTCGAAAGAATACTTTTGTTAGGAGTAGCAATTACCATTTCTTTTCTTCTTCGATATTCAGTTTTGCAACCTTCAATCAATTGAAGCGTCGTTCAAAATTCCCCAGAGGCCAACTTTTTGGTAATCCTATTATTTATCTGTTTTTTTTAAATGATTCTATATCTTACTATCTTACTTATTTTATTCATTATCTCATTCTAATATTTTTCATTTCGTGTTGATTAAAATATACAAGATGTTATTGGTCGTGTTGTTGATGTGAAAGAAACCATGGAGAACTTACCCGCTGTCCATCTCATGCTTCAAGATTCTAGGTGATTTGTTTTAATTATTTATTTCCTATATTGCTTTCATTTCACATCTTACAGTCCATTTAAATATTTTCATTCTCTGTTGGCTGATTGTAAAGTTTTAAAATTTATCAGTAAAAATCGTATGCATTGCCTAATCTATGGGCCCCTTCGTTCCAAAATTCAAACTTTTGTGAATGTGTTGAAGTCATCCATTTCCACTCCCATGGTTGTTATTATGCAGCTGTGTCGAAAATCCATCTATAAAGGTAGACCTCTTTAATTTTCAATTTCTATTTTGGAATTTATTTTAATTTCTTTATGTAGTTTCTAATAATGTATTGATCTATGTTTAGGCAAGGTATGTGTATCAACAGCCTTTGATGTTTCTGATGTGATAGTGGATCAATCTCTGAATGAAATTGTTGAATATAAGAAGAGGTTGATTTATCTATTTTGAATGATTTTCTTTATTTGCCATTATATATTTTATTGTATCAAATCCTCTTCATTCTGACTTTTTATGTTGTTTGTTTCAGCCTGCCAATTTCCCACAAAATTAATTTCATGGATGGTGCTATGTTTCCTGATATATCTGCCACGTCATCTTTGAGTGAACTGCTGAATCCAAGGCTGACTGTTTATGACCTTGGGGACGTGTCGTATTGTGAAGATGTAAGCAAATTCAGTTGCGCTGTAACTATTATTTCTACTTAGATGCTATATGAATGTTCTAATTCGTTGTTTTAATATATCATATATTCTGCAGCCCCAGAACTTATGGACAATTGGAGCAATAACTGAAGTTCATGAAAATCGAGGATGGTATTACACATAATGCTCCAATTGCTCTGCTATAGATGACTGTTCATGTTCTGAACTTTTTTGTCCAACATGCGGTGAAAGCATTATTCATAATGCAAAGTATAAAGTTCATGTCACTGTTGATGATATATTCGGTCATTCGGCATCTCTTATTTTGGTTAATGATCTGGCAACTTCTTTAATTCAAACTTCCGTCCACTCATTCATGAATATATATTATAAGGTCAGTATTCAACAAATTCTAATCTTATAAGTATATGTTTTTTTTTTCTCCCTAACACTGCCTATTGTAACTATATTTTCTATTAACAGGGCAGGGGCAAACCAAAGTTTCCCTATCAAGTTTTTTTACCTCTTATTGGAAGGGAGATGTTTTTTAAAGTCAAAGTTGAAGATCATCATGTCGAGACTCGCAAACCAAGAGAGTATGAAGTTGCTAAATGTTTCGAGCATGCCAAATTAGTTTATTTTCATAAAGCACAAATGTTCTGTGGCGAAACTATCGGTACCTCTCATCCCGATGACCGTACTTCTGTTTTTGAGCCATCTTCAAGTGACTCTTTTAATGAAGACTCCGACATTGATGAAAGTTGTAGTTCGTCCGGCTCAGATACGTGATTCGTCCTAATTTCAAATTATTTTTTGGATTTAGATGCATATGTTTTCAATTATGGATATTAATGATTCGTTTTCCTTTTTAATTGTCATATTACTTCAAACGTTTTGAATAGTTTGGTTTATCTTTTGAACTTCTGAAGTTATATTTCTCAATTTATGAATAATGGGTTTGTCATTGTTTTTTTTTTATATTACCAATTTTAACTATTCAAACTTATCTACTTAGAATTATATAGTTACTCTTTGTGAATTTTTAAGTCCTATCGATCCCCAATTTTTTATATGTTCTCCTCCATTCATTAGTTAAATCTACGAAAACAATATCTAATTTTGTATAGTTCAAGTATCCTTATAAATTTAACAAAATGTCCTTATGTGATCATCCAATGTAAATATCATAAGAAGATGATCTTTTCTATTTTGACCCCTGTATTTTATATGGCAATTTGGGCTGAGATAAATTAATTCCCCATTATTAAACTGTAATGATATAGAATGATAAATCAATTATCACAATCACAATCCTAAATCTTATTTTTTCCTATTCATAAAATATGAAATTTGTGCTGTTTTAATAGATTGATAAAATATAAATTTTCATATTTTCTATATTTCTATCTTATATTCTGTAGGAATATTTAATACCATAAGAAACTTTCAATCTTCTATAATTAATTAATAAGTATATGGAACTGAAATCAATATTATGATTTTCCTAAATTATTAATGGTAATTTATTATTTAAAGTAGTATAAAGGCTTACAATTTAAGGTCTCATTATTCAACGAAATTTCATTTTCAATTCATACAATGGGAAGTTCTTTTACTCCTTTGTCAGAAATTAACAAAGATAGAATGGATTGGAAGATTAAGGTTCGAGTGTGCAGGAAATTGAAAACAACTCCCAAAGGGAAAATTTTGGAGTCCTTAGAGTTTTTCTTTGTTGATATGGAGGTTTGTGTATTTCCTTTTAATTACCACAACTTTTTTTGCTCTAAATTTTTAAATTTTTTTATGTTCTTATTCCACCATCCATTATATATCAACTGCAAGGTTCAAGAATTCATGCATCGGTTAAAAAACTGCATATGACTAAATATGAGAACAAACTCAACGAAGGAGATGTTTGTTATGTGCATCAATTTTCTGTTGTTAACTCCCCTCCTAATTTTCCAATTTCGAATTCCCCTTATCGTATAATGTTCCATGCAACCACCATAATTAAACCAGTAGAGGATTCAAGATTTCCTGTCTCCCTCTTCAATTTCATGAATTTACAGGATGTACTTGACGGCAAGATGGCTCTTAATGGTCCAGTATTTGGTAAGTTTGAATAATTTCTAAAGTCTTATTCCTGATTAATACATTTCGGTTTATATAATTTTATGTCCTGAATATCATTTTGTTGTGTCTGATCCCCCTTTTTTTAGATGTAATTGGTAGAGTAGTAGACGTGAATGAGGACAGGATGAAATCTGATGGGACTGTCAAAGGCAGTAAGAGTTCTACTGTCTTGATTGAAGATTTAAAGTAAGAATGTATTTTTAACCTTTTTATTTTTTCCAATTATTTTGAAGAGTTCTGATATATTTTAAATTGTAAAAGTTGTTATTGTCAATCTGTTGAATAATATTTTGCCTTCATCTCCCAAAATTTGTCATGATTTTTCTAACAGCAAAGTCAGAGTTCAGTGTCTCCTTTGGGAACCTTACTGTTATGAACTCAAGGATTTTTTGGACTTGGGAAGAGGTCAAAAACTTCATCAGGTTGTAATCATTCAAATGTGCCGTGCTAAGCAATTCACAGGTTTGTATCTTTTTCATTTTTTTCATTTAGAAAGAATAATATTGTTTAAACTAAAGCTGAAAATTTTATGAGAGAATCCTCTGATCAACAGATGGCATAGGAGTTTCCAACACTTTTGATGCAACCAAACTAATTCTGGATCAAAATTCAGAGGATATTATAGAATTCAAGAGTAAGTAATGTCGTTTCCAATTTCATCTTATGTACTATTTTGAATTTGTTAAAAAAAAAATTGTAATTTGAAATTTTAACAATTTCAACAGGTTACATACTACTGAAGTTTCCACTTCATTTGATGGATCTCAAATTTCAACTTCCTCTTATATTTCTGTGAAGGGAGATATAGAAAGTTCTAAAACTATTTTCTATACTGTCCTTGAATTAAAATTTGCCCAAGTAGTAAGTCTCTTTAGTTTTCCTCCTATTTTTTTTCTATATTTAAAATCTTATATTTATTTTCCGTATGTGAGGATAATTTTAATGTAGTTGTTACTAAGTTACATTACCATTTTTTTTAAAGGCAAACAAGGTTTGGATTGTTACTTCAATTGCTCATATTAAAGCTGCAACTGGGTGGTCTTACATAGTTGTACAGTATGCAAGAAGAAAGTTGTTGAACAAGAAGATCAATTTTGGTGCAATATATGCAACAAATTTGTCATTGCAGAGGAACGCTTTAAAGTGAATATAAGCGTTGTTGATGGCACTTCTAATGCTACATTCATGCTGTGGAATGAAACTGCAAAGCATATGATTGGAAAGAGTGTCACTGAGGTTTGGGATATCTTCTTTAAGGTAAGGATTTCCAATTAAAAGTTTTAATTCATAAATAAATCCACAGCTAACATCTTTAATAATTTTTTTTTATTTTTAGGATTTTCCTGACATTGATAAATCTGACAAGGATGTTGTATCTGAATTCGCCAAATTCAAAGTTCCCTCTCCAATTGAAAATTTGGTTGGGAAAGAGTATTTGTTTAAGGTTACCGTAACAAGAAGACACATCAGTGGAGAAGAAAAAATTTATTTGGTTGACAGGTTTTCAGAAGACCAGGAACTGATCCAGAAGTTCAAAAAATCCAACCACGAAGCGGTTGATATTTCTGCTTCCCCTTCTAAGGATCAATTTGGTGATACAGTTTCTGTCCAGGAAGAAAACGACTGCCAATCAGTTGCCGATTTGAAAACTCCTGAGTTTCCAAAATCAGGTAAAAGAAATCTCGATCCTGAGCTCCAAGAAGCAGCAGAGCACTCATCCACCAAACTGCCCAAATCTGCTTGATCCCATATAATAATTC